>CM074921.1:16526720-16538940 GCA_037576815.1 Pangasius larnaudii | reverse complement strand
ATTCCATTCATCTCGTTGTAGAAATACAATGACAATAAATGCTATCTATCTATCTATCTATCTATCTATCTATCTATAACAAAAATAATCCTAGATTCTTATTTAATACTGTAGCAAAATTGACTAGGAATAAGACAACAAAAGACACATGCACCCAATCGTTATATAGCAGTGATGACCATGAAATTTTTCAATGGTAAAATTTAAAATATCAGGCAAAAAATTCAGACTATTAATTTAAAACCAGACAGTTTTATAACTAAGCCTGTAGAATGTTTTGAATGTTTTACTCTCACCTCCAAGAGACTGAACTAATTTCACTAATTGCCTCATCAAAACCATCACTAGATCCCTTACCTACATGTTTCCTCAAACAGATAATTCCAGTAGCAATCAAACTTCTTCTAAAAATAATCAATTCTTCCCTTAGCAATGGCTATGCAGCTAGCATATGACTAGCAGTTATTAAATCCCTGATTAAAAAAACCTAACCTCAACCCCTGTCAGTTGTCAAACTATAGGCCAATATCAAATCTTCCCTTTATCTCCAAGATCCTAGAAAAGATATGCTCATACCCACATAGGAATAACAGTAGAGCAGTCAGGCTCATGTTGTAAGCATTAAGGGAACAGCCCTCTCCTGGATCAGATTTTATTTGACTGATTGTTATCAGTTTATAGATGTAAATGGTGACTTCTCTATGCATACTATGGTAAAGTTTGGTGTTCCACAAGGCTCTGTTTTAGGCCCACTGCACTTTTTTTTTTATATATGCTACTTCTGGGCAAAATTATTCATAAACATGGTATTAGCTTTCACCGTTATGCTGATGACACACAGTTGTATGTTTCAGCAATGCCAGTTGACAGACACCAGCTTAATAAAGCTGAGGAATGTGTAAAGGGCATTAGACACTGGATGCTTATTAACTTTCTTTTACTTAATTCTGACAAGACAGAAGTGCTTGTACTAGGACCAGATGCAGCTAGAAGAATACTTTCTGATTACATAATAACTCTGGATGGCCTTTCTGTTTCATCATGTGCAGCAGTAAAAGACCTTGGTTGAGAACATATTTATTTAGTTCCCTCTCCCTAGTCTTGCTGGAGTCCCTGCTTGCACTCTGCATGCAAAGTACATTGTCCTTTTTACGGGAAGGACATTACGGGACAAAAGATTACCTAACAATCTCTCTCTCTCTCTCTCTCTCTCTCTCTCTCTCTCTCTCTCTGTCGAGCTACACATGCTAATCCTGAGATACCAGTGATCCTGATTCCTTCTGCTCTCGAGACCTGCCTGATCCATCCTGATGCCCTACTTCTGGCTGGAGTTCTCATCGAGAATTGAGATTGCCCACTGCTGCTGGGGGTTGCCCCACATGGACGGTCTGAAGATCATTGGGATTGCTGGGGATATTGCCGCTTGGAGTCATACTGTGATGGCTTGGTACTGCGATGGACAGTGGATAGGTTAAACAAACCAGACTTCATGTGAAATCTGTAATGAATTTACTGGTTGCGCAATTGCACTATTTGTCTATGTAGTAGACAGTTATATAAGTGATTTATTTATAACTGCACTATCCATTATCACCCAGATGAGGATGGGTTCCCTTTTGAGTGTAGTTCCTCTCAAGGTTTCTTCGTCATATCATCTCAGGGAGTTTTTCCTTGCCACCATCGCCTCTGGCTTTGCTCATTATTAATTATCATCATAAATTCACATATTTATGATGATTTTTTTTTATTCTGTAAAGCTGATTTGTGACAATGTCCCCAATGCTCTATACATATAAAATTGAATTGAACCCGTTAATGTTCCTGGCCAGACAGTCGAGGTCTTTTAGGGCCAGGCCATGAACAGCTTTGAGGTCTGTGTGGATGGGTCCCTTTCTTCTGTTGGCAGGGAAGAGTTCTTCTGTGAGGGCCGATGAGGTTCTAGGAAGTGCCCCCTCACTTCTTATGTCTTGGATCAGCCCGTAAATGGGGGACCCTGCTCTGCTAGACAGTTCTGCTGATGATGCTAGCTAGTGTCTCACCCTTCTTGGCTCTGGTTGCAGCTTGTAGGCATGCTTGAGCTCTGCTTTGTCTGTGTCTAACTCTTCTCTAGTGCGGTTGAGCTGCTGGGTCAGACTTTCAATTTCATCTGTGGATTTCCCCAGGTGGCCTTCTAAGGCCTTGATTTTGGCATTCTTGTCTTTGATTTCAGTTTTGGCTTTCTCCAGTAGCTGCTTAGCATATTGGAGTTTGTCTGCTAGGTCCCTCTGGGCAGTCTTTGTTTCCTCCTTTTCATGCTGGGTAGCTGCCAGGGTTTCTTGAATCTTTGCAATTTCCTTCTTTCCCTCTTGCTCCATTTCTTCTGACCTTTTGAACTTCTAGTTGTCCGATGCAGCATTGGGCACATATCAACTCCTCTTTAAGGTGGGTGATGTGCTTGTTGCTTAGTTTCAGCTGGGCTATAAGGATGTGGCTTAGGGAGCCAGTGATTTTGTTTAGTTCCTTGTGGCTGTAGCTCTGTCTTTGGTCCTGTGTCAGGAGTCTTCTCCGAGTTATGATTAGTATTACTAATAATAGTAATTGGTTGCGAGGCAGTCTGTCACAATGCTCAGCCATGCCTTTACGTCCTCCTAGTGGGCAATGGAGTCTGTGGTCTGAGTGTATTGGAACCTTGGTGTAGTGGGACACCTAAGTGTTGTTTCAGTGATAGTGATTGTGATTATGAACCTCTAGTGGAGTGTGTTGATGACTTGTTGTCTGACTGACGGAGAATGACTAATGCGGTGGAATCTTTCTTCCTGCAACACAAGTCAAAACAAACTAAAGGAGAAACAACAAAAATTTCTTGATGAAAGAAGAACTTTTCCTGTTCAATAAAAGAAACTAAATCAAAGAAACAGATTTAGGGTTGATTAAAGTTTCATCAGACTCTCATCTTCTCATCTGTTGATGGTTCCCACAGGTTTGGTCGCTAAAATGGGAAAGGTGAGATAGAAGAAGACAGGAAAGTCCTGAGTATGATTAACGGAAGGAGACCAGCTCAATTGGATCAAGTCCACAAATAGGCCCTGCTGCTGTTATTCTATACTACGTGTATAGAATCATTTACTGTTGATGTACAACTATATATAGGAAATAAACATAAAGTGAAAGAGAGTTGTTTCTGGTTTACTTTAAAAATCATGGTAAGGAGTAGAAGTGTCTCCTATTACAAGGCCTTAGGCCGGTCATGTGGAAGTGGAACTTGCCAAGCAAGGACACAATGGTGTCAAAATGCCTTAAGGGTGAAATAAAGATTGTGTGACTTTAACTTGATGGAGAGGTATACACACTCTAATGTGTATTTATTTATTAATAGCTTTATTAAATTTAAATTTAACTCAATGAGTAATTGTGAGTAAGTATTTTCCCTCTAGTGGAATGAGGGGAAAATAGCAAGAAGGTAGAAGACTAAATGAAACAGGAAAGTGAGGGAGATGTATGAGAGTTAGTCACTTTACCATTGCCCAAAACACTAGCTGGTATATTCAATTGATACAAGCCACAACATGCAAATCGATAACCGCTAAACTTTGTGGCTAATGGTTTTAGCATAGACTTCAATGTAAACACTACTGCTTTGGGTTAGCTTATCTACACCTGAGAGTTTTTTTTTTACAATATGGCATTGGTAGGCTCTGCATGCACAGTTCAGAGTTTCCCTGGAAGAGTCTCCTTACTTACAGGCCCAATCATTGTTATGGCAACCAACACAAACAGTAGTTCGATAACGCACTGCTTGAGGCACACCGTTAAAGCACTTTTACATGAAATGTTGGCGCATTTCAATTCTACACAAATAAACACCACTTGTAGCCCACTTTAAAGTGTGACACTTTTTGTTTAACAACTCAGTTTGTTAAAGTGAGATAAAAAATTATCTAAGGTACAGGTACACTGCAACTAATACAACAACAATAATCCAAAAATTACGATCTCAGTGGATCTTAAATTTCTGTGCCAGCTTCTCTGGACACACAAACACAACAGAGTTTCTTCACTGCTGGTTACACAAATTCATTTATTCAAACTTTGCTTGATCAAGTTTTAAAACAAAATTTCATGTTCAAAACACACCCGGACACTGACACTTTTAAGAAGAGATTGAGAAACACGCTCAACTCTATCTTTACTGTACTGTGAGGAGATTTCTTTGTTCTGACAGGGGCACTTTATTTACTGAAGTTTAACTGTGACTGATATTACTCACTTGGAACAGGGAGTCAGATAGCTATCTGAATAACACTGGAACATGCAATGTATCAATCTAGCTACAGTTAGGTCCGGAGGTATTTGGACAATGAGTTTTTACCTTTATATGCCACCACAATGGATTTGAAATTAAACAATCAAGATGTGATCGAAGTGTAGACTTTCAGTTTCATTTTAAGAGGTTCCACAAAAAATATGGCATTTACCATTTATGAATTACAGCCATTTTAAGCAAAGTACTTCCATTTTCAGGGGCTCAAAGGTATTTGGATAATTGCCTGACAAGAAGTTAATTGACCAGGTGCGGTCCATTCCCTCCTTACTTCAAGAAGCAGATAAAAGGTCTGGAGTTGATATCAGGTATTGAGTTAGCATTTGGCAGCTGTTCAAGTGGAGTTACCAATAGGAAGACCAAGGTGATCTCAATGCCAGTGAAGAAGGCCAACATTAGGCTCAAAAAACAACATAAATCTATAAGAGACATAGCAAAAACCTTAGATGTGGCCAAATCAACAGTTGAGTACATTCTTAAAAAGAAAGAAAGCACTGGTGAGCTCAACGACATCGAAAGGCCTGGAAGACCAACTAAAGTGGATGATCGCAGAATCCTTTCGTTGGTGAAGAAAAACCCGTCACAACATCAACAGAAGTCAAGCATAGTCTGGAGAATACAGGGAATCTATTCAGACAGCAAGCCAGCACAAATGCGTATGTCACACTTAACACATCAGGCTAGTTTTTTCTGTCTCTGATCCATTATTCACAATAATAGAAAAGATACAAACCTGTGACTTAGTTAGTGCTTACAATTTAGATTAAACTGCCTGCATTCTCCACCAAAATATGTAGGAAATTAGCAGTTTAGATTAAGCTGCCCACATTCTCCACCAAAATATGTAGGAAATTAACAGATCAGCTCAGAGGGAAAATTTTTTGCAAGCTTAATATATTAATAGTTGATCAACAATTCGTGCAAGTTAAAATTACTGTATTTATTAATGGTGCATGGGATATTACCTCTGTGGCCACTGGCAATAATATCCTAAAATATAGTGAAAACACTATATTAAGAGCATAATAACAAGATTGGGATAAGGCAGTTAATTATAAGCACAGAGACACAAGACACTTGCCTTTAAAATCAGACAAGACTTTATTAAACTATTCTAATATACAGAAACTAATCTGACACAAACACACACAGGCACACACAAAGGTCAAACAGGGAAGGGTTCTGAACAGAGAATGATTGTCCTAAGTTTCTAGGACTGTATGCTATTTCTCAGACCATGACCTGAATGAACCATCAACTTATCAATTTAACCTTAGTTTCATTTAGAAGAGCTTTAAACTTTATATTAAAAGCACCAGTTCAGCTAGAATCTGGAGGCACTGTACATGCGTTTGCGTTGTCTCTTAGGACGGGGATGCATCAGCGGTCTGGTTGCTTTTGAGTGGCATCTCGGAAGACCAATCAGGATGATGAATGGAGTGAGGCACGCACCCGGCAGAGTCTCGTAGGCAGGTTGCAAAGGAGCGGTGATGAGAGAAAATGTGGTTCCCGGTGGTGCAAAGGCGGGAGTTGGAGGCATTGCAGGAACCAGGCTGGATGTAGAGCCTTGGATTGATCATGATCTCGTTGTGATGTTGAGGAGCAAAAATTTCTGGAGCTCTTGGTTGACGAGAACTCCAGAGTACTCACTGAAGATGGTATAAGAGAACTATTGGAGGATGTTGATTGAAGAGAACTCCAAGTTGGTAACCGGCGAGGATTCGCTGTGTCTGGAGTTTTAACCCTTTCTAGCTGGGTTAACCCCAAAGTGCTTGCTCCAATCAGCAGAATTTTGTAACACGGACATACTCAGATTCACTTTGTCCCAATCCTAAGGAAAATAAATAATGATCACACACATACCAAACGTCACATACCTCTTGTTATTGATACACTCATCAATACTATGATACCTGTTAAATGATCAAAAGCATAATGAACTGGTGGCTATTGTCATGATACATATAAGGAATGACATTAAAAATGCAACAAGTTTTTCAAACCAAGTTGTAAGGAATTTAACTCTTTTGAATGTTGACTTATTTTAATCTTCCTCCAATTATGGAAGTAGAGGTCATTAATACAAACAGCAATATTAATTACTTTGGGGAAATTCCATCAGAATTAATTTACCACTACTATCTGCTCATTTCATCCACTGAAATGTTTAGCAAGGTGTCTATCAATTCTGCCAAGTTATTACTAATGTGGCCATCGATGGTAATAGCATCCTCGGAGTTGGAGAATTTTGGGGAAGTCGTTGGTTGTCAACAGAGAGATGGATGGAGACTGGACATGAACCAGACGATGCCAATGAAGACAGCCTTGGGGTTCTTCCAGTTCGATGATGTTCGATGAAAAGTGTGTTATGAGGTATTTAAATTTGCAAATCACCAACAGTTTTAAAACATGAAAACAACACACAGATACCAAACATGACATACTGTAAGTGTAACAATTAACTTCTGGATACAATGATATAGTTACAGAATAATAACATGTCTAATATGTACAATTTCATTAAGAGTAGGGTTAATTTACATCATCAGTTTGAATCCATGGCTTCAGAAGTATTACCAAGCCTGACACTGTATAAGAAGTTAATGTATTTGGTTGTACATGTTGAGGCTAGGTTATGGAATATTAGCCTTAGATTCTTTGCTTTCTGATTAACACACTATGTAGTAAGGGTGCAATTGTATATAAAACATGATACACATTTGCAGAGGCTAGATTGAGAAAAACAAAAATGCACTTAACATTGTGAAGCATAGGCATAGAGTTTTAGCTGACTCAATGAGAGCAAAGACCATTCCAATCCTAGCAAGATGTAGCGGGGTGTGTATTGGGAACGCTTAGCAAGGCAGATGGTCCAAACAGAAGGCTTCCTTAATTGCTGGTCAACTTGTGTTCATCTCACAAAGGGGGTGAATTACAAATTTTTTTGGAGCTTCACACTTCCCTGTGGCTATTAGCATCCGTCTTGATTGACAGCTGGTCATTTAATCCTAGACATGCTGGGGTCATCTCCGGTCTCTTGTCCTGTGTGTGGTTTGAGTCGAGAGTAAATTCTTTGGTTTGATGATCCCTGAATTCCTACAGATTCATTGTCCTTTCAGGAGATGTAAGGTAACCTGATGCATTTGTTAAAGCTGGGTTCTGTGGAATGTGTGACTGGTGGTGAGAACCTTTAACTGTGTTCTTGGTGGAAAGAACAAAAGGGTCTCAGTCCAGAAGGCCAGCCTGTGTTGATTCTTTCTTTAGGCCTCCTTGGGAGAGTTACCCTCCTTTTGGCCTTAGGTTATCAGATTTATGGCTGATAACCCTTGGGCCCTTGGGCCCTTATCCTGTCCACCAGCCATCTGGTCAATGGCCTAAATCAATAGATTTGACAGGGTTCATCCTCTGGTCAGGGATGTTCCAATGTTTGCTCTGTTTTTCACAGGATAGCTGAAATTAGGCAGGTGGTAATAAACTCAGCTCCTGAGTGTCTGTGAGTGAGGATTCATTGTTTTATGGTTTTCTTGCTGCCTGTTCACTTAAAATCCTACATATGTTTTACTTTCCTCATGTGAAAGAGCTTCCTGTGTGTGCCAGGGACATAGCACAAGCAACACAGAAAGATTTAGCACTATGCAATGTGTGGGATTACACTGTGAATGGCTGGCCCAACTATGTTTCTGAGGAGAGTTTGAAACCCTTACTTTGCATGCAGACATGAGCTGACTGAGGATCAAGGCTGTGTTTTGTGGGGAATGCAGGTCATAATTCTGCCCCAATACAGATTGAGACTACTGGACAGTTACATCATGAGCATCCAGGGATCTGCCATATGAAGGCTCTGGCTCACAGCTACCTGTGGTGGCCAGGATCCATTGAGAAGAAAGTGTGGAATTGTCAGGCAGTACAGAAGTTGTCAGCCGTGGTACCCCTTGGCAGAGAATCCACATTGATTTTGTGGAAAAAGACAAACAGTTTTTCCTAGTAGTGATTGACAGGCATTAAAAATGGCTAGAGGTTGTTCCAATTACGTACTCACTTACCATTGAGGCACTCTGAAGGCTATTTGTTGCCTATGGGTTACCTGAGGAGGTGGTCTCTGATAATAGCCTGCAGCTCGTATCAACTGAGTTCAGATTTCAATAAAAAAAAGCTTTAGTTGTGCTGTCTGTTTTACCTCTGTTCCATAGTTTTCTGGAGAGGTGTGAATTGTTTGCCCAGCAGGGGGCTCAGACCCCCTCCCATTTCCCATTGCACTGCTCACCAGCATCTAAACACAGAGTCACAATACTCTACAGACAGAAACCAAACAGTGTCTTGACTAATCTTATCACAGACTTGTGGCAATAAAATTATTTATTTGTTTATACTGATTGAAATGTCCGATAAGTCGATTTCCTTTCTGCCAGTGGAATGGAATGCCAGTGTACTGAAAGAACGGGTTAAAAGAATGCTGCTCTTAACCAAACAATTTGCAGGTTCAAAATACTCAACACAGTAAAACTATAAAAGAAATAATAGTAAACACTATCTTTCCTGCAGTGCATTTTATGCTGTCTTCATGCATTCATGCAATTTTTATGAGCCATCCATGGATATGTTTCCTGATCATTTCATTTCATTTCATTACTCATGGAGGCCTGGCCATATAACAAATCTGAAAGAAGCTGTTTGTTTACCAATAAAAATGAAAGTAAAATCGAAAAATGGAAAAATATGAAGAACAAAAACATGTGCAATGCTACTCGGTAACTGTGGAGGGTGGAGCTGGGAAAGTGAGTGTTAATGACCTGCACCAGTGGCAGCAAGGATAAAAGGGGCAGAGACAAGAGTGACTAGAGACAGCTGAGCAGAACAGAAATGTGTGTGTGTGTGTGTGTGTGTGTGTCAGTGCGGTTGTGTGCATATTCATAGATATAAAATCACTGAAAAGTGAAGGAAAATAAAAATGAATAATAAAGAGCCCTATTTTGAGTTGTCCCAAGCAAACCTGTCAAACTCAAAAAGAGTGTCATAGAAACATTGGTTGATTTTACACCATTGAGAGATGTGAGCCATTCTCTCATTGTGCTCTCAGAGGAGAGAAAAGTCGGTGTCCTCTTTGCAGCCAAATCACGTGATTATCAGCCTAAGAGGGAGAAAGATACTCCCTTTCACAGTCCATCTTATAAGGCATTAGACCAGCAGAGAAGCTGGACAAAGGCTGGTGAAGTCCTTTGATAGTTCACAGAGATGAAGTATACTCATGTTACATCCTTCTGGTTACTGTAAAACAGCTTTAATAAAAGAGTGCTTTTTCATGTGGATGCATGGTACCTACAGTGTCAACTTGTTCTGGGGTTTGATTGGTGAGCATGCATGTCAATGCATGACAAGTTGCCCTGTCAATACAGGTTGCTGGTTGCCCTGTCCCATCATCGGTTCTTAAAGGGCCCCTCTAGTTTTGGTTGGTTAGACCCAGGCACCTTAATTGCTTTTCCCACATTATTAGTCACATATATGTGTCACATTTTCACAAAAAGAATCAGCAACATTTGAAACATAGTCCATTCCTTTTGTTTTTGCTATGCAGTGAAGACATTTTGGGTTTGAGATCAAAAGAAGAATATGATACAATAGATCAGAATTTTAGCTTTCATTTTCAGATGTGTTAAACATCTTAGAATGTCACCTTTTGTTTGAACCCAGCCATTTTTCAAATGATCAAAAATAGTGGAACATGTGACTGATGTGTTTCTTGTTGCCCAGATGTGCCCTGTTAGATTGGTTGTTTAAACAATTAATAGCTTTGAATGTCTACTCTTGGTTTTGCCTGTGCATTTGTTGTTAAAAAGGACAAATCAACAGATACCAAAGAGCTGTCTACGGGGGAAAAGCAAGACATTTTGAAGCTGAGAAAAGAGGCAAAATCAATCAGAGCCATTGCACAAGAACAGGGCATAGCCAAAACAACAATTTAGAATGTCTTTAAAAGAAAGAAGTGATGACAGAAACATTACGAGAGCTGTGAAGAAAAACCCCAAATACAACAATTAGTGATATCACCAACAACCTCCACAGGGCAAACGTAAAGGTATCACAATCCACTTGAGAGAGCAGAAATATAGAGGCCATATCACAAGATGCAAATCACTCATCAGCAATAAGTTAGTAAAGTTCTGGTACCAAGATTATGCTCTACCAAAGTACTGGAAAGTCCAAAGTGTGGTGAAATGGTCCAAAACATACAAGACCATTGGTCAAGCACGATGGAGGTAGTGTCATGGCTTGGACTTGCATAGCTGATTCTGGACCGTGCTGACTAATCTTTATTAATGATGTACTGGATCAACATGCTGGTAGCAGTAGAAAGAATTCACAATTCTACAGAAACAGTCTGTCTACCAAATTACAGAGAAATGCATCCAATCTAATTGGAAGGAATTTCATCATGCATCAAGCCAATGACCCAACATTAACCATGAACATGAACCAACATTTTTTACACATGCAAACATGTTCATATAGCACAGGACAGTACAATAACTACTAAAACAGAACAATAGGCACAGTAAGACAATGCAGAGCCTTTGGATTCAGAGCGGTCGCTGCGTGCTATTGCCACGCAACCATGGTGGACGTATTTCCATTGATCATTTAACCTGTATTTAGTATTATGTCAATCAGCATTTATACAGCAGCATTGTACTGTGTTATTGTGTTGAATCATGACCTTAAATCACCTCAGTCTAACCCTGACCCTGAAGTGTATTTATAAAGAATGGTCGTGTGTGTGTGAACCAAGAAAACTAGAACAAACCGATGTGACTACCATACAGATCTGTTTCCTCCCTTGTGTGTGAGAGGCAGCTGTTGAATGTCAAGGAGAAGGAATGCAGAAGAGGGAGAAAGCAAGAGGAGGGAGGTTGTCAGAGGAGAGGTTGAAGTCTCCAAGGACAGTAAGAGGGGTGCTGTTGGTAGGGAAAAGACTGAGGAGCATGCCCATTTCTTCCCCAGGAGGGCAGTAGATGACAATGATGGGAAGGTTGATTGGAGAGGTAACTGTAGCTACATTGAAATCAAAGGATGAGATGTTGAGATGAGACAGGGAGAGAGGTGTGAAGCACCATCTCCAAGACAACAGCAGACCTGTACCAACACCCCTGCCAGCTTCTCGTGGAGTGTAAGAGACAGCATAAGCAGAGGTTGGGGCAGCCAGTGTAGCTGGGTTCTCTGGAGAGATCCAGTTCTCAGTTAGTGCCAGAAAGTTAAGAGAGTAAAGGGAAGGTAAAGCTGAGATGAAATCAGCTTTCTTTACAGCAGACTGGCAATTCCAGAGCCCACCTATCACTGCTGTTTGAGACTGAGACAATAGAGGAGGGTAGATGAGGTTACTAATAGTTCAGCCTTGGGTTTGTGGATGAGAGCTTCTGGGTCTGTGACAAGTGACAACAGAGATGGGTTTGAAGCACATGTCTACAGCCTAGTCAGAAATGGGGTTAGTGAAAAAAAGATTTTGGTGATTTTGGTACAGATTAGGAACCTCTCCTGCTTTCCAGCAGAGCCTTGGTTCTAAATATTTTATTGCTGACAGAAAGAATTGCATTTTCACACCCTTTACTAGGGGTATGTCAACAGTGGTCCCAATACTATTTTGCACATACCCAGTGTAGAATGTTGTGTTTTACTCACAGGGTTGCAGGTGTTGGTAGTAGGTTGAACAAATAACAGGGAAACACACACCAGGCTTTAAGAAGAAGGTTCATGAGCAAATAAAAATCAGTAATCTTTTCCACTAATAAGGTGTCTAAATCGTCTCTTATTGGCCAGCTCCAAAAACGTTCAAGCCTACACATTACAAAACCTTTTGGGCTCCAGTGCTCTTAAAAAATTGACACACACATATATATATATATATATATATATATATATATATATATA
>CM074921.1:16512089-16523407 GCA_037576815.1 Pangasius larnaudii | reverse complement strand
TAAAGCTGCTTTGAGACAATGACATTGTAAAAAGCGCTATACAAATAAAACTGAATTGAATTGAATTGAATTGAATTGAATATAAAAAGTGTGTGTGTGTGTGTGTGTGTGATTTATTAATAAATTATTAACATAGTTATTGGAATTGCTGGACTTTATTTGGGCACCTGCTTTCAATACACACAATACATGTGGACAAACATGACCATAACTCTTTAGCACCTTTAAACAATATTGTCTAGAAAATATGGTCAGATAAGAATTGATAATGTTAAAGAAAATAGCCACTTAACTTTTAGTAAGTAATAGTACTGCTACATTTTAAAAAACATTTAAAAAACATTTTAAAAACAGTTTTCATGTATTTTCAGATATACTTCTTTTTTAAATAAAATTTGTGTAATAAGTGGAAATATGTTATTTTTTTTTACCTCAGTGAATTTGCAGGTTAACATGGCTATTCATTCATGAACATTATTAATTGCATCTTTTTTAATTTCAAAAGATCAGGTTAGAGGTGATTGTAAAAAAAAAAAAGTACACACATAAAAATTTAAAAGAGCAAATTTATAGTGTGGTTCAATGTTCTCTCTTGTATCACCAGAATGTCTTGTATGGTGAAAACCTTGAACTGTTAGTTTGTCCTATTAATGTGCTGGGGTCGCATTTCGGATTGCACAGCAGAGAACCATGGTGAAGATCATTTCAAAAACCTACAAGTGCAAGGAAAGAAATTTTTAAAAAGAAATAATATGCATCCCCACTTTAAATTTACTCAAAATTAACTTACAAAAGCATATTTACTTAGCTGCACATGTTTAAGAAATGTGGCTTGATATGTGGATATGATAAACATACCTCAACCAATTAAACTTAATGAATTAATTAATTAAGTTTAATTAATTAATTAAACTTCAGTATATGCACTGCTCATTTTGAATTTTTACCATGATTAGCGCAATTATAAGGGCAGCCAGACCAATCACATGGAGTTTCTCAGTGAACAGATCCCTTAGCTTCATATGGCAACTCTAAGAGAGAGAATAACTCATTAGCACCAGTATCACATTTCAATCTATAAACTACTTTGACATATTGCTGCAAAGTAAGGTCATAAATTCACTAGTCATCTAAACATTTTTTGTATTTTTAATAATAATAATTAGAGGTGTAATGATACATTGTTACATGATGCACTGCAATGCAAAATGTCCATTGTGAGAATGTGCGATTCCCAATCTGTACAACCCCTAAAATATATAGAGACCACGCTGAGCCCAATATCTCCAGATCGCAAAGACAGACACACATTATAAGTTATACAGTTACACAATCGCATTATAATAATTAAAAAGAGCTCTTCATTAGCTTTCAAGCATCTCCAGCCCAGCGCTGGTGCGAACTATAGTGCCTTGGAAGTAGAGCATTTTAGCACTGCTCATTATGTTTCATTCAATCATGTTCCCCAGGTCAGAGACTTTGTTTATTCAATAACATTTTAGGGAGATTTCAAGATATGATGAACCTGTAGTACATTTTGTTTACAATTTTAAACCACTAACCATAGCAATTTTTGATTTATTTAGTTTTATACAGACAAAAATGCAAAAGAATCAAAAATTTTCTTCCTTCAAATTATTGTTTACAATATTCTGAAAATCGAACTGAATCGTGACTCTTGAAGCTAGTATCATGATTTGAATCAAATCATGAATGGAGTGTATCATGACACCCCAGATCAGGTGACTGATTCGGCCATTTAAGAACATTCCATTTCTTTGCCTTAAGAAGCTCTTGGTTTGCTTTCGCAGTATGTTTTGGGTCATTATCCATCTTATTTATTTAAGCAAAGTCTACTCTGGTCTTTCTGTTCTTGAGTGTTACCAGTGGCTTGCATCTTGAGGTAAACCACCTGTATTTACATTCATGAAGGCATCTCTTGATTGTAGACTTAGACAATGAAACACCCACCTCCTCCAGAGTGTTCTTGACTTGGCTAGATGTTGTGAAGGGGTTTTTCTTCATTAAGGAAAGAATTCTGCGATCATCTACTTTAGTTGTCTTCCATGGCCTTCCAGGCCTTTTGGTGTTGTGAGCTCACCAGTGCATTCCTTCTTTTTAAAAATGTACCAAATTGTTGATCTGGCCACTCCTAAGGTTTCTGCTATCTTTCTGATAGGTCTGTTTTGCTTTTTTCAGCATAATGATGGCCTCCTTCACTTGCACCTGTTTGGCCCACATATTTAGAGTTCTCATGAACAGCTACCAAATGCAAATTCAACACTTGGAATCAACTCCAAAGCTTTTATCTCCTTAATTTGTCATGAAATAATGAAGAAACAGATCAAACCTGGCCATGAAACTGCTTATAAGTCAATTGTCCAATTACTTTTGAGCCTGTGAAAATGATGGGACTATGTAAAAAAAAATGGCTGTAATTCCTAAACAGTTAATGCAATATTTTTGTTAAACCCCTTGAATTAAAGTTGAAAGTCTATACTTCAATCACATCGTGATTGCTTCATCTCGAATCCATTGTGGTGGTGTACAGAGGCAAAATTACAAAAATTGTGTAAGTGTCCAAATAATTATGGATGTGACTACATATATTGGTAGGTATGGATTCGTTAGTTCTTACATTCCACTTTTTACATATACATTAATTTTAACTATTTTAAAGATTTTTGTTCCATTTTCTTCAAAATTAGTCACTGCCTTTTCCCACCATCTAGCTAGTTCTCCTCATTACTAATTTTCTCCAAAATTAGTCACTGCCATTTCCCGCCAAAGAAGAATGCCACACTTCTACCCAGAAAGCAGGGCCAAATATGCTCACCTACATTCCCAGCCACAGATGCCTATGATATTGACAGGATGCAAACTTGTGTCCATAATGATATGGCAAAACTGTTGCACTACATGGGAGTTACATTTTTAAAAAAGCACATAAAAATTTTTGGTTAATTAAAAAAAGTCATCATTATTAAACAACGAGATAAAAAAAAAATCATAGTTTAACTGAGCTACTGTGAGTTTCCCTGACAATCCTTACAGTTAAGGCCAATGGTTTACATAATGCTAGGCTAAAGACATTCAAACTTTTTTACCATACAGTCAATCAGAGGATCTACTTTATTTCTATAAGAGGTTATTTCAAAATAATAGCCAAGAAACCAATTTATTTTAGCTTTTATTTTCTATAATCATATTTTCAGTAGTTGCATACACTTTGTTAGTATTTGGTGGCAAATACTTTTGCTTGGAGTAGCCTATCAAGTTTCTCACAATACTTTATTGAATTTTTTTTTTTTTATTCCTTCTGACAGAACTGGTATAATTCAGTCTGGTTTGTGGGCCTTCGTGCTTGGTCAGGCTTTTTCAGTTCAGTTAACAAAATTTCTCTGGAATTCAGGTCAGACTTTCTGATGGCCACTCCAATAGTTTCACTTTGTTGTCTTTAAGCCATTTTGTTACAATTGTGGAGGAATGTTTAGGATCATTGTCCTGCTGGAAGACCCAATTACAATCAAGTTTTAACATTCTGGCTGATACCTTGAGGTTTTGCTTCAGTATTTTCATATTCTCATTCCTCGTGATGTAATCTATTTTCCAAAGTACTCCAGTCCCTTTTACCATAAAGCATACTAACATGATGCTGCTACTCCCATGCTTTACAGTTGAGATGGTGTTCTTTGGATTAAAATCCTCACCCTTTTCCCTCGACATAACACTGATCATTATGACCAAACAGCTCAATTTTTTGTTCAGCAGAACAGAGAACACTCTTACAAAAGCTTGGTGGTCACCTGCAAAAGTTCTTAGAATAGGGGCATCTTAATTGTGCAACAGCTTTTCAGGCCATGGTGATGTAGGACTCTCTTAATGGTAGATGTACTTATGTACATATCTGATGTCTCCAATTCCTTCACCAGTTACTTTGATGTTGTCTTTTGGCTCAGTTGAAACTTTTGGACCAAAGTTTGTTCATCTCTCAGTTAATTTGCACCTCTTTCTTGAATGATGCAGTGTCTCTCTGGTCTCAAGGTGTTTATATTTGTATACAGGGTTGGGGTACCTTCAGACATTGGGAAATTGTTGGAAGAACTGGACTTGAGAAGGACCTTATTTTTATTTATTTATTTTTTTTGCCCAAGGTCTTGGCTGGGTTGCTTGGATTCTCCTGTGGTATCAAGGGCAAAAAGACATTGTCTCTAAAAGTAGGCCCTTTTCCAGCCACAGGTTGCTCCCATTAACTCCTAATTATAACAGCTGAACAATCAGAAGCTTCTAAAAGTCCTCACAGGCAGTCCTCGCCATGTTTACAGAGACTGTCAACTTAGTGAATTAAAGTTGAAATAATTGTGTCTATAATCGATTATTATAAAATAACCTATGATGTGAACAAAGTAGAGGCCCTAATTGATTTGTCAAAAGAAATGTATGGTAACATTAAATATGTGGAAATCTAAGATTGAATATTTTTAACCAAGGTGTATGAAAACCTTTTAACTCTAGCTAATCACGAAAAAAAAAAACAGTTCGTTTCAGCTAATCAGCTAAGCTTTGCCATGCTGCATAAAGCACAGCAGACAGCCCATTGTGGCCAAGAACAGTCCTCTGGGGGAACAGAGCAGAGCAAACCCATTCATCTTCAACAAATATAGAACTTGTGGTGAAGCTGCTTGGATAATGTTATCTGGTTAGCTTACTCTTTAGCTTTTTTGTGATAAAGAAGATCATGTAATAACACAGTGTTGAGGATCAGGGTGCTGCATATGAATATACTAAACAGTAGGTCATTACACAGTGGTGGCAATGATGCAGTTTGGGAAGCAGCCTTGAGTTCATCTTAAATAATATTAATAAAATAGTATTCTGTGGAGGGTGGAAGAGCACAGCAAAACCATTTTATAAAATGTTCTTCTGCAAGTACCTTTTAGAGCATGTTTGTACTAAACATGTTCATTCTGAAAAATTACCTGGAAGTTTGTAATACAAAATGTAGTATATAATAATGTATATATAATGACTGACTTATGAAACGTTAAGATAGCATGATTATTTTGACAATGGACAGACATAATTTAAAAATTCAATATGTAAAATTAAAAGGGTAGTGCCTGAAATCAACACACATTATGTATCTTGCAGTGTCTAGATATTAACAATGTACCTGAGAAGCAAGCAAATCCACTGGCTTTTTAGGACAGAGAGTGGACTGAACAGCAAAGAATAATTCATTATAATCCCCTTTACCACAGCACTGAAGCTGAAAGAGTAACATAAAGAGAACAAACAGAGCATTTTAAAATTATAATGTGAACCATGTGTTTCCAAATATCAAGCTATTATACAGTGCCTTATGTATTATGTGCTTTATGTATATTCCTCCATTGACCGTTTCCACATTTTGTTATAACCTGTACCTGAAATTAACTTAATTGTGATTTTTACTATTTGATTTACACAATATGTCACAATCTCCTCTTTTGTTTCATTCATTTAGTTTACAATTAATTTTGGAAATACTGAAGACAGATTTTCTGTGCTAATATATTGAGATGTTACTAGGAGTCACAGAGAAGCCACATTTAAATGAACAGGGTATGTGTTATTTTAGTCTTTTCACTATTCTGACACACTGCATTAGCGTATTTCAGCAATAAAAATTGACAAATTTTCCCATCCATCTGCCTCTAACAAACAGTGTTGTGTCTCAAATCACATTCTTATGTACTATTCTAGACCATTATTGAGTACTAACGCTAAACGGGTTTCCTTTTACAGTTAATGTTTGAATTTTAAAAACCTCTCATGTAGCCTTCAAACATACTGAAAGGTCTGTTTTGCAAACCAATATTCTGGATTTTCTAGGTTACTCATTACTTTTGAACATAAGATTAGAGTTTTTGATTTTAGAAGCAGACAATGTTATTGATCACAATGGTGGTGAAAGGTTTTAAGAGAAAGAGAGTTTGTCATTTTTTTTAGTCTTCCAGACTTGCAAAAGATATGCAGATAAAGATGCATCTTGCAGCTTGTGATGCATGAAAAATCGTTATTTATAAAATCGCGTTAATTATAAACTAGAACCATCTGCTACATGGTGGGCCGTACCACACTACCTCGGCCTGGATTTTTTCCTATAACAACATAACATTTATGACTAGACTGCTAAGCCAGTGCAAGGAATATTCCCTTGGGTTTTAGTCACTTACATACATTGACACATACAGTCATGGGGAAAGGAATGTACATCCTCCTTTTATTCTATGTTTATATTTATCAGAGTTTAATAACTAGTGTGTGGTCCTCACCAACTTCTATAAAAAAAAATAATAATAACCTCAGGTGACAACAAAACACACAACAGATTTCAGTCTGTAGTCGTATTTCCCCAAAAAGTAAACCAACATTCAGAATGGTGGGCAAAAAATAAGTAGACCCTTCCTACTTTTACAATAATGAAGTGAGTTATTAACAGTCAAGTGTTACTAATGAAATGCACAATATTAATTAAATCATCAAGAAGTGTGACTACCTCTATAAAAGCAGAACTTTTTGCAGTTTGTTGTTCTGGAGCACTCAGGTGTATCTGCATCATGTCAAGAAGAAAGGACATCAGCCATGACCACAGAGAAGCAATTGTTGCTGCTTATCAATCTGGGAAGTATTATAAGGCCATCTTCAAACAATTTGTAATTCACCATTCTACAGAACGATAAGGACTGCTTCAAAGGCTTTCCATTTGTAGACAGTTGCCAATGTTCCCAGGAGTGGGTGTCCTAGCAAATTCAGTCCAAGGTCAGACGTTTAATGTTCAGAGATATAAAGAAAAACCCAAGAGCTACATTGTGTGACCGACAAGCCTTTGTAAGCACATTTCTGTTTATGTTCATGACAGCACAATCAGAAAAAGACTGAACAAGTATGGCTTTCATGGAAGCATTGAGAAAGCCCCTTCTCTCCAAAAAGAATATGGCAGCACGAGTTATGTTTGCAAATTTGCATCTGAATAAACCACAAATGTTCTGGAACAGTATACTTTGTACTGAAGAGACCAAGCCAGAGATGTTTGGTCATCATGCACAGCGTCATATTTGGTGAAAACCAAACACACCACAAACACCTCATACCAACTGTCAAAAATGGTGATGGAGGGGTGACAATTTGGGCTTGTTTTGCAGACTCAGGACCTGGGAAACTTGAGAATAGTAATTGAGACAATGATGAACTCCACTTTACACCATAATATTCTTGAGACAAATGTAAGGACATCTGTTCAGCAGCTAAAGAAGAAAAAAAATCAAGGTATTGGAATGGCCAAGTCAAAGTCCAGACCTCAACCCCATTGAGATGCTGTGGTGAGCTCTTACGAGAGCTGTGCATAAACAATGCCCTCAAATATCAATGAAATGAAGCAATCTAACAAACTAAATTGGGCCAAAATATCTCCAAAACGATGTGAGAGACTGATAAACTCATACAGAAATCATTTACTTCAAATTATTCTTGCTAAAGGTGGTTCTGCATGTTATTAAATTATAGAGTGTGCTTATTTTTTCCCCACATGGTTTCTTAATGTTGGCTTACTTTTTGGGAAACAATTACTACATATTGAAATTTGTTGTGCTTTTTTGTTGTCACCTGATGTTATTTGTTTGTTTATAGAAGTTGGTGAGGACCACACAATTGTTATTTACGCCCTGATGAATAAAAACAGAGAACTGAAGGAGGGTGTCCAGAGCATCACACTGCCTCCACCAGCTTGCCCTCTTCCCATAGTGCATCCTGGCACCCTTCTCTTTCCCAGGTAAGCAATGCAAATGCACCCAGCCATACACATGATGAAAAAGAAAACATGATTCATCAGACCAGGCCACCTTCTGTGGCCACCATCGCAATTTGGCGCTTGTCAAAGTCGCTCAGATCCTTATGCTTGCCGGTTTTGCCTGCTTAGTGTGTGTGTGTGTGTGTGTGTCTGTATATAGGTAGACTAGTTTCGGGAGTGTCCAATCTTCAACCAAGCAGAAGCCACGCCTGCGTCTATTGAAAGCCAAGGTCAACTGATTAAAAAGATGGAATCAGGTGTGGCTCCTGTTTGATTAAACCTTTACTTTTTATCATGTTTTGTATATTTTATATTATTTTATATTATTTTACATTATTTGTACATGTAATATATAAAATAAATCCATGATTGCCCCTATAAATAATGATTTTAATGGTGGTCTGCAGAATTTTCTACATTTAGGATATTTTTATAAACAAACCCTGATTGATACTTTTCCAGAACTGTGTCCCAAGATTGTTTTGATAGCCTATTGGTCATGATGATGCTGTTTGTTTAGGTATGCCCTCTACCAAACTCTGGGTCTCCAGGAACAGATATATTCATATTGACAACATGTGACACTTTATTTGCACATAGGTGACTTCATGGCAACTGGATGCAACTAATTTAGGGGGTTCACAGTAACAGGTCTGAATATTCAGTCGCTTTTGCATGATTTATTTTGACTAATTTGGCACACTATATTGATTTCCCCCACACTTTAATATTATAGGATATTTGGGTAGATTTATGACATGAAATCACAATTAAATCCATCCTGGTTTCAGGTTGTAACATGAAAACTTTGGAGCAGGAAAATACTTACGCAAGGCACTGTACATAAACATAAACATATCTAATTTGAGCTGAAGTACACTGTTGTTAAAAGGACAGCCTATGTAACTCACTGTGCCATGGAAAGCCAGAAGAACCTTTGAGGCAGCTTGTCTGGTGGGAGTTTCTACTGGATCCACAGATTTCATATAGGCAGCATCATAAAAATTGATGAGCTCCTCTGAGATCTGTATAGAGAATTAACAGAGCTTAGATAATGAAATAAAGAATGAAATGCATCAGTACGTATGGGGGTCAATGCGTTAATCTGTGTGATGTGTGTTGTTATGTACCGTGTCTCTGCTGATGAAACCCCATATTGCTGCTGCCACCTCGCAGGCAAACAATATCACTAAACATGTGAAAAACTGGGAAAAATGGGAATTTGGGAGAAATCATTAGTGGTAGAACAGTGTCAGAATTAAAATCCATTTTTGATGAGGTTTGCCAAAAGAATCAAAGAGTAACATAAGATCATACTGGATTGTTGACATCAAATGACTAAAGATTGGAAAATTACTTTTTACATTTAAGTTGGAGTATATGCCTCTGGGTTAAAATTGATTTATTACACACCTGTGATATCCTGGCACATGTGCATCATTTATAGTACTAGAGGTCAAACCTTGTCACAATTTATGTTATGTTTTTTTGTTTGTTTAAATGTAGGAAATGGGTAATGTAGTGACATGAAATAGGGATTCCCTTTAGTAACTCAGTAGTACTCACTGTTCCGAGAAGGCACTGAGACTCTTGAATGGCACCATAACAACCAAGGAATCCAACAAACATCATCATAGCTCCAACAGCTATCAGGATATACACACCTACAAGAATGAAAAAGTGTGAGAGACACGTTATATATTAACCTGATATTATGGAAAAATTCTCACAGCCCAACCTTTTCATATGGTTCACATTCTGTGAATTGTTATTAATTGTGAGATACTATATTATTGTAAACAAATTACTCATCCCCGCCAGTGTTTTTGTACATGGAAATGATTTATCTATTCATCTATGAATTTTCCAAGAGACCAGATCAGCATTGTGGTTCTTTTTAAATTGAAAAGAAAATTGTCACACCAGCCATGGACAATGTTCCACCATGCCACCATTTACTTTTTCAGTTTGCAGACTATACAAAGCACATGGACTCACACACGAAGCCTTATACGCGAGCTATTTATATGCTGACTGATTTGTTGTCCTGTTACTTAGTTTGAAATTGCCCTCGCTGTTGTGTATCTTGGTTTATTGTGTCTAATTCTTGTCTACTTCTGCCTTGGATTTATGTATTTGACTGTATTTGCCATGGATCTTTTGTCTATGGCCTGGACTTGCCTCCTGGTTGTGATTTTTGGATTTGTGTCAACATTTTGCATATCGATCCTAACTTTCCTTGTGTGTCTCCTGTGTTACAGGAGGCTTCACTTCTACCTATGGATCCAGCAGAGGTTTGGGACCTCTGGTCAGCCATTGCCTCAGAATTTGAATTACTGGGTAGCCATGCCCAGCAGCCTCAACAGTGAAAAATAGTTGTGAAAAATAGTTTGTATTGCTCAGTCTACCTGAAAAAAAAAAATGTCAATATAAATTTGAACACCCCTGCATCACACTATTGTCAATTCTTGAGCGCACCCAGTAGGCTAAATGCAGGAAATACCAAGCAATCGTGCACTCAACTGGCTGAATGCAATGGAGATAGCATGGGGGAAAGACACTTTTTCTTGGAAAATAAATGTCATAATGTAAATATAGTTGTATCTCAAGCATAAAATTCCTGCACAGCGCATCAAAATGAAATGTTTATGATGAAATGATTAAGATGAAGTTTACTCAAATGTCAAAGACTCTGAATTTGAACAAATAATTTATGACCACAAAATTCCATGTATGTTACTCACAGCATGTATTTTAACTACATTTTAGCTGTGTATTTTAATTTTGACATATTGAGATAGTGTATCGTACAAAACTGTGGCATTTTTAAACATATTCTTTTTTGTTCTTTTCTAAATTGTTTGATACCAATATCATACCATTGTGTAAGATGCAATCCTTTAGTCACGACTCACGGATGCCTGTTTTATCCATGTATAGTTTAGGTTGCTAATAAATTGAAACTTAATGCAGTGACCTTTTCACATATAAATAACATCTGTATGTTACAATTTGTGACAGTTATGCTGCCTGTTTGGCTAATATATAGTTTCTCAGGTTCAATAATTTGAAGAAGCACTGAGTAGGTTTAACTGTTCTACAGGTTTAAGAGCTATTGTGTACAGTGCACACTGCAGTATCTGGTAATGTTTTTTGGTTATTAACTGTATGACTTTATTTAATAAATAAGATCCAACCAAATTATGTTTGGTTCACTGAAGCACACATTTCAATTACACAAACTAGTTAATCTGGGCAAACTGAAAAAGCTGACCCCCTGAAAGTCAATGTATAATTCGCACACTGCCTAGTCTCACATCTCCCTTGCCTTTATTACAGACCTCCCCATATCACAAGGTAATACCACAATTCTCACTATAATCAACAATTTTTCTGGCTATCCACAACAGTGCTAGTTAGCTCTCTGACGGAGAAGATTGCAGCATTAGAGGTGCGCATCCAGACTCTAGAGAGGGTTAGTGAGAGT
>CM074921.1:16499471-16511989 GCA_037576815.1 Pangasius larnaudii | reverse complement strand
GGAGAAACGTTGTTTCGTTTCACTATGTACTTGTATATGGCTGAAATGACAATAAACTCCTCTTGACTTGACTTGATATTTAAAGATATACATGTGTGACTCTTAATGTTTAGTTAAAATAACTAAATAAGACATGCAGGGGTCTGTGGTTATTAGAAGTCTCCAACTGTTAATCCAGAATGTTAAAGAACACTGACATCAGTGTAATTTTCCAGACTGAACTATGGAGAATTAAAGTAGTACCACAAATAAAGAACTTCTATATTATGCACATACTATGACCACCACCAGTTTATCAGATTGTTCAAGATAGAAACTGTTTTGCAGATTAAAATGAGCTCCAAGATGAATTGGCAGTACACCTTGGGGTAAATTTTAAAGAGATACTATCACTAAAAATGAGCTATAAAAACATATCATATTAAAAAGAAATACCTAATATAATGCCTATAAATAACTCTTTGTCCAAATATTGTTAAAAAAAAAAAAAAGGTTACTTAAAGAGTGTTTTTAAATTTAAATCCAGCTGCACAACATAAAACAACCTTTATATAAACTGTTTGGATGAAAATAACAACCAAGTATTTTAATGTGGAGAAATTAGATGTAATCCAATGTAATTGGATGTTCATGCATCGCTAATTCTGTGGTGAAGCTAGGGCTACCACCTTTGCCTTACAAAAAAACGTGACACAACTGACAGACAGACAAAAAGGCTGACCATCCCTTAGAGAATTTGAGGCTTAGAGATTGCATTATCCTGCAATTAGGACAAGGCTCTGTAAGTGCTTGTTGAAGATGCTCCATTCTCCAACAATTTGGGATCCAACTCCACCAGGGCCTGGTAAAACACCATTCTGTTTCAAACTCACCATTCTATCTGACATTTATGTTTATTCCTGTTTTGATCTTCTAAATATTACCAAAAAGTCTGGGAAAAAGAATTTAAGGATTTCTGAATATATAAAATTATGAAATTAGTTAATCTGCTTCTACATGCTGTTAAAAGCCACAACTAGCAATAGGTTACGTTTTGATGAAGCAGATTTAATAATTTAAAATTAGCAAAAAAACTCCACTAGCTTGGAAAGAAAACACTCTGGCAATCTGGAACAAAAGGAAGAAGAACTAACTTGCATAATGTCATAATGTGCTCTGTTTGACATTTACAAAAGAGGAGTTATTTCAACTTTACAATATTTCTAAGCTGTATCCTAAGCTGGTTCCGTATGCTGTTGGCATGGCCTAAATCATATTTTTGTTTAACCAGTAGTTAGACAATCCTGTATACCAAAATTGTCCACTGCACTTTCTAATTTGTGAAGTAATGTGCACATGTAACATATGTATGGGCAATCAAAGCCCAGAGCAGGCCTGAAGAGATGTAGGAAGAAGAAAACGTCTTCATCTTTGCCTTCTTTCCTTGGGTGTGTTGATTCTATTAAAAGCAAAGATCAGAGCAACATACAGTCTCTCCCTGTAGTTAACCCAAATGTAAATACAGACACTGGCAGCCCCTAGTCAAATTAATGGCTACTTCAAGTTACAGGCCACACTAAGAATAACACAGAGGCCCCATAAACTTTTTGTGATTCCTCAGCAGCCAAGTGGGTGTCTGGATGGAATCAAGGGAGTGTGCGTGTGTGTGTGTGTGTGTGTGTGTGTGTGTGTGTGTGTGTGTGTGTGTAAGGGTGGAGTATAAACACACCCTGTGGTAATGTTTTGGTTCTCCTTGATCTTTTTAAAGTCATGGTCACTGTGTAATGTATTTTCTAAATGACAAAAACAGAGCTGTTCAATTCTGGATTAATAAATTATTAACATACTATTAAATCTTTTTAATTTAACCCATAATCACAAAGTAGATTCAAAGATTCTTTCATATTGCTCAATGTAAGATCAAATATCAGTAATGTTTGTTGTTCTTTAGTGGCAAGTAGACCTTCTAGTGGGTGACCTTCTGTACAACCTCCACAAAATAACAAATCATGGTGACATGATCCAAATCAGGAGATCCAAATAGGAATAGTCTATAGATGTCAGATGTTATATAGTATGTGTGTGTGTATATATATATTACACAGTGCATTATAAAGCGCTGTAGATGAGCATTTTGAAACCTCCAAGGGAAAACAGTAACAATAAACGTGAAGTGGAATAGGCACAAAGCACACAAATATTAAATGATATTCCATTCAAAGTAAAATACAGAATATAAAATGTCCATATGTATCATTACTTATAGTAAGGATAAGGCAGCCTACCTAAACTACCATCTTTATTAGGCACAAACATACAAGCCCTTCATGTGTAATAGTTTAATAACTATGTTAATGTTAAGGAAGATGGTTCATTTTTCATCATAATAATAAATAATCTTGTTCTACTGGTGAATAATTTTGCTAATGTTTAGCATTAATTCTAGAAAGAAGCTAAATAATTTTCTAACAGAATAAGATATTTTAAAGCTTGAAATATGAAAAGCATCTTCTCATATTCTCAAATATGAGAAATTTGCCCATATTCAAGATATTTTCAATTGCTATTTTTTTTTCCTGCAACAAAAGGTGTAGAAATATAAATGTTTTAAAATGTATGTAATCTATAGTCTTATACATAAATCATACCTGTACCACTCAAAATGATTAGGTTAAAGTATATGCTAAGACTCACAAGTTAGTCTAGCTCTGTATTGGTGCAAGAGTATGCAGTACTATTAGTACTATTATTATTATTATTATTATTATTATTATTATTATTATTATTATTATTATTATTATTATTATTATTATAGCAACATTACTAGGCTTTAGAACTTTAGAACTAGGAAAGGTTAAAGTGTCTTAAAAGCTCTTATGACTTACTGATGTAAAAAGTTCCTGGTGCTTGGCTGCCTTCAAACTGAACCATCAGCAGGTTGCTGATCTGAGAGTCTGAGCGAAGCCACAAAGCTAAAACCAAAATGATACCCCCAGCCAGCTATAAAATAGAAAAAGAGAGATGGAGATGGTTAGCATTCACTAAAAAACATATAGTTTATTGTACAGTATTTATAAGAAATTCTCTAGGGAATCTTGTAGTCCCTTCCACATTTAATAGCTCTACCAGGGATTTTTGTTTGTTTGAGTTAATTTTATACAATGTTTGGGAGAACTCTTAAAGAGTCTGTGTTGATTCTTGCACCTGATTCTTGCATCTGATTTAACTATCAGAAACGGTTGCAAGTAGAATGATTTTTGGAAGCTAAGTACACTTAGCTATTCAATGAACCTTGAAGGGTTCTCTCTATGAGTGTGGATATTCAAAGTTTTCTCACTCCCAGGGTATCAATTATTGTAACATGGGCACATTCGGTTTCACTATATTGACATGCTCAGTAATTCTGTTGTTATCAGTGCAAGCCCATTTGCTGCAGCTCTCTGACACAGAACCTAAATGCATTTACAGGCTTTGTGGATGAACCCTGTGCTTCAAATTATGATTTTTCAGTAGACAATGTTTGTGATTATTTTTGGTGAGCTATAATGTTGGCCAATCAAAACACTTCTCTGAGGGAAATTTAATGTGTCTACAACACTCTCCTATAGTTAAATTAAATTCTATGACGTTCCAATATTTTGAAACACATATTTATTTTCATGCTTTGTTAGTTCTGTGTAATAAGATACTGAAAAAAATATGCAGTACAAATCCTGAAAGGAATGTCGATCTAGTAACCACATCCTCTTCTCTGCACACAAAATCTAGCTTGCAAGTGATGTAGTACAGCAGTATGATAATGTTGGTATTTCCAGTCTTTTAACCTGGAACTCAAGAACCTTCCTTTTTTTGTACCCACGTGTAATATATTTCTAGATATTGCATGCCAGGCCTTCTCCCTCAGCATCAGTACCTGACTTCACTAATGCTCTTGTGGCTGAGTAGGCACAAATCCCCACAGCCACATTCCAAAATATAGCATAAAGCTTTCCCAGAAGAGTGGAGGCTGTTAGGTTGTTATAATTATATTATAAAAAATATATATAAATTTTTATATATTTATCAAGAAAGTAAAATCAGGGAAATTTAGACCACCATATTCAATACTGTTCTTAATAACATGATTTTTATGTTATGTTAGAAGATTGTATTTTGGGGTTTGCATTTGTATGTTATAACCACAAGTTTTGTAACATGTGGCGGTTACCTGCATGCGCTAGAATTTGAATCAAGCCTTAATACACACATTGTAGAGATGAGCATCTTCGCTACTTGATCCATGGCCCCTGAAACATGTATCACTGCAGCCAGGAGCTAGCTCCAAATATGCGGTACAGCTCCAAATAGGTGGTATAGCCACAAATGGGTGGGGATAGCTCCAAATGGCTAGCATATTAACATGTGATAGCACACATCGGTAGATTCTATGGGTTATGTTCCCTAACAATAACCCTAACCCGATCTCCCAATTGCTGGCCTCCTGTCTCCAGATACAAACTCTTCGTCCCCTCCTCAACTGGCACCATGCAGCCATGGCTCAAATTGGACAGGGGACAGGGATCAAGCAACCCATACTGCATTACTACGTGACTTGCAAGCCCGAGACCATCAGAAATTTTGACTGCAAATCTTTCTTTGTGAATTCTATTATAATAGCTCATATGATGGAAAAATATTATTTGTATCGGTATCTTATTTCTTAAAAATAATAAAGCACAATAATAAATACATGACAATATAACAATGTCAATATAAGTTTGGAAACATAAGAATATCATAAAATTTAATTCAGCTATAGAAGACTGTTGTAATCACAGTAATTTCCCAAAAACTCAGGGAAGTGTGTTGATTGGCCAACATGATAGTGCATCTCATTAATGAAGAGAGTTCAACAGTTAAGTTATACACGGATAATTAAAATATTAACTTATGCAGAGATATCTAGCACTAAAGAACACTGCAAATAAAAAAAAATCATGAACGTGCTATCATTTATTATTGACTTCGCGTTGGGCATTCATTCACCTTTTTTTATCAGACCTTTGAAGCACAAGGTTCATTCACAAAGCCAATACATGCATTTGCCTTTTTTGTTGGAGAGCCAAAGCAACTGGGTTTTCATTGATAACAACAGGATTAGAGAGTGCGTCAATATAATGAAGCCAGACAATTTTATTAGTACAAAAACTTAATTTTTAAATCAGTTGATAATAATGCTAGAAAATGCTATATTAATATATTCTGATGGGCATATGGTTTAATTTGGAATACATCTGAATACATATTAGGATGTGTTCTTTTTGACGGAGTACGATACATGAATAAATACACAAAACACACACACACACACACACAAAAAAAAAAAAAAAAAAAAAAAAAAAAAAAACTCACCCAAAACATGAAGTTGAGGAAAAAGAGCGTGTACTTAATGCACTGAGAGCAGCCTGTGAGGACCATGGTGGAGAGCGTCTGGGTTCAGCTGAAACGGCACGATGTGGCTGTTGCTCTGAATCGAAATGAAAGAGCGTCGTTTATCCTATCAAAACAAGGACGATAGGACGTCAGGATGGATTGTGTTATACATGGATCTCGAGTATATAATAAGAGCTAAACCACGACGATGAGACCGCCTACAGTCTGCAGGAAGTTGGGTCATATCTACAGTATTTGAAAATTAAACCGCACCTCCACTTGAAAGAGTATAAGTATTTTACACGATAGGTTTATATTAATAAATGAATATATTACTAATTAATATAATTAATATTAATTATATTAATAGTTCAAGAATAAGGACATAATGCATATCAATGGAAGTAAAGCAATGGAAGTAAAGAGGTACAAATAACAGATGTAATTTCGGAGCACACAGTACAGCAATAGTCCTGAGTGAGTTAATATTCGAAATTTGTGTGACATTAGACATGATGTTCCTCCCCACGAGCTGAGAAAACGTATTGTTGCCAAGGCAGTTACAGAATGATGCCCATTAAATTACAAATTACAAATTATTATTATTATTATTATTATTATTATTATTATTATTATTATTTTAACCTAAATCTAAGATTATATATTTCTTTATTTAAAAGAGATTAAACAAGAACAAACGTAGATAATCGTGCATTATAGCGCGCGTGTGTGTGTGTGTGTGTGTGTGTATGCACAGATCTATTGAAATCTCTGGCCATTTAATATGACAATGCCAAACAAACCACCTGTTTGATTTTAATAGGAAGTCAATTAGTAAGTAACACAGCCAGTTAGTAAGTAAGAAAAAAAAGAAAGAAAAAAGAAAGAAAAAACATGTTCAGTGAACTTTTGACCTAATTATGTCAAACCAAATTCATTTTAATATGAAAATAATTAAACATATTAAACTCTCTGATCTTTTGACAATCAGGCAGCAGAGAGAGCAACAGTTGCGGTGAATGCTTTTATTATAAATAAAGACTTGCAAGCACAAACAAATTCAAAACTCAAGGTCACAATCCAGAATCGGGCAATGGGTCAGGTGATGTACAGACAAGTATTCAGAGGACGAGACTATAATCATGAAACAGGAAAAAAATCAAAGGCTTGGGATGTCAGATGAGAAACAGAGCTGAACGAATACTTCACAAAGTCTCTGTGCATTGAGCGTGTTTATACAGAGTGGAGTGGTGATTGATGAGTGGTGAAATGGTAAACCTGATGATAAAACAATTTTGACACACAGAAATAATGATTTTAATTATTTTATATGAATTTTAATACAAAAATAAATAAACCTATTAAACTATCTGATCTTTTGACCTGATGATGTCCCTTACATATACACATACTACAATGTGTCATGCTTCCAGTTCCCAGAATGCACTGCAGGCTCCAAAATTTTTGTATCCTGACATACCAAGCCTTGCATCTAGTGTTTGTTTACCTGGTTATGATCTTGTTTCTTGCTCTCTGCTTCTCAATTTTGGAGTTGCCCTGTTCAGTCTCTTTGCACATTGCCTGACCTTCAATTTATCTTTGATCATGTAATTGTCTACAGTTTTGGAGGTTTACAGGTTTGGATATGTTTACCTGTCTTTTTAATAAAGTCTGTACCTGCACCTGCAAACCTGACACAATGCTTATTTTTGGAAATATTCACTTGGTTTATTTTATGCTAATTTTAATGTGAAAATTATTAGATCTGTTAAAGTCTCTGCCTTTTGGACCTGATATCAAACAACTTTCACAAATAGAGAAATTATTTTTTAAATTTCCACAAAAAAGATTAAAATATTGATTTGGTTTTAAATATTATGTTCTATATATTTATTCATTTATAAATAAATGAATAAATCTATAATAGTTGCTGCCCTTCTGACCTCAAGATATCAAACCAACTTTCACATATTGTATTGACTGCCAACCTTCCTACCCAGAGAGCATGCTGCTTCTTTGAATCCTGGCCACAGATGTGGCATCATTAGGATTTGAACTTGTAATCTTCTGACAATGAACACATTTCTGTTGCACCTCTCATTAGCCTTAAAGAGAACAATAAAACACACAGAAGGATATCCATTATACATAAGAAACCTTATCTTTTGGACATTCAATTTCAGTGTCCCTTATATGTCCCTTATATACTACATGGGTTACTTTAGAAATATGTATACATTTTTTTTACGCCCTTATACATGTCTGGATATTTTATGTAATGATGTTAAACTAAACCTGTTTATTTATATTTAAACAAGTTTTCTGCATCTGGATCTAGCCATTAGTTAATTTCATTCTTTTGTTCTACTAAGTCTGAAGTGAATATTTGATTTATCCCCACAATATACCTGGGGGATATGGATTTCCATGGACAGTATATAATAATTTATATATTATAGTAATTTATATATTGCTTTGTCACCTTTTTCCAGTAGATGTCACTTTACTAATATACACTGACCAACAATAACATTAAAACCACCTGTGTAATATTGTGAAGTTCCCCTTGTGCTGCCAAAACAGGACTTCACAAGACCTCTGAAGGTGTGCTCTGGTATCTGGCACCAAGACATTATCCTTTAAGTCCTGTAAGTTGTGAGGTGGGGCCTCCATACACGGGACATGTTTGTCCAGCATATCCCACAAATGCTCGATGGGATTGAGATCTGGGGAAGCTGGAGGTCGAGTCAACACCTTGAACTCTTTGTCATGTTCCTCAAACCATTTATGAACAATTTTTGCAGTGTGGCAGGGCACATTATCCTGCTGAAAGAGGCCACTGCAATTAAGGAATACTTTTGCCATGAAGGGGTGTACTTGGTCTGCAACAGTGTTTAAAGAGGTGATACGTGTCAAAGTAACATCCACATGAATGCCAGGATTCAAGGTTTCTCAGAAGAACATTGCCCAGAGCATCACACTGCCTCTGCCGACTTCCCTTCTTCCCATAGTGCATCCTGGTGCCATCTCTTCCCCAGCTAAGCCACGCACACACACACATGCCTGTCAACATGATGTAAAAGAAAACTTGATTCATCAGACCAGGCTTCCTTCTTCCATTGTTCCATGGTCCAGTTCTGATGCTCACATGCTCACAAGATAATCAATGTTATTCACTTCACCTGTCAGTGGTTTTAATGTTATGGCTGATTGGTGTATAGCATGGGTTGTAAGATTTTTGCACATTTCTGAGTCTCCTTCTTAAGAGACGGACACTAATTTGAAAAATGTCTAGCACTGACAAACATAAGGTTTGTACTTTATTGATGCTGAAGTGGAAACTTGGGCAAAACAGGATCGAACCCAGGAGCTCAGAGCTCTAAGAAGGTAATGCTACCACTGCACCAACTATTTTCTCTAAACCTGATTAAAGTAAAAACAGATGCACCCATCCATGATGTACATCATGCATTTTGACATCATGAGAAAGTTGTAACAGTTGTGACAGTACTGAGTGTATCGTGAGAAAATATGATATAATCAGAGACACCAGAGTATGACTTGAGTGAAGCCATGATCCAGAGCTGTAGGCATTCATATTTTTTTCCAGAAAGATCTACCCAGATAGCCAAGGTACTTGGTGTCGGAGTCACATAACGAGGTTGGCACAGAGCTGGCGGTGTCTTGCTCTGACACAGTGACACACAATGTCATTTTGAAGCTGGTGATTGACAGACTCTAGTCTGTGTTTCAGTGTTACACTGCTCTGAATGGAATCATCTGAGGGAAACACACAGCTGCGCTTTGTTCCTTCATATCTGAACATATTATGAAGCCACTAAAGCATGCAGCCCCATGAAATGGAATTAAACATGTTTAAAGACTGTTCTAAATTATTGCCCCATGTATCCTAATTATACACAGCAAGCATGTCCGCACTGACCCTTTACAGGCAAGTTATGGGTGGTGTGGGCCAGGGCTAACTCATACAAATTCCACATACTTATGCATGAATACTTGTGCACGCTCAATATTTCTGTTTTTGTTTTTTGTCTTAATTATTGGTTGTGTCACAATAAAAAAAAATTGTACCTTCAAAGTGGTAGGCATGTTGTGTAAATCAAATTGTACAACCTCCCAAAAAAATCCATTTTAATTCCAGGTTGTAATGCAATAAAACAGGAAAAACACCAAGGAGAGTGAATACTTTCACAAGGCACTGAATTTACCATGAAATTCATGAAATGCTTCATGCAGTTGAAGAACTACAAACTTGTGCTGTAACACTATGCACCCAGTATGAGAAATTACTATACCCTAAACCAAGTGGAAGTAGCACAAAAGAACTGACACCAAGGCAGAAGTGGATTTTAAATTGCCTGGATTTTCTCTGGGCTCATTTGCTGCCCTGTCAGGCTTTCAGCACTCTGGAGGTATGCATATCTGTTCATAAATATGTTGTGATAATGGTTTTTGATATGATGATAGTGATAATGGTGATAATATTTTCAATTGTTTGACCTGCTCAGAGTTGATTTAATTGGTTACATAATTAAAACATGAATAAATTATATTGCATCATTATTGTCTTGGATTATAATTGTGTTGTGTGTTTTATTCATGTGGAAATCATGTACACTTTTTTCATAATTATAATATGTCTCCTTTTCAGTATACTGATTTTTATACACTAAAAAAATAATTGCTTATTTTACAAAATAGTGTTCTATTCACACCTTTTCTTATGTTCAGCTAGATGAGATTTCATGTTCCCAAACAGACAGTCCTGCTCCTGAAGAAGAAGAAGTGGAGGGTGAGAACCTAGAGGATGATGCCTCATCGATCAGTGCATGGCCCTTCAGCCAAGTGGCTTGTGCCTTTGGCAGTGATGATTGTGATGACATGTTTGGTAAACAAGTGGCCAGTGAAACGCAGCTTATTAAAGATCCTGCAGAGAAACTGCAAGGAAGGCGATCAATCACAAAAATTTTGTATGAAGTACAAGACAGAAGCATGCCCAAAGAGCAACAGCAAACAATCTATGCACTGTGTGCTTCCACACAGCCTCCGTAAAGCTTTCTGCAGCATACACCTTGTCACCAACTGGCTTTTTCATCCTTACCACCAACATCCTTCTTCAAGTCAAAATCCCCCTTCTCCTACAAGCTTTATACGAATGCTTACTGAGCCTTTCATTTGTCAAGGCATTATTTTGAGGCATAAAGTTGAGAAATTGTGTGAAAAAAATTTAACCATCACAATATTGTGGTTTTCATAAAACAAGTTATTCAATTTATTTTACTGGATCAAGCTATGGTGTTGAACGTCCCAGTGAAATGCGTGCTAAAAGTGCTAGTAAAAGTGCTAACAGTTGAATCAAGTGAAAAATGCCATCAATCAAAACAAGTGCTTATTTAAATATTTCTTTAAAAATGTTTACAAAGTGTGTATTTGTGCATGCACAAATCCACCAAGTTGTGTTTAAACATCAAAACAAATCAAACCAAAGCAAAACGCTACACCAAGACCTCCATTATACAATGGATTGTTCCAGTATGAAGTGCTATTTTTACTCACAATAAATGTGACAGAATGGGTATAAAAAGGAACAAAAAGAAAAAGGAGAAGAAGAACAAGAACAAGAACAAGAACAAGAACAAGGTAAAGAAAAAAAACAGAGGACAAAAGAAAAACAACGGCAGAAAGAAGAGAATACTGTAAAAAGAAGAATGGATAAACCCTATCCCCTGTCTCTATGGGTATCTCTGGCTCCAAGTCTCCAAGTCTAAGATGTTATCCTAATATTGAAGCCATGAGGATGTTCTGTGTGCAGTTTACTTATCCAGTATGCTTCTTTTCTTCTTCTCTGTTCCCTGTCCCATGCCCTATTGGCCTCCAAACACGAGATCCTGAGATTCTGTATCCCAACCATTGCAAAATGGCATATTAAGTGTGTGTTGCGTGGTCTGTGTTGAACAGAGTATATGTGTTGTTTCAGCCTTTGTTCCAGACTGTATTCAGTTTCTCCAATATATCTCTTATGGCAGTGTGTGCAAGTGATCATGTAAATGATATTCATTGAGGTTAGTTCTTTGTGGAACTAGGTGTCCCTTGTTTCCCATCTCCACTGACCTAAGCTGTTGAAAATGTGTTGCTAATATAGGAGGAGTCACTCATCTGTCTGATTTAAAACTGGCCCTTTCTTCGATAAGCTGATATTGGTTTGAATGATCAAAGTGATGTGTATATTTCTTGTGTTTTTTGGAATTGTTGTTTAAGCTTTTTGTGGAGAATTTTGGATGTTTCTGAAAAGGTTGTGACTATGGGGATGACATCCTTGGGTTCTGGCACCAATCGTGTTGGGTTATTTCTGAGATCATGTAACGTGTCTCTTTTGATGGCTCTCCAGAATCTCTTAGAATACCCTCGGGGTCTAAGGGATTTGAATAGAGTTTGTGTTGCTTGTTTGAATAGTAGAGAGTGTGAATCAGTGGGTTTGAAAAAGACCTTTTACGGTTACGGTTGGGGTTAGGGTTAGGGTTAGGGTCAGGTTTAGGGTTAAGGTTAAGGTTAAGGTTAAGGTTGGGGTTAGGGTTTGGGTTTGGGTTTGGGGTTAGGGTTGAGGTTAGGTTTAGGATTACGGTTAGGATTAGGGTTGGGGTTATGGTTAGGATTAGGGTTAGGGTTAGAGTTAGAGTTTACGGTTAGGGTTGTGGCTACAGTTGGGGTTTGCAGTTGGGGTTAAGTGTCAGGATGAGGGTTAGGGTTAGGCTTAGGCTTAGGGATAGGGTTGGTGTTTGCAGTTGGGGTTAAGTGTTAGGGTTAGGATTAGGGACCATTCCTTTAACTTGGAAATTTTAACATGGGCCGGAATAGGCAATTCGGATTATTTCCAAGTAATCATTTAGCAGTCAATTTGGCTATTCAAAAGAATAAGTACCTTGGAACCAAAAATTTGATCTGGATCAAACTTTTGTCAGATGGTGCTATGGAGCACATTATTATCTCAGTGCAGCGTTCGACACTATCGATCACAATATCCTTATCCATAGATTAGAAAAGGTAGTAGGCATTAAGGGAACAGCCCTCGACTGGCTTAGGTCTTATCTAACAGATCGTTATCAGTT
>CM074921.1:16415176-16429181 GCA_037576815.1 Pangasius larnaudii | reverse complement strand
TTTGTTAATCCATTTATTTCTGTAAAGCTGCTTTGTGACAATGTCCATTGTTAAAAGTGCTATACAAATAAATAAAAAATAAATAAATAAATAAAATAAAATAAATATCCCAACTTGAGCCTTCCCACAACAGCCTTCCAAATCCGGGCCTTGACCACACTACCTTCCCCATACACTCTTACCTACCCTAAACCCCCATAGACCCCATTTAAACTTCAGTACCTGAGTCTGTGTTTTGTTTCTGGGTCCCCTTGTTCTTGTGATAACAGCCATGGTTGTCTGATACAAAACTGGAGAGGGCTTCTGAAAATCTGATGATGTATTTTATGGAGTTGCTGCCAAGCCAAGGCTACAAATATCATCTTGTGATAATCAACATGTTTTCAAAGTGGGTCGAGAGGTTTCAGAAGTGCTGCTGTATTTTCAATAATGACAGCATTAATGAGATAAATCATCCCCCGTTGGAGGTCTCGGTTGAACAGTGACATTCATTTTGTAAATAGTGTAACTGAAAATCTTTCAGAGAGCATATGAATTGATATATGAACTGCATCTATGATCCTGTGAGAGGTGGTGCAGTAGTAAGGGCAAATTAAAAGATTAAGGGATTAAGATTAAGTTTTCACACTTAGTCCTTTTCAAGGGTCTGAAAATGGTTCTCTGGATTTTTGGCCCATGCGTGAACACTCCAAACAATCTCAGACCAGTTTAACGTGAACCAAACCAAGACTATCTTGGGAGGTGGTCTGTGTACAGTTCTATTTCAGCTTACGGTACAGTTCGCTAAAAATGTGCACTGTGAACACAAACCTTTCTCAAGTGAGATCTGATACAGAGGGATTTTCATACAGGCCTCCATACAAATTGGACTCAAGTGTGAAAACACCCTAAGACCAAATTTACTAAAATCATGGCTGAAATAGGACCTTCCTGGATATAAGCTCCTGAGGTACAGTATATGTGAGGGCAGATTATCACCAAATAATGTCTTGACAGGGTGCTTCATATATGCTTATCAATCTTCCCCAGAACAGGTTGATAATTATGGCTCTGGATGATAACATTGTGAATTATTGCATAATCATGCATAACATGTTTTGAGTTTTCTGTTTTCTCTAGAGCTCCTTATAAATCCATATCAATCATTTAAAGGTCCATTCCTAATGAACATGGCAAGGAAACGTTTGTTTCACTCAATGACAAGCAGGCATTGGAATGCTCCCATCCATTCTCCAAATGTGAGTGAACCCTTTGTTAGAGCATGCTCAGATACCAATGCATTGTGCACACGCACATACCAACAAACAATTCTATTCAATTTTATTTATATAGCACTTTTAACAATGGACATTGTCACAAAGCAGCTTTACAGAAATCCACATATAAATGTAAATTTAAAAACACACACACACACACCCCAAAACATCCACTCAGTCAAAACGTCAACTACCATTTCTATTAAGCATTGCCTGTAATTTGTGTTTGCTGATTTTTGTCTAAAAACTGCCTCACATCAAAACTGAAGCCAAGTTAATATTGAAGAACTTCAAACAAAATTTTAAGTCACCATTATTATTCATAATTAATAGTTACATTATAATACTTGGTTTATGGTGATGGAAATTGGCAAAATTAATTAATAATAATTATTAAGTTCCAGCATGCTTCAAGGCCACTAGCATCTTCCCCATGCCGAATTCTTCAGTGTCCTGCCTCAACAACTACCATCCCATTTTAGTCACACCCATCATCACGAAGTGATTCAAAAGGCTCGTCATGAAGGATTTCAAAACCATGCCGCCCCCCTCACTGGACCCTCTGCATTTTGTGTATCGTCCCAACCACTCAATAAAGGACACCATTGCCGCCCCTCAACCGCCTGGATAAAAAGGACACATACGTTGGAATGCTGTTCACAGAGCTAAGCTCAGCATTCAAAACAATCACCTGATTGGAAAACTGAGCCAGCTGGGCCTGAACACCTCCCTCTGCAACTAGAGCCTGAACTTCCTGACTGGGAGACCTCAGCCAGTCTGGATCAGGAGCAGAAACCCAAAACACCACCACACTGAGCACCGGGGCCCCCCAGAGCTGTGTCCTCAGTCCACTGCTGTTCACTCTACTGACTCATGACAGTGCAGGGATGCACAGCTCGAATCACATCATCAAGTTCACCGATGACATGACTGTGGTGGGTCTCATCAACAAGAACAATGAGTCAGCATACAAAGAGGAGGTGCAGCATCTAATGGACTGGTGCAGAGTCAACAACCTGTCTCTGAACATAGGCAAAACAAAAGCAATGTTAACTTCAGTAGAGCACAGAACAACAACTTTCACATCAACAGGTCCTCCGTGGAGATTGTCAAGAGCACCAAATTCATTGGTGTTCACCTGCTGGAGAACCTCACCTGGTCCCTCAAATCCAGCTCCATAGCCAAGAAAGCCCAGCAGCTTCTCTACTTTCTATGAATGCTGAGAAAAGCCCATCACCCACCCTACATCCTCAACATATTCTACAGAGAGACTATGAAGAGCATCCTGAGCAGCTGCATCACTGCCTAGTTTGGAAATTGCACCATCTCGCATTGCAAGACCCTGCAGCGGATAGTGAGGACATCATTCTGGATGACCACACACACCCCTCACACAAGCTCTTCACCCTCAACAAGTTGCACTGTTGAAATCACCTAGCAGAATTCAATTTAGCAGAATTTAACAGTGAAAACTTGCACTGCTTTGAAATTGTATATACATATATAAGGATAACAGAATTATTCACATGCAATTAATGATTAGATTTACTTATACAGTAAACTATTATAATTTCAAACCTGTTTGATCACATCCAAACCCTTCTGCTCATGTAACAGAAGTGGAGACAGATGCAATTGCAGTAAAAAGTGTTTTATTAGAGAGACAGGCAGATATATCCAAAACGTGAATCAGGGTCAGCATTAAAAAAAAGGCGAAGGTCAGGCAATGTGCAAACAGAGTAAACTAGGTTAATGCAAGAGTGTAAACGAGAAAACAATATCAAGAACCAGGAAATCAGAACACAGAACAAATGGCTCTGCAAAGTTGTGAACAACAAAGAAACGTGAGGTTGGTGTAAATACACAAACTAATTAAAGGGTAAATGGAAACATGTGAGACTAATCATGACACAGGGGACAACCAATAGCAATACAGGGGAGGAGACAGGACTTGAATCAAAACAAAAACACACATGGCATTGCAAACAAAGACATGACAATGAAGAAGTACGTGCTTCAGTGCAGGGGGAAATACCTGACAGGCTCTTTGGAAATCTTTTTCCCAAATTCAAAAATTCTCTTTCTATCCTTCTCTTTAATTCTGCGCTCCTCTTCTTTTTCCTTAATGTATTTTCTCCTTAAAGATGAGCTTCATCAGAGTAGAGTTAAGCTGCTCTGTTACATGGCAAAAGATCTATGTCCACTCACAGAGTGAGGCATTAAGAGGGATTATAAAGACGCATGGCCAGGTGCAACGCATTTAGGCTGATTACCTGCACAATGGAGTCAAGTAGCATCTGGCGTTGGGTCTGTGATAAAGACCAGTGTAGGTGGCTGTAGATGTGCCCGAGAAGACAATCACAGCATTACAGCACCTCCCCCTCTAGGAATGGTTCCCAACATTCCCAGAACAGCTGCATGCATTGATGAAATTCCATAATGACCTCTGGGTCCAGCCTGTCCCGAGCCAGGACCCAAGAGCATTCCTCTGGGCCATAATCCTCCCAGTCCACCAAGCACTGAGTGCCACGGTGAAAGTGGTGTGAGTCTAGGATACGTCTCACTGTAAAGGCTCCATCAATAATATTAGGTGGAGGAGTTGATGGGAGAGTGGAGGTTTTAACCATGAGACATAGAAGGTGGGATTGATCTTAATACTACAGGGAAGTGCTAGGCGGTACACCACTGGATTGATCCTTCTGAGGATCATAAAACATTTTATATATTGTGGGGCCAAATTCTTGGACTCCAGGCACAATGAAAGATTCCTGGTTGCTAGCCATACACACTGACCTGGCCAGAAGGTTTGGCTCAGATGCCTTCCACCTCTGTGAACATGGGTGGAGGATAGCCAAACTGGCACTCAAATGGCAAAATGCCCAGTAAAGTTTGCCAACAAGGTATTGTGAGCATACTCCACCCACATCACTTGTTACGCCCATGAGGAGGGGTTGGAGGAAACATCTGAGGGAGTGCTCCAAATGTTGTTTGACTCTCTCAGTTTGGCCATTATATTCATTAGGAAAACTAAGGATAGGTTAACATTGGCCATTAACACTGGGAGAGGACAGTGCCAGCTCCTATATCCGAGGCATCAACCTCCAATATGAATTGAGTCTCAGGATCAGGTATACACAGAACCAGTGCTACTGTCAAGCTTCCCTTCAAGGTTTCAAACACCTTCTGCACTTTCCTCATCCCATGTGGTGTGTTTTTCATCAGTGCACTGAGAGAAGCACCAGGGCCCTAAAGTTCCAAATGAATAAGAAATAAAAGAAGAAATTGGTGAATCCCAGGAAGTGCTGTACCAGTTGGACTGAGGGAGGTTGTGGCCACTCCACAACTGCCTTTATCTTGGCCAACTCCATACTGAGACTCCCTCAGGACACAACAAAGCCCAAGAAAGAAATTGTTGTGATGTGGAATTGCAATTTCTTAAGCTTGATGTAGAGGTGGTTCTGGAGGAGGAGCTAAAACACTTGGTGCACATGAACAATATGTTCCTCTAGCAAGCTGTCAAAAATCCAAGTGTCATCTAAATAGACGAAGGGGTAATGGTTTAGGGTCTCCCTGAGGAACTCATTGATGAACCGCTGGAAGACCACAGGGGGAGTTCATCAGGTCAAAGGGCAACAACAAATATTTGTAGTTCCCTGATGGCGTGATGAACGCAGACCTCCACTCATCACCTGCTCTGATGCAAATCAAATCGTATGCACTGCATAAATCCAATTTTGGAAAAAAAAGAAAATCACTGCAGGCATTCAAATGTGGAGCTCATCAAAGTAAGGGGGTCCCTATCCTTCTCTATGTTGATGTTAAGCCCACGGTAGTTGATGCAGGGCAGCAGGTCCCCCTCTTTTTTCTTAACAAAAAAAAAACTTGCTCCAGCAGGTGACGTGGGTGGGCGAATAAATCACAAAGACAAAGCCGCTTTGATGTACTTATCTGTGGCTTTGTGCTCTGGGAGAACAACCTGCCCCTAGGTGCAGGTTGAGCACACGATAAAATAACTTATGACATCTGTGCCTTTTATTTGGAAAAGACCTACTTAAGGTTCCAGTAGTCTTGGGGTACTTGAAAGGAATCTACCAGGTCCAATGGATTAGGGGCCAGGGCAAGCATGCCTTTGAAACAGCTCTTGGAGCACTGAGAGCCCCAGACAGAAATGGACTTGGTAGACATTTTAATATGTGGGTTATGTTCCTGAACCCAGGAAAATCCCAGAACCAGTTGCAGTTCAGGAACTCAGGTCATGTAAAATTGTAAATGTTCTGTGTGGTAGACTAACTGGAGTGAGATCCTTGAGGTTTGGGTGGTGTCATCTGGGGACAATATGAATATCAAATGGCCAGTCTTCCCATAATACAAGCACCTGCTTTCGTGCCTATGGACCTTCCCCTCATGAGGAGAAAGCCCAGCAGCATCTAACTGCAAATTCCGCCTGCGTCGAAGTCTTCCTCTTTCTTACCCACAGGGTTCTACAATCAAATGCTCAGAAGCCTTCTTCCGGCTACTTAATGCTTTCTTGAGCTAAACCTAACTACGTATGGGACACTGCTACTTGAACTGAACATTTTGAGCACATCATTTCTCAGGATTCATATGATTGTGTTGTGACAGATCTTCATGTGGCATGTATTTCTACTGATCGGAATGCACCACTTTTGTCCACCAGTACAAAATCCCTCTCACTGCTTATGAGTCAATCCAAAAAAATTTGGACTCACTGCTAGAGAGGGAAAATCATTCATCAATGTAATTCAACACACAACTCCCTCTTGTGGCAAGTATTGAAGACATCAAGAAAATGGTGCTTAACAAATGATAAGAACAAACAAGTTCTGCTCTCCTGCTGGCCAATGATTCACCTTGACCAAGAATTTGTCAAGGTTAAAACTACTCAATTCTTCTACACTGCAAACAAGAAAGTGTTTGTAATGAGCTGAAGCAATGCCTGTGCACAGCTCCCTACGTCATCTACCCTGACAAGAATAAGTTCTATCTGGAGGATAACTTCTTACTGCTTTGCCTCTGTGCTGCACTTTCTCAGAAGTATGATAAAGACAAGTGAGTGGCATATGCAAGCAAGCCTTTGAGTAGTGTCGAACTACTATTACACTGACTATGAGAAGGCACTGTTTGCTACTATATGGGCTGTGAATCACTTTCACAGTTATATCGGATGGCAGAAAATTATCATTGAAATCTCCTACCAATCTGTCACCTTTCTAAATAGCAAGCAGGGATGGTCCAGTCTCCAACAGTACCATTGTGGCCTGGATATGGAAGTGAAGTACATTCAGAACCAGAAAATGCTCCAAGGGCAAAGACAGGCAGGAAAATGCTATGAAACACTGTGACTGTGAAAATGTACCATGTGAGCTGACAGTCAAATCTTTGCCTTCAATTCACCATTTCTATGATGTTAATGTCTGCCATGACCACCAGGTAGTCTGTGTAGATATCTGCTCCTTCCACCATGAGGGCCAGATATAAGGGCATAGTGTGGCAAGGTAGGCCTGTCCAGGAACCACAATAGCATAAACTTAGTTCAAAGACTAGACAATATTTGAAAGTTGCCTGCGTGCTTGTTGTCCTACAACAGGCTGCTCAAACCAATGTTAAATGTTTGTCATCTGCTTTGACTTCCACTGTGCTTGGTGCAGCTTTGTTTCCCACCTACCACAGACCTCAGAACGCCAGACAGAAATGGCAATGAATAGGCTGACTGCCTCTCCAAAGCTGGAGCAATAGGGGCTCTCCATCGAGTTACTGTAGGAATGGCTCCTAAAAACAAGAAACTGCACAGTAAATATAATTACTCATAGGGAAGCCCATGGTATACTTGACCATTCTAAGGATAAACATCTGATTGTGTCTACTGGGAGGAAACCATGTGCTGAAGACTTGGTTACCATGCAGAAGTGTTCATATAGCCAAGGTCATCTACCAACTGGTGATTGACCCTGAAAAGCACCCTATCTTTCCTGAGGCACTGCAAGAATCTAGCAATCTGAGCAACTTGTTCAATTTGAGACATCACCTAAAGCTTATTAAAGGACTGCTGGTCTATACCTTGGTGATGAGCCTCCACATTGTGTCATTCCAAATAACCATAGGAGGAATAATGATTCAGCAAGCTCATGATGAGCCATGTGGTGGGCATCAAAATGCAAAAGCCACTTGTAAAACCCTCAGAGAGGTAGCCAACTGGCCTTTCATGGCCCAAGACATTGATAAATATATGAAGAGTTGCTTGATCTGCTGTCAGTTCCAACCATCACAGCCCTTAAACGGTCTCACTTTAGAAGAGAAGAATCGTGTTTCTATGTTCCAAACTCCAAGTAGACTAGATTGGACCAGTGCCAATATCATTGAGCAGTAACAACCACCTTTACAGCACCATGTGCAATCAAGTGGGTTGAGTGCCTCCCAGCACATAATGACACAGCCGAGACTACCACAGGCTTGCTGGTGAACCATGTCTTTAGTTGATGGGGCCGGCACTTTTCTATTGATTCAGACAGAGGGACCCATTTTACAATGGCTGTGGTGACCACTCTATGGCAAATGCTAGGGGTTGAGGTAAAGTTCCACATATCCTATTACCCTCAGGCATCTGGACAGTTGGAATGAGCTTATCTTAATATTGTGGGCATTTTGTGGAAATATGTCAAAGCCAGTGGCAAGGATTGGGGAATTAAGCTCCTTTTCATCCACTCAACTCTGCATCATTCTACCACTTCGTTCTACAGGTCTCTTCCTTTATATCTCCTTTATTGACCAGAGGTCAGGAGTGTCACAGACACATATGCTGCCCACCAGTATGTGATAGACTTGTGCACACATCTCCAAATTAACTTTGGTTTTGCTCAGGAAATTCTGGAATCTAGTGACAAAGGCCAAAAGGCCTCCTGTGATAGGAGGGCTACAGACCATTAGTACAAGATTGATGACCAAGACATTTCAATTTCATCAAACCTGTCGGCACTCTAGTCTAGTCTGGGCCTAAGCCTGTTTACAAGTGGGTCAACTCAAACCACATTAGGCATTATGAACCTCCAACAGATGGAGGGGGATCCATGATTAATGGTCTGTGTTCATTAGGCCCAAAAAAGGAGTTGTAAATGTCATTAGCCTTATGTATGCAGATAATCTTCCCTATTTATCCTTCTCTCTTCTTTTGTTACTTATTTTTTTCTCTGTAAACTATACCCCTAATCAGGTTCATGTCTGTTGCAGAATGGCTTTCATATGGATCCTCAAAATCTTTCTGTCTACTTGCCACCCCTCACATTCATCATCCACATGTAGGGTATTATTCTGATGGTGAACACTTAAGATAAGATAAGATAAGATAAGATAAGATAAGCTTTATTGATCCCACAGTGGGAAAATTCACTTATCACAGCAGCTCACGACAGTTAAAGTGCAGGTATTAAAGACTATACACCTTAGGAATAAAAAAAGAACATTAGAACATCACTGTAATGCGGTGTTGTAAAGTCTGACAGCCAATGCTATGAATGACCTGTGGTAGCGCTCCTTCCAACACTGTGGGTGTAGCAGTCTGCTGCTGAAAGAGCTACCCAGGGTCTCCACAGTCCCATACAGGTGGTGTTCATAACAGATGTGAGCTTGGCTAACATCCTCCTTTCACCCACCTCTTCCACAGAGTCCAGTGGGCAGCCCAGGACAGAGCTAGGTCTCCTAACTAGCTTGTCCAGTCTCTTCCTGTCCCACTCTGTACTGCCTCCCACCCAGCAGACTACAGCATAGAGAATTGCAGAGGCCACCACACTGCACACTCCAAAGGATCCTAGTCTCCTCAGCAGTTGGAGGCAACTCAGGCCCTTCTTGTACAGACCATCAGTGTTATCCAGCCAGTCCAGTCTATTGTTTAAGTGGACACCTAGGTACTTGAACCTATCCACCAACTCAGTGTCCAAGCCCTGGATGGTCACTGGTATATGGTGCAGTGTTCTTCTTTCTCTGGAAGTCAATCACCATCTCCTTTGTCTTACTAGTGTTCAAATGCAAGTGGTTACATTCACACCAGTCAATAAAGCTCTTGATGACGTCCATGTATTCTTGTTCATTCCCATCATATACAACAATGGCTGTATCATCTGAGAACTTTTGAAGGTGGTAGGTGTTAGTGTTATAACTGAGGTCCGAGGTGTACAGTGTGAAAAGGAATGGGGAGAGCACCGTGCCATGGGGTGCCCCGGTGTTGCAGACTACCACCTCAGACACACAGTCACGCAACCTTACATACTGTGGTCTGTTGGTGAGGTAGTCAATTGTCCATGCATCCAGGTGATCATCCACCCCCGACTGCTCCAGCTTCCCACGCAGCAGTGCTGGCTGTATCATGTTGAAAGCAATGGAGAAGACTCTCACAGTGCTCCCGATTATCTCCAGGTGAGTCAGTGCCCAGAGCAGCAGGTAGATCACTGCATCGTCCATGCTGATGCCAGGCTGATATGCAAACTGCAGTGGGTTGAGCATTGTGCTCACTAAGGAACGGAGGTAACAAAGGATGATCCTCTCCATGTTCTTCATCAGGTGGGAAGTTAAGTCTGAACAGGTCTGAAGTGGTTCAGCTCCCTGGGGTATGCAGTCTTTGGTACTGGAACCATACAGGAAGTTTTCCATAGGATTGGGAACTCCTCCAGGCTGAGGTTCAGATTAAACATGTACGTGGCCACCCCACATAGCTGGTCAGCACAGTTCCTGAGCAGTCTGGGGCTGATTCCATCCGGCCCTGCAGCCTTCCTTGCCTTTATCTTCCTTAGTTCACACCTCACCTGATCTGTTGTTAAGGAGAGGGGGGTGTGAGAGGACTGAGATGAGTGAACGGGGGTGAAAGGTTGTGAAAGAGGCTGAAGGAGGTACATACACATTTATTGTGATGACATGTGAAAACTCCCTGAATGCTGACAGCGAATAACTCAGTGTCTTTGGTGCAGGGTTGTTCCTTAACACTGATGTGCGCTGGGTTGCACCACTTTTCATTTAAAAACACCGCCAGGCCCCCTACTTTCTTCCTACCGCTCTCAGCAACTTTCCTGTCCGCCCGTCCAATTTTATGTAGACGATATTGTCTAGTCCCCCTCAGGTCAGTGCGAGACAGAGCTTGAGTTAATGCCCTTAGGGCCACAGTCTGAAGGGACTAAAACTGTCCAACTTATTTTAGACCAATTCAAACTTCAGAAAACAATCGTGAATCCCATATTCAGGAAGTCATCTGACAGTTGTAGTACAGTAAACACTGTTGCTCTTGTATCCTGATCCTTTACTACTCTTTATGTACTGGCTGCCCCTGACTGCAAGTATGTGCCTCATGCTTTCAGAAAATCAATATTTAGTGATGTGTGTTTTTTGTTTGCTTTGTTTACAATACTAATGGTTATTAGTGTGCCACATTAGTTATTTAGTGTGTGTGCCACATTGTATAATTATTGTTGTATAATGCTTAGTGTTAAAACAACTGCCTAGATGCTGACAGCCTCTTTGATGTCTGTGATAAACTATTCAAGGAACTCTATGGATCCGACTATGGTTGTAATGGTTCATCTTGGATGTGGACACTGACGGACTTAACTTGGTGGAAAAGCCAATATTTTTTGTGTGCGCACTTGGGCCCTATATGTAGCAGGATTAGATTCCACTCAACTAAAACACATTCAGCTTCCATTTCTTATTACTCCAACACGAATCCACTCTACATGTGCAAGCAAAATTATCTGAACATCTGGGCTTTATTAACTATAGGAAATGTAGCTCATTTTCTATTTCTAGTAAAATTTGACCTGATTGTATGCTGTTAAATATGATACCATATAAGCGTTTAGGCCTATACAAAGCACTGCTTTGATTCTTGTCTCTTTGCATCTCCACAAGCTCCTGTTGCATGTGTTCTCATACTACGCAAACTTAAACTTAGTTTATCACATTCAGAGCTGATAATATTCATCCATGAACAGTGTTATTGTGATTCTGTAGTTATTTGGTGGGTAATTGCATCATGTCACTCTAATTCCACTTTTTAATCCATGTTACATTAATTTAATACATTATAATAGTTGATTTATGGCAATTGATATTGGTAAAATTAATTAATAATAACATAATTAGCATTAATTATTTTGTTTATTTACTAATAACTAAAGCTTTGAATTTTAATATCCAAGTAATTTCATGAGACTGATTACTTAAAGAAATGTCTGGCCATTCTTAAGCAGTAAGTGCCTACAGGTTCTTCCAGGGCCTTTTTGCATATTATGCAAATTAACTCAAAATTTGAGTATAATGTATGTTTCAAGACCTCAATATGCCAATGTATCATACAAAAAAAGAGCTTGATTCTAGGAATAATTCTCGAAAGCTTGATCGGCCTTATGCTTCCTGATAAACAGTTATATATATATATATCATATATCCACAAAAAATCATAGCAAAAAATCTAAGTGGATGGAGCTAAATGGTTCTTGAGTTATTTCCTGAAGATACCTTTCAAATTTTGTTTGGATCCATACAACCAGTCCTCAGTTAAAGCTGGTTACAGCCAGTAAACTTGGTTTGATTGGTATGTGGAGGCCATGCTCTTCTAGTCTAGAGTACTATACACTGCATATTGCATCTTGTGCAAATTTTCATAAATTTAAATGGGTGTGGGTAAATGGCAATTTTTTTGTGTGTTCAGCTAAAGGATTATGAAGAAAAATAAATTTCACTATTTACCTGATTTTATAGAGATATACATAAATAGCGCCCAAATTGTGAGATTGCATGAGATAGTAGTGAGTCCCCACCTGAAACTCTCAAGTGTTGTGATGATGGATCAATGTTATCCCTGTCAAATGCCTGATAAGAGCTGATTCGCAGAGGGAGACCATGTTTTTTAAGTAATTATAACTGATTTGGAAAATGGGGTCATCAGTGCTGGAGAAGGGTTTTTTTGTAGTTTGTGATGGTCTAAAGACTGTGGAGGAATTGTTAGCAGAAAGTTGTTGATTCATTTTATCAGAGTAGTGCTGTTTGACTATTTTGATAGCTTTCTCAAGCTTGAGTTTTGCCATCTTTAATTCCTCCTTGGCTCCTGTCCTAAAAGCTTCTTCTTTTTTCTTGTGCAGCTGTCTGAGATTCACACTGAAACAAGGTTTGTTGTTGGAGAAGCAGGTGATGGTTTTAGTGGGGTGACAGAATCTGATGTAAGAAATGATTTTGTCTTTATACTCATCCATACTGTGCTTAACTGATTTAAACATATCCCAGTCTGGCACTGAGGTATTGTTGTGGGTCTTCATTTGTTTCAGTAGTCCATGTCTTTTTGGGATTTTTTTCCCCAGACTTCATTGTTTTCAGTTTCTGTCTATATGTAGGAATGAGTTGGATCATAGCATGCTCTGACCATAGCTTACGAACACACCCCAAACTTTGCATATCACATCAGGATCTTGTGCTAATTAAAATACTTTATGAAGGGTAGGTATGTAGTTGTTGTTTGAAGACTGCCAGTGACTTAGCTGTTCAGACATCTAGGGGAAGTTCATTCCACCACCTAGGTGCCAGAACAGAGAAGAGTCTTGATGCATACCTTCCTTGTACACTGCAAGATGGTGGGACCAGTCAAACAGTGCTAGAGGATCGGAGGGGGTGTGGTGCAGTTTAGGATGTGATTATTGCTTTAAGGCATGTGGGTGCTGGTCCATTTTTTGGCTTTGTAGGCAAGCATCAGTGTTTTAAATCTGAGAACTTAGGACGGTTGAAAACAAGTTATGCAGCTGCATTCTAGATCAGTTGTAGAGGTTGTATGGTGCTCAGAGGCAGACCTGCCAGGGGCCAGTTGGAGCAGTCCAGTCTCACAATAACAAGGGCCTGAACAAGCACCTGAGTGGCCTGTGTGGATAGAAATGGATGAATCCTTCTGATGTACTTCAAGCACATCCTTCTGATGTAGTGATAAGCATGTCAGATTAACAATGTGAGAGGAATAGGACAGTTGATTTTCCATGGTTATGCCATGGAAGAGATCTGAGAGTGGTCCAGGAAAATCAGAAGATTCTCACATGGGGATCAATCACCTGAAATGAACAGCAGTTCAGTTTTGCTGGGATTAATTTTCAGCTGATGAGCCACCATCCATTATGAGATGTTTACCAGACATGCTGAGATCTGAGTGGAAACAAGAGTGTCTGAAGGAGGAAAGGAGAGTATGATTTGAGTGTCATCTGCATAGCAGTGGTATGTGAGGACATGAGCTCTCTAAGAAATCCAGTATAGAGGGAGAATAGAAGATGACCAATTACTGAGCCTAGTGGGACACCAGTGGAGAGTCTGCGTGGAGCAGATGTGCATCCCCTCCATGTATCCTGATATGACCGATCCCCCATTGCTATGCTGTGTCACAAATTCCAAGACTCATGAGGATTCCTTGGCGTCCCTGGGTGGGCTTCAAAATCTCAGTAGAGGTGACTGTCAGAACTAAGGACCAAAGGCACGTGCAACTTCAACTTGGAGAAGAGTGAAATTTTTCTTGACAACTGAGACACTCTCCTGAACTTCAGCAGATACCCCACTAAGTGACAAAGCAAAAAATGTTGTAAGTGAAACTATTCCTTGGTCTGCACAAGTAGAATACACTATATTACCAAAAGTATTCGATCACCTGCTTTGACTCACATATGAACTTAAGTGCCATCCCATTCCTAACCCATAGGGTTCAATATGATGTCGGTCCA
>CM074921.1:16404051-16415076 GCA_037576815.1 Pangasius larnaudii | reverse complement strand
CATTAGGGATAAATTCACAGTGATAAATTCAAATATTTACAATATATTTTTTGTGAATCCATTTATTTCTGTAAAGCGCTATACAAATAAAACTGAATTGAATTGAATTGGAGAAAGTCAGTTGACTGGAGAAAGACTGGAGAAAGAGTGGAGGAATTCACTGACTGAGTGGCTGAGGCTGTCAAAAACCACATTGGCCTGATGACTGTTGATGAGAAGAAAAAATACATCAGACTATTCCTGGCTCAAGGTTTGGACAAAAACATTGGAGAAAAAAGATTGGAGAAAAATAGAGTTCTTGAATCAGCTGTCAAACAAAGACTATACTGAACTGAAGAACCATGCTGTACATGCAGAAGCGACTGCTGTCCCTTAAATCGTATGAGATCTGCTGACAAGATTCAACGTCCAAATTTCATGTCACAGTGGATAGGCTCAACAAACCGGACTTCATGTGAAAACTGTAATGAATTTACTGTTTGCACAATTGCACTATTTGTCCATGTAGTTAGTTCACATTTACATAAGGGATTTATTTATAATTGCACTATCCGTTATCACCCAGATGAGGATGGGGTCCCTTTTGAATTTGGTTGCTCTCAAGGTTTTTTCATCATATCATCTCAAGGAGTTTTTCCTTGCCACAGTCGCATCTGGCTTGCCCATTAGGGAGAAATTCACATATATACAGTTTATTTTGATTTAATTTAATTTGAATGTATTTATTTCTGTAAAGCTGCTTTGTGACAATGTCCAATGTTAAAAGTGCTATACAAATAAAATTGAACTGAATTGAATTAATGATTCAGTATTCAAAATCCTGCAATTGGTTTGTTTTCACTGTGTCAACTCAGTCCCTGTTTCTATTCCTGGAATGTCACAGACTGTTTTAAATACCAGTCCTTGTATCCCAGGATGGACACTAGATTGGGAATTGCTTTTTTTTTGCATTGCACGAGTCTGTACCTCCGCACTGGCTCTGATGCCACTTATAAAAATAACAATTGGCAACATATTTCAGAACAATCAGTTTATTGGCACATCTGTACAACTCAGCCATCAACAGCAAATTCTATTTAAGGTTGATGAAAGTGTACCTTACGTATCAATGGAAAAAAGGAAGTGGTTCGAAGGAAGTTGGCAAGTGGATAAAGAGTGTTTTAGTATGCACAGATTGGGTAGACAAAGGTACCTTTAATTTTTCACCATCATTATAAACTCAGTTATTTAAATACTGCAGCCATAAGATCTAAACAAGATGTGTATGTGGAGTCTGACAAATCAGCAGCAGAAGGTGAACCTTTTGCTTTCTTAGACAAAATTCCGATAAACATATGGTCTAAAGATGCATTCAATATTGGTTCAATGTAGTAGTTCCTAAATCAAACCACGGACCTTACAGACCACAATATCCACTATCAGCTAAGGCTGAGTGAAATTACTGGACTCACTTTTAGAGAAGGAAGCCATTTGTCCTTGCTTGCATCCTCCTTTTTCCAGCCCTCTACTAGGTATAAAAAAGAAAACTATTAAATACAGGATGGTCCAGGATCTAAGATTTGCAATCCTGCTGGAGTCTTGTCTGATATAAAACATACATCCCAGCATTTTTTCAGTCACTGCTCTGGTCAATGCATTTTTCCTAAGTGCTACCAGTGGAATGCAATGCCCTTACTGATTCTCCTAATTTTTTCACTACCCAGTTGCTGTGAAATCTAGAATCATTCAGTGCACCTGCAGGTGGCACCCTAATTGTTTACTTATCTATTATTAACAAGTCTCAGTAAAGAAGGCTGTTGTCAGGATACTGAGGCTTTGCTAATGTTTCTTGCTGAAAATGGCCATAAGTGTGCCGTAATTGGCCATAAATGGCCATAATTATCAGATTTAGCTCATGAATATCCCATTCAAAAGAATGATGTAGTCATTGGGGCAGAGGATGCTATGGCTGCTTTTGAGTGACTTAAGTCAGCAATAGCCAGTTGTCCTTGTTTGGGCAACCCTGATTATTCGAAACCTTTCATATTGTATGTGCATTAAATAAATGGTTTCATGTCTGGTGTTTTTTTACACAGTCCCATGGGGAGACATGAAAACCTGTTGCCTATTATTCCAAATGGCTTGATCCTGGCATGTGAGGCCATCCACCCTGCATAAGATCATTAGCAGCCACCAGAGAATCAGTTCTTTGCACTTCTGATTTAGCTACCATCATGACCTTGAAGTACATGTATCACACGATGTGCACAAGATCATTACTAGTGCTAGATTGAAATGATACATTGTTAAAATTTAATTTTAGAAATGATAGATTGTTTAGAATTCAAAACATCTTTTTCTCATTACAAAATATCACTTTGTCAAAATGTAACCAAGAGGGAGTATATATATATATATATATATATATATATATATATATATATATATAATGAACAGAAGTGGGCCCAAAACAGAACCCTGGGGACCAGTGGTGACTGTAGATGTTCTTGTTCTGAAACTTTTTAATTGAATACGCTGAGTGCGACCAGAAAGATACAACCTAAACCAAGACAGAGGAGTGCCAGTAATCCCAATAAACACTAACCTGTCGAGGAGTATCTTATGTGAGACAGTATCAAAGGCTGCGCTCAAATCAAGAAGAACAAGTATGATTAACAGCCCAGAATCAGCTGCCAGCAACAGATCATTAGTTATTCTAACAAGAGCAGTCTCAGTGCTATGGTGGGGACGAAAACCAGATTGAAATTGTTCAAACAAATTATTGTTGGAAAGATGTTCATGAATTTGAATTGCAGTACACTTTTCCATGATCGTAGAGATAAACAGTAAATTTGAAATCGGACAAAAATTATCAAAGTTAAACGGATCAGCTCCTGGTTTCTTAAGTATGGGAGTAATAATAGCAGATTTAAGAGATGGAGGTACAGAACCAGAAACCAGCGAGGCAAGAACAATTTTAGTAATCAATGGCAACAGGGCTGGTACACAAACTTTCACTAAAGGAGTTGGCAGAGAATCTAGCTGGCAAGTCGAAGATTTAGATTTACTTATCAGACTCAATATCTCTGAAGAAGTTGGTAATGTAAAAGTAGAGAAAGCAGAGTGAGGAGGTGCGAGAGAGATAGACTGACAGAAGCCATGGTGAAAAGTACTAATAAGCAATTGCTGATGAACATTTTTAATCTTAGACTCAAAAAAAGTCATAAAACGATCACATAAGTCAGTGGAATACATATCAGATGGCAAAAAATCAGGAGGTCGCAAAATGTCGTTAACCACTGAGAAAAGAAACCTGGAGTACCCATTGCTGACTCCAATTATGTTGGAATAATAATCAGATTTAGTTTTGGACAGTGCATTTTTGTAGTATTGAATATGTTCAGCATACATTTCTTTATGAACAGTAAAGGCAGACCCGCTCTAATCTATGGCCTTTAGTTTTAAGTTCACGCAATTCAGGTGTAAACCAAGGAGCTGAATGTACAAATGAAACAGTTTGAGTTTTCACAGGTGCAAGATCATCTAAAATCATGTGTAGTCCATCATTGTAATATGAAACCAGTTCATCAACAGTAGAGAAATCAGATTTGCTGGAAAAGATGGCAAGTTCATCAGCAAGAGTAGACACATCAATGTTCTTAATATTCCGAAATGTGATCAGGCGACACAGGTTTACCTTAAAAACTGCCAGTTGGGCACAAAAAGACACCAGCAGATGATCTGATATGAACAGGTCAGAAACAGTACATTTATAAGGTGTTATACCAGAACAGCCAACAAGATCAAGAATATGCCCCTTGGAATGAGTGGGCAATGTGTTATATTGCTTCATACCAAAACAATCCAAGCATGATAAAAATTCACTTGTTAACTGAGATATTTTTAATTGCACTTTATTTAATTGCTCTCTAAGTATTGCTAGCCCCCCTCCCTGTCCCGTAACACGGGATTTACAAACGTAACCATATCCTGGGGGAACAGACTGATTCAGATGAAAAAAGTCAGCTGGTTGCTGCCATGTCTCAGTTAAACAGAGAAAGTCAAACATATGGTCCGACAGCAGATCGTACACCAGTGGTCCTTTAGTGGAAAGTGATCGTATATTAAGTAATCCAAAGGAGAAATTGTTATTACCAGAATCGTTACCAACCGATCTGGCCAAGTTGGTTAATACACCATGATCAACAGTCCGTGTGAACTTTCTCGCCGAGCGTGGTTTAGATGACCAAAAGGACGTATTTGACATGAGCCATCGATGTTGTAACTCCGCCGAGACCCGCGATGTATATATTTCTGATGTGGTATGTACACAATATCTGAGGGAAGATGTAGGGCTGACGGAAGATTAAAAAGGCGCGAGCGGAGCTGAATAAGTTCCTTCATGGTTGATCCCCGTGCCAGAAACAGGTCAGTAACCGGCAGGCAAACCGACAGCCGCAGATCAACCAGCATGCAAACCCACCGAATCAGAGCGGATACACAAATAAGTGTCACTTTTAAAACAGTTTAAAACAGTTCATCAGTGCAGTCATGCATTCATAAGTGCATGAACATTTAGAAGTACCAAAATAAGTTAAAATTCCCTCCCTGAGCAGCGGCAGCTAATAGCGCCAGCGTTCACCCAGAAGACCCACGTGTACCACTCTAAAATGAGCTACTTTGCTCCCCATCATCGAGGATGGAGTACTACATGACTGCTTGACAGTGTTGGATATAGTCTCTAAATCAAGGCCTGATTTGACTGACATTCCTAATCTGAATGCTGATTGCATTTATTTTGTTGATGGTTCTTGTCTGAGGTTGTCTCCAACTGCATATGCTGTGTGTGATCAACATTTAGTTATTGAAAGTCACAAATTGCCTACATCACATCACAACATCAATTTGTTAGAGGCTGTTCAGCTTCCCAAATCCATTTATGTATGTAAGTGCAAGGCTAACATATGTGACACAAACCACCAATTCCATGAGGGAATGAATTGGCTGATTTGACAGCTAAACAGATGGCATAGTCTTCTGACACACACACTCTGTAGACATTGATACAACCAGATGTCTCTCTCACTAACCACAATTATATGTCTCTCTTGTAGCAAACCAGTACTTAATATTAACTGAAACTGTGGAAAGCAAATTGCAGAATGGACCCAATCATGAGCACATGGCTGGTTGATCAGAACAAACTAGCTATTCCAAAAACAGCTTTATCATATTTGACAAAAATCACTCACAGCGAGGACTGTGTATCTAAGGGAGGTATGTTACAAATGGTAAACAGATAGAGGTATGCACCTAGATATTCAATTTTTGCAACACATTTTTGCAACAAAAGTATCACATGTCTACAAATGATCATTGGCGAAGTTCTTTGACTCTGCAATCTACTGTTATGAATAAATGTAACTAACGTTAGCTTGCTAGCTACTCAGTCTCACATTAATATCAGAGAAAGAACAACACCTGAAATAATGTAATCCTTGTCTGCATCATCTGCAGATGAGGGATATTGGGCTCCACTGTGATCTCAAACAACTAGCTAATCTCAGTAACATTTAACATTCAACATTTAAAAGTAACATTCGAGTTTCGTGAAGGTAGCTCAATGCTAACCCTGTCAAATGGCTGCTGAAAACTGATTGGCCAATGGTGGCCATATTTTTAAGTAATTAGGTCATCCATTTACAGATTAGCACATGTGCCATACTAAATCTCAGCTTCATCTGATTTATGGTTAGAAAGAAGTGGTTATCTGACCTTAGCTGCACCCACTTGACCATACCCCAACCTTTGCACAGACAGTAGGTTTCACATATTATGCAAATTATTACAAACTCAAGTGAGCAGAGCTAAAGGGTCCAGAAGGTCATTTTTAACAGTGGGAGCAAACACATTTCCAATTTTCCAAAAGTAGTTAGTTTTTGTGTGCACAAACAAGAATAGCACCCCCAGTATTGAGTTTCACTCTCTGCTGAGTAGTTTGACAGCACATTTGCATTTCATGAGATATGGACCAAAATGTAAAACCCTATGCTACAGCACCACCATTAGATTGAAGGGGCCCATTTTGCTTGTCTGGGTAGCAGGAGGGAGTACTAACTACTGACCAAGTTTCATGTCTCTAGATTAAAGCAAAGAAACTGTGAAAAGAGAAAAATGATTGATTATTCTACAAAGATATTCTAAGCACAAATGCCTGGACAGATTTGTTGCTACCCCTAGAAAAGATTATAAATATTCAGATTATAATCATATTTCAAGGTAACTCATATTTCAATCTTCTAATCAGTGCCAGGATGCATTCTGCCTATTTAAATGGAGAAAAGTAGCCACTCTGCTGTTTGGTATCATCCTGTGTACCACATTGAACATGGACCAGAGAAAGCAAAGGAGACTGTTGTCTGAGGAGATCAGAAAGAAAATTATAGACAAGAATGGTATAGGCTAGGTATAGGCTATAAGACCATCTCCAAGCAGCTTGATGTTCCTGTGACTACAGCTATAATATTATTAAGAAGTTTACAGTCCATGGAACTAAAGCCAATCTCCCTGGAAAATCATCCCCAGATTGAACAGAAGGATAGTGCAAAAGACAAAGAGCCTGTCTGATCACGTCATCTGTTGCTTTTTGAGCGACAATGGGCTTAATGGATGAAGACCCAGGAGGACTCTACTGTTGACAGAAAGACATAAAAAATCCAGACTGGAATTTTATTTTGACAATCCACAATGCTTCTGGCAGAATGTCCTTTGGACAGATGAGAAAAAACAGGAGCTTTTTGGCAAGTCACACCAGCTCTATGTTCAAAGATGAAAAATGAAGTTTTTAAAGAAAAGAACACCATACCTACTATGGAACATGGAGGAGGCTCAATTATGTTATGGGGCTACTTTGCTACATCTGGCACAGGGTGCCTTGAATCTGTGCAGGGCACAATGAAATCTCAAGACTATGAAGTTATTCTGGAGTGAAACATACTGCCCAGTGTCAGAAAGCTCTGTCACAGTCGCAGGTCCTGGGTCCTCCAACAGGATAAAGACCCAAAACTCACAGCTAAAAGCATCCAAGAATGGCTAAAAACAAAACATTGGACTATTCTGAAGTGGCCTTCTGTGAGCCCTGATCTGAATCCTATCGGACATCTATGGAATTTATGGAACTGAAACATGCAGTCTGGAGAAGGCTCAAACCTGAGACAGCTAGAGCAGTTTGCTGCTGGACAAACTACCTGTTGACAGGTGCAGAAGTCTCAGTGAGAGCTACAGATACTCAAAAGGTTGCGCAACAAAATATTAGGTTAAGGGTCCCATCATTTTTGTCCATACCATTTTCATTTGTTTTATCGTTTAAAATATTCTGTTGAATCAAAAATCAAAAGCAAAGTCTGATTTTTATTAAATATGGAATAAACAATTATGGATGCCAATTACTTTTGTTAATTTCAAGTTATTTCAGAGAAAATTGTGGGTTCTTCTTTTTTGTGGAAGGGTAGCAACAAATTTGTCCACGTCTGTATGTCCACACCCGAAACTTAGGCTTGGGCCTCAGAATCCTGTTCTGTAGAGGCGTTTCAATTTTCCTGCAAACCAATCTTGCAACCAGTCATGAGTTATAGCCATATGATTAAATTAAGCTCCACCTCCTTAGAATTGATTGACATGTGGAGGCCATAATGTTTACAAATCTCATCATGATTTTGATAATTATTGAGGTTCATATTTGGTTTTGCATATTATGCAAATAAACAAAAATTCTCAGTGAATGGAGCTAAATGGTTCTTGAGGCTTTTTGTTTGGGAGAAAAGAATTCTGTTTGTGGGCCAAAATGCAAAAATCCCAGCTTGGTCCCCTAATAATAATATTAATAAAAAAAACGTCCAATAAGGTGCCTATGCACCTTTAGTGCTTAACCCATAACAAGGGGGTTTTCTATACATGTTGTCTCTGTCAAATCAACATAAAGTGCTTAGTCCTATTTTTTTGTAAACGTTATGGAACATTACTTGTAAACAGAAATATGGTATGCAAATTAAGAACTAGGTATGATCTATTCTCACCATTATTGTAAGGCTGCCACAGTCTGAAGCGTGTAGCATTAGTCTGAGCACTCGGAGGCAGTGGCAGATGCAGAAACAGAGTGTCAGTTGAGGAAGGGAAGTAGAACTCATGTAACAGTATCCAAATAATGCCTCCATTCACTGAATACTGCAGCAACACGGAGTGAGAACGCTCTGGGATTCCTGGGTGCACACCATCATAATAAACACATTCAAACAAAACACAATAGTAAGTAAGTACTATCCCATAAGGCAATCGTAAAATTATCCAGACATTTACCTTTTGTGATAAATTTAAATGAAAACTGGATATACAGATTGTTTGTGCAGTCCAGATCCTGTGAAACCAGCATGCGCAATCCTTCCTGAATACAAAAAGAGGTACAAGGACAATTGATGATTACTTTATTACTACTATATATTGTTACTATTACTGTATTTTATGAAATCACAGATCTTTAAAGATGCATTTGTAATTTTGTACAAAGAAATGTGCAGCATCCCAGGAACTTTGTGTGCTTTAATGCTTTAAGAGGTTGCTCGTAATTCAACAGAGAACAGATTACATAAACTGCTTACCCCTTTAAAGATAAGAGCAGTGCCTGATTTAAGAGGCTCTCCACTTAACATGCCACGTTCTGCTCCATACAGCTCAGGCCAAATCTCTGGATCCAAATTCTCATTGAAGTCTTCCCTAAGTACAAACGGCAGAGGAGCCATGGGTACACAGTGAACACCAACGTAATCTCTGTCACATCTGTTGGTCGAACAGAAAGAAACAGACTGAGATACAGCAACATCCATGACTTTTGATTAATAATATTCCCCATGTGTCCATGTGTATTTTAGAGCTATATAGTTGGAGCCAAATACATGCAGTGTCCATTGTTACACAGGCCATGCCCTGAGCACATCCAGGGGCAGCCAGATGCGAGTAGGACATTGTCCAGAGCCCAGCCATCTGCTCCAGGCGTGAAGTGAGGCTGGATCCAGCGGAACCTTGTTCTGGGAGAACTACATCACAACAAATGTAATACAGATTTGACAAAACCTAAATATTTAATCAGGTATAGAAATGCAGTCTTTAAATAACTTGGATTTTATATTCCCTCTAAAAAGTACACAAAACAGAATCAAATATACATATTTTGTTATGTTAAGAAAGGTGTGTATGGCATACTTGGCAGCACTGGGCAGATACACAGTGACCCTCCTCCACTGGGAATACTGGGGAGTACTATAGATGGAGCTCTGAGTATATCTGGCACATCCAATAGCAGGCGGTACACATTCAGGTGTTACCAGTGTCCAGTGGTGGCCACAGTCAGTGGAGAACTCCAGGTGGACACCATGGGTTGGTGTCACAGCCTTACTGCATCCCATGCTCAGATCAAACTGCAGAAATGAGGAAGCTGACACCTCAAAATCCCAACTCTCAGCGTAGCGGAGACTCTCTGTTAGGAGGCACACAGAGATGCTTAGCATATCTTACCTTCATGGCCAATTGTTGTTGAGGCTGTTTATAATATATTTGCTCAAACTAAGCACCCACACTTGACACACAAACATGGAGTTGAAAAATTATTTATGTATAGCATGAAATGTTTAAAACCAACATTTAGTAAAACCAAAAGGTTATGAAATGTAATTATACCACAGTGTGGTTGAATGTTCGAATATTATTGGTCAGAAGGCATACATTATTTTTGTATAACAGCACAGCTCGGACAGTAGTTCTGTCTATAAGATTTTGTCTAAATTCCCTCTTGGGGGACATTATAAATCATAAATTAGTAAAACTTCTAAAAGCTTTTTATCCACTCAACATCAAATATTCTTTTTCAATTGATTCTCTGGAAGGTGCTGAGTATTCTTTGTATGTTGGCTTGAAAGAGCCAAAATTCTGTTCTTCTTTCTCTTCTTCCGCTGCTTCTTCTTATTAATCTAATACATTTTTTTTTACAGTTTTCATGGGTCGCAGTTTTTGACATAGAGCCATAAATTCAGCACAGGCGTAGATCCCATATGAGAATTTTAACATTCATAACCTTTAAACATTACTAATGTTACTTAGGCACCATATTGGAATTGTATGTTTCTTTTTCTATTCTTCTTCTTCTAAATGGGAGTCTAATAAGCTTTTTATGAAATTTGGCATAGTGACAGAGGACAGCCTCAGCTACCTGCATGGCAATCTTTGTGTATGCCACACAAGCCCTCTAGCACCACCAATAGGGCAAATTTGGACATACTGTATATTTACAATAACTCCACAACGCAATGTCATAGAAATGCAATTTTACTTTTCTCTGATTCTTTGGGTCATGAGTTATAAAATAAAATTTCAGAATATTGGATGTTCTGCTTTAATTTAATTTTTTTATTTCTGACACTGAAGTTGTCAAACAGGCATACAGTATCTGTTGTCAAACAGGCATACAGTATCTGCCCATTTTATCCAATCCCTTCAACAATGCTCTAGACCATCTCTCAAGACCTCCTCCCCTTCATCACTACCATCATCAATGGCTCCATAACATCTGGTCATGTACCAATCTCATTCAAGAAAGCAAGGGTTATTCCCATCCTGAAGAAACCCACTCTGGATCCCTTTGACATCATCAATTACCAACCGGTATCACTTCTCTCTTTTCTTTCTAAAACCCTTGAATGAACTGGTTACAATCAACTGTCTAGCTATCTCTCACAGAACAATCTCCAAGATCCCAACCAGTCTGGCTTCAAACTGGCACACTCTACAGATACTGCCCTTTTGGCCCTCACTAAGAAGGTACATACTGCTAGATAAGCCAAACTGTCTTCAGTCCTCATCCTGCTTGACCTTTCAGCTGCGTTTTACACAGTGAACCACAAGGCTCTCTTGTCCACCCTCCTGAGCCTAGGAATTCGTGGTGCAGCATGGCAATGGTTTGCTTCCTACCTGGAAGGTCGGTCATATCAGGTGACATGG
>CM074921.1:16384198-16399732 GCA_037576815.1 Pangasius larnaudii | reverse complement strand
ACACACTCTCACACTTCATCTTACTTTTGTTTGTGTAAAGCTGCTTTGAGATAATGACATTGTAAAAAGCGCTATACAAATAAAATTGAATTGAATTGAATTGAATAGCCTCTATCCATTTGCCTGACCTCAGAGTCTACTTCTTTAACTCGTCATGTGACCTCAAAAGGTCCTTGCCATTTTGCGAGTAATTTAGAGCTTGACATAGATAGTAAAACAAGTACTTTATGTCCTGGTGCAAATTCCCATAGCTGAGTACCCTGTTTTAAAGCCGGGATTGACATTCTTTCGACTGTTCACGCATTACAGTTCAGACGTTACCTGCTGGTTCGACCCTCCTCCTCTCAGCCCACAGCTGATGCTTGACCATGTCCCTGCCACCACATAAAGTTATTGGATGTAAAGGTTTACCTGGTTATTATTATTCTACATTACTCTGCATGTAAATGTATCCAGTTGAAATAGAGTAAACCAACTGAAGCCAGTCAGAATGAAATTTTTAGGTATTTAATAATCCCTTAAATAAAAGTATATTACTCATGAAACCTTTTCCATTGAATTATTTTCAAAATTGCAATCATGATGTGCTCTTACAATCTTACGAATTTTAATCTATTTAAAATCATTACGATAATGGACACAATATGTTTTGCATATTTTTGCAAACTAGTCCTAGGACAAACTTGGTGTTAATCTTCTCAGGAAAGTGTGAAGCTCCAAAATGATAAAAAATATTGAAACATTTGAAACATTTAAAACAAATGTGGCTAATTTGCTCAAACAGCTGTAACTCATTAGGCCTTGTAATAATTTGCACAAAACAACATAGACATACACAGGACACTATTCTGAGGTCATATGAAATGTTTGGGCATGGTCATATACGGAGGGTTTTGCATATGTCGCAAACAAGTATATCTTCCTGATTCTTTTGCTGAAACAATAAATTAATGCTTTTTGTACCAAATAACCATGCCCACACAAATAAATATATATATATATATATATATATATATATATATATATATATATAGTTTTAGGACTTTTGGTCTATCTTCAGAAAGCTGATGTCAATGTTTTATGTTTCAGCAGGCATTTGACAGGGTTAACATTGAGCTATCATCACCAACCCTTAATATTAGCTTCAGATAGGGGCCCTGTACCAACTGGCAACTGGGTGTTGCTATTTGTATTTGTGCACACAAACAAGCATATCTCTTGAAAAATAAGGTGTGAATTTTTTTGATTACTTGAGTGTTTTGCTCAAACCATACAAAATTGCCATTTGGACCATTTAGCGCTGCCCACTCAAATTTGTGATAATTTGCCCCAATCTTCACAACATTGGTGTCAAACTACTCAGAACAGTGTGAACTTCAATAATTATCAAAATATATTGACCAGGTAAACATATGGCTGCCTGACCTCAAGTCTAATGATGTGGAGCTGGTTTACTCATCTATCTGTAATTTATGATTAGTCATTGGATTTGAACCTACATTAAAATCAGAATCAGAAACAGTTTATTGCCAGGTACAGTAAAGACCACTTTACAGTACTAGGAATTTGTCTTGATGTCAGGTGCAGACACAGAATCAAATGCTATATGAACATGCTATATATAAATATGAAATGTGTAAACAGCAGACAAGATAGAATAAATTAAAATAATAATAGAAACAGTTATGTACAAAAAGAGTGAGTAAACATGGGAAGTAGAAAAAATATTGCAGCTTCAGAGGGGAGAGTGACCGCCAGTAGGTTGGGGGGGTCACCTGGGGGGATTTGGGGCTCTGTTCAGCAGGCTGACTGCAGCGGGGAAGAAACTGTTCTTATGGCGTGAGGTCCTGGTCTTGATGGACTGGAGCCTCTTGCCAGAGGGGAGGGACTGGAAGAGTAAATGAGCGGGGTGAGAGGGGTTGGCTGCAATCCTGGCTGCACGTCTCCAAGTCCTGGAGACGTACAAGTCCTGGAGTGATGGGAGGCTGCAGCCGATCACCTTCTCAGCGGAGTGAATCACACTCTGCAGCTTGCCTTGTCCCTGGCCATGGCAGCAGCAAACCAGACAGTGCTGGAGGAAGTGAGAGTCAATTTGATGATGGCAGTGTAGAAGTTGACCATCATCCTCACAGGGACGTGGAACTTCTTCAGCTGACACAAGAAGTACAGCCTCTGCTGAGCTCTCTTTGTAAGTTCAGTACAAATTTCTAAGGATGTTTCCCAAAGCTGGGGCATGATCACTGCTAAGGTCTGTGGTTAAGTCTAAATAGCTGTTCCTTAGGAGTCAAAATCCAACTGAGCTGACATTTGGTGTGCTACATCATTCTGCTAAACTGTAAATGGGTTTTTTAATTCCTTGCTAAATTACTTCAAAAACATGGCTCCCTTCAGCCAATCAGCTTTCACCAGGGATTTAATACAACTAGCACTGAGTTTAAGTTACAAAACATGATAACTATGTTCATTTATGTTCTCTTTATTGTTCTATGTAACTTGCAAAGTCTGTCCAGTGGGGGTGCTATTTCAGAGAATTGCTTCAAGATTTTTCTTCTTCTAAATTCCCTGGAAGTTACTGAGTAATTATCATGTAACAACACTGTTACTTGTCAAACACAAAGTGAGCCATTTTGAATTTTGACTCTTTTTTTTTTGGTTTCCTTACTTTTTCCCTAAATTATGTCAAATAAGCATGAAATTTGCACTGATGGTACTAAAACATAACCAGTCTAATCATAACATCCACATCTCTCTCTATAGTCTCATTTTCTGAGCTAGATTTCAGTCATGGAATTTGATGTGGTTGCTCTTACATTGCTGCTGAAATAATCACAATAATCAGATTAATTCTGGGAGTTTTGGTCTGTTTACTAAATTTCCCATTTTATGATTAGCATTCAAAAATTCTGTCTGGTATCTGTCATTTTGTTCGAGATAATCGGACATTGTTACTAGGATAAGGTTTGGTTTGTACTGTAGTAATATACTCAATCAGCCATATACACATATCTGAAATATCCCATCTACATCCACATGGGAGGAAAAATTATTTGTTATCAAAGTGGAGATTCTGTAACATAATATTTATTCATTTGCTAATACTTAATTTTATGTTATGTTAAAATTTGTGTATAAGGAATTTTCCAGTGCCCAGATTTCATGAATCAGTGTTAATCAAAAGGAAACAAAATGCCATCAGATTTGGTGGTCAGTGCTGACTTACTGTCTTCTAAATCAGAGTGGAAGATCAGGGCTGTGTCCAAGGACAGACAATCAACTGTCACCTCTCCACCCACTATTCTGAACCAGTTGTGCCTTAAGGGTGATGTGCCATCAAACTTGTCATGAAAGCCAGTTCTGGAGCTATCATTCATACCAATCAGAACATCATCAAGTGCCCACTGGGCTGAGTGTTTTCCTGCAATAGGAGGCAACAATGAAACAAGAAAGACAATATATTTATACACACACACACACACACACACACATATATATATATATATATATATATATATATATATATACACTACCCAGTAACAGACATGCTAGTGTGATCCGATTTCATTCTGTATTGGTATTCTGCCATATGCTGTTTTAAGTCTATTTCCCTGTTCAACATAACTGAAATAATTTTGCTTATTACAATTTTTATCCTTATATGGAATAAGTGTTTATATGATTGTGTATTTACAATTAATATATTTCCAATATATCAGCAGTGACAGAATTTTTTACCTTGTTCGGGTTGCCACCAGCGGAACACAGTGTAAGGCATCTTTGCTTGAGAAGGCAGTTCAATGGTCACCACTTGTGGTTCAAGAAATGAGCCAAATTCTAACTCACGCAAGGATTCCCACTGCACTCCGTTATTAGTGGAGTACTGGACAATCACCCCTGAAATACATTCCAAGGAAATACTGAGTGACAGGTCCTAACTGTCATTTTTTATTTCTTTAATGAATGTATCTGGAGGAGTGGAGAAGCCCAATCTGTGTCAGTAAAGCTGATATAGAAGATGCTAAAAAATAATACCTTCATTGCCAGAGTGTGGCCTGGTGCAGGCTGGGCCCATGTTCTTCCCACCAATCCGAATGTAGAATTGAACAAGTCTACAGCAAAGGATCACAAAAAAGATGTTTTAAAATGAAACAAATACAATAATTCAGCAATTGCCGCCTATGGCATTAACAACTTAACAACTCAATAACTTAACAACTAATTAACATTAAGTATTAAGCTACATGTGAGAAGTTGTTGTAACACTAACCGAGTGCTGGTGGTGTCCAGTGGCACAGTGCGAGCCTCTCGCCGCCCAGAACTGCCAAAGTAGAGGGCCTTTCCCTCACTGATGGTACCACAACCATCCCCTATCTGAGCCCCCTTAATTACTTGCCAGAGAGGACTTAACTTTCCTTCAAAATCCTCAACCAGCTCAGTGGGGCTGGGCACAGAGGGCACACAACTGTCCTGTTCCACTAATTAACAAAAGATACAATTGCCACTTTCTAAGTAATATGGAGACAAAACAACTTCATAAAAATTGCTAAAATTGATACCTTCCATTCCCATGTCACAGAAGCAGACACCAGATATGCAGTCCCCATGACCCCCACAATAATTGGGACAAGGATCAGAGATGTAGACACTGTCCAGGGCAAATGCAGGAGCATCCTGATGGACACTGCTTTCTTGGATCCAGCGAAAACGTGTCTTACTAAAGAAGATGAAAATGAAAGTCAAACTAATTATTCACAAAGTGTTTGTTTGTGTGTATGTGTGTGTGTGTGTTGCTCATGTCATGGTCTAGTCATCAAAAGGGCTAGACTCAAATTCTTTTTTACAGTAGAAATCATGACAAAACAGATATTCACTGGGAAAAAAGCATTTTTTCTTTAACAACCTAACAAATAATTATTGTGAGATTTCTCAAATTTCAACAAATGAAATCAGTCTTACCCATGAATATAGTATATAAGTTATTAAGTAGGTATCCATGTATTCTAATATGGATTCAGTTGCATGCATGATAAAAAGTACTTTACAAACATTTATTTGTAGGATGAGAAGAATTTTATTTTTTGTTGTTTTTATGTACCTTGCAGCCACATTGCGTGGAATTACAACTGTAACTCTGGTCCAGCGCTCATAGTCTCCTGTATTGTAGACAGTAGGCTCTGTAAACTCATGCCCACTTCCTTTACAGCCTGCTATTCCAGAGGAGCCTGGGAAACAGTCCTCTCGGACCAGAGCCCATGTGCGCCCAGCATCATGGGAATACTGGAGCATTACGGGTGCCGAGGCACTGAACTCTGATTTGCAGCCAATGTTCACCTTTAAATAGAGATAACATAAGTATGCCTGTAAAATTGCTGCTTGCAAGCATTCATAGACTATTACAGAACATTTACATCCTGCTTTACAACTATTTTGAGAATGGTGCCAGTAATGCCTATTATTTAGTTAATTCTTGGTTTGGTGTTTTATGATGTAAAAATCAAGCTTTCTCTAACTTGAGGGATAAATATAAAAACAAATCAAACATGGAACATACTCTTAGAAAAAAATATCAAATCTAGAATCCTTAGGGGGTATTTATTTTTTCTCAGGGTAGGGGTGGAGGAGGTGTAGGGTGGGTGTTTGGTGGATGGTTGGCATTAATGGTTCTGTGTAGAACCCTACAACAGTGTTCCCTTATCAGAAAGGCTTCTATGAAAAAAAAAAACCTTTAGGAATCTAAGAGCCATTAATTAGCCAAAGAATCATTTGAATCTTTCTATAGTTATCAGCTTAAGTGCACTGAAATTACCTTGAACTGCAATGTGTAGCCAGGCCGGAGGGCAATATCTCGGGTCACAGCTACTCTATCCCCATCTGATCTTCCAAATACCATGGCTGAAGGTGTGGGGGCACAAAAACTACCATTTTGTTCCTTGTCCATTCCCTCATTACCCAGCATCAGCCAGACACTCATTTGGTTCAGTGGGTAATCAAATGCTGGCTTCTCATAAAAGTTCTGAGGACAGAAATTCAGAATGAGTAATAGCAAAATCATGAGGATCTGAATATTTTCTGTGATATGCACTCTTTTGTGAAAGACTTGAACTGAATTGATTATTACTCCTAAAGTACATTTTGTACTTGCATTTGTACAGCATTTGACAATACTGACAATAAGTGATCAGAGATTCATGAAACATAGGCATAAGGGCACCCTGGGACATAAAGTGTCCCATCACTCCACTGTCAATAAACTGAGCGGGCCACAGCATCAAAACAATCCACTTTAACATAACTATTTATACCCAGGAACCCCCAGATATGCAACTTTAAGAAGAAAAAGCTATTTAACACAATGTCTTAAAAAAAGGGTTTTCAGCCAAAATTTAAAGTTTAAGACTATGTCTGAGTCCTGAACACTAATTGTAAAGTGATTCCATAGATGGGGAGATTCTCTGCCCACTGTTGTATTCATTATTTCAGGTACTTAAAATCAACCTACACCTTTTGATCAAAGCACATATGACAGGTCATAATAGACCAAATTTCAATCTCCTAATCAATGAGAATTTTTCAAGGCATTTACAAGGCATTACAATGGCATATACTGTTTCTGAGACCAATAAAAGTTGTCCTATAAATGTTATCTACATGAGCTGCAAATGAGAGACTGGAGTCAATAATCATACAAAAGTTTTTTTTTTTTTTTCTGAACATGATGTAACTGAAAGACTGAGTTACTACATAGACATGTTAAATCCTAGCTACCTGTGGCCCTAGAACAGGGGTTCCCTAAGTTTTTGGGCAAACAACCTCAAATGGACATGAATTTTCTGTGACCCAAAACTTTGACCACCATACAGTTTTTAAAATCCAGATGTATAATTTAGAACTACTATAATATTTGAATGTCATATATGTTAGTAACATATGTCTAACGTAAATGATATCACTGACTTAACAGGCTACAGGGAAAGGTAAACTTGCATTTCTTGACTGACCTTTCCAAAAAAGTCATGGAGTGTGTTTGAAAGGATAACTATCTTTCTACTGTCACATCCAGCTTCACATGATACATAAGCAATAAAACACTATGGGGCATGTTAGGAAATTGATCCATGCCGGGGTGGTGTGCTGAGACTGGACAAAGGTTTGTACTTGGTGCATGACTTTGCATGCAAGTTTTTTCTACCTACTTTTTTCTACCTACTACCTACTCATCAACCATTGAGATACTGTGGTCTTAAGAAAGCTGTGAATGAATGAATGCCCTCAAGCATCAATGAATTGAAGCAATGTAATAAAGAAGAGTGGACCAAACTTTCTCCCATATTAATCCTAAAAGAAACTGATAAACTCTTATAGTTACTTCAAGTTATTGCAGATAAAGGTGGATCTACATGTCACTGAATTATAAGGTGTATTTTTCCCCACCTGATTTATATTTGTTTTTTTTATATTTTATATAATATATAATATATAATATATTTTCAAATCTGTTGTGTTTTTTTGGCGTGGACCATTTAGGCCAACTAATTGGCCTAAAAAGTGACACAGATGGCTTTCTAGGATTCTTATGTGTATGCCATTGATGGACTGGTCATTTGGACTGGACTAGAATGCTATTTAGTCTACAGATATAAATCTAGTAGCATACTATATATTCAGTTCAATTAATTTCAATTTTATTTGTATAGAGCTTTTAACAAAGGACTTTATCACAAAGCAGCTTTACAGAAATAAATACATTCAGGATATAAATTTGAAATGTAAGAATTTATCCCTAATGAGCAAGCCAGAGGTGACAGTGGCAAGGAAAAACTCCCTGAGACGATATGAGGAAGAAACCTTGAGAGGAACCAGACTCAAAAGTATGGTACAGGTAAACACTCTATCGTGAAAGATATGTGGATGGAAAATCGACCTGAGTTGCTTATTAGTGGAAATTCAGCTAATTTAGTGGACCAAATTGAGAATGGTGCCTGGTAAGGTGAGGGGAAATCCACTCAATGTGTATGCATCAGTATGCATCCACAGATCCATTAGACCCATTAGTTGGTCAGACAACAGGGGATTTGGAACATTCTGAGCAGGTACACTATATGGCCAAAAGTATGTTGACACCTGACCATCATATGTGTCTATATGTGCTTGTTAAACAAACCATTCCAAAGCTGGTCTTCCTTTGCTGCTATAAAAGTCTAACATCAACACATTTTCTCTCCTTCCTGTAAAATATAATACTTTAAAACTTTTAAAAAATTAGACTCAAAAACATATTATCTGGGAAGCTATGTTTTGGATTTTATATCTCCAGAAATATTATTCCCAGCAGCATGACATAAAGACAAACATGTTTTCTATCTAAATATATTGACAATATTACAAGTTTAACTATTTTGAAATGCCCAGATGTTGTTTGACTCGCTAGTAGAATCATGAATAATTCTGTGAAATATGTTTAAAATATAGTCATGTTGCAAAATTTTGAATGGAGCTGAATGAATGAATCTCTGGAGCTTAACAGTTTAACAGTCTTGGCCACTCATCACTTTTACCTTTTCTTCATCAATTGGTACCCTGCCATTGCTGATCACATAGTCGAGAAAAGCTTATCATCTCATTTTCTTTAACAAACAAATTTACAAACACACTGTATGTGTTCAGACAAAATGGCACGGTGTATCAAAATGTAGGCAATGTACACTATTACATGGAGGACATCTTTGACGAACACCTGGAAGACTGAGAGAGCATTAACCAGACCATATGGCATTACCTGCTACTTAAAGTGCCCCCCATGGTGGTGGAAAAGAGAGCCTATTTGTCTCGCTCTCTGATTTGGATAAGGTTGTAGGCATGTCTCAACTCCAATTTTGTGAACATTTTGGAGTTTGAGTTGTTCCAGAGCAGTTGGGAGAAGAGGTAGTGGATATTTTTATTTCTTGGTGATTTGATTTAAACCTTGATAATCAATACAATGGCACAGGCCTACATGCTTTTTCTTAACAAAAAACTTGCTGAAGCAGGTGAGGTGGAGGTTTGAGAGTCACTGTTTGAGAGTCTCTTGAACATATTCATTCATAGCTTGCATTTCTTCACCAGACAGAGGAGAAATACAATTCTAGGGGTTCTATGGTATAGTCCCAGGCTCGGTGAGGAGGAGGTCTAATGGTACTGCTTTTGCTAAAGACCTCCATGAGATCCTGGTAGCATGAGGGGATGGAGGTGTGATGGTTGAGTACCAGGCTTTCAATTGAAGTGGATAGAGAGGGCAAGGAGCATGGAAAATTCAAGCATTGAACATAGCATGATGGTGATCAATTTACAATCTCTAATTTTCCAATCAATGGTAGGGTTATTTGACTGTAACCAGGGGAGCCCAAGAATTATTTTGTAAGAAGCTGATTTGAGGATGAATAGGAAACTTTCTTCCCTGTGCAGAGCACAAACACTGAGGTTTAAAGAAGGAGTAATATGAGAAATGAGTTTCTACCCAATGGGTCTGCCATTCAGGGCATGGGCTTGTGAAAGTGTTATGAGAGGGGTAGCAAGGATAGTTAGTTGGTCTGCTACAGTTTAAAAAAAAAAATAAAACTTTTTTCAGCTGCTTAAGAGACTAGGAGGGCTAGGACACAGAAAATAATCTTCAGTAAATATTTTACGTCCTGAAAATGGTGCACAGAGCAGGTTTATTCCAATTGTTGGAGGTAGCGAGGGTGCAGAAGTGGACAGGATAGTCTGAAGCAGCATGCAATCCCTGTTCATCTGAAATAATCTTTCTCTGCTTTCCTTTCCCTCAGATGAATGGTTGAAAACAGTGAAGTGACATGAGGTGCTCATACAACTCAACCTCTAGCATGTTTCTGTGTACAGCCACTTAGCATGCAGTACTTCACAGGGGTTACTTGGGGTTTCTTTTGCTTTCAGTTACAGTTCCATTAAATTAAGTTATTTTTATAACTTGCTCTTTTGTTTAATACACAGAAAAAAAGATATAAATAACATACCTGAATTAATGTTCTAAAGTCTGGGATCCAGTCAATCTGTTTACCTTATACAGTATACTGTATGTATAGTTGAATATGCTCATGTCCGGATAAATGTAAACATGCAGACAACATGGAAGGACAATGCAACTTAGAATATAACATGACCATACTTTTTCAAGCACACAATTTTTGATGATTCTACTAGTGAGTCAACATCAACCTCTAGGTAAATAAAAGTGGCACATATTTTTAAAATTTATCTTGTAATTTTGTCAATATCAATTCTATTGCTTGCTCAGACCTCAAATTGTAGTTTAAGCACTATGACTTTTGGCATCTGTGTCTACTAAAGTGGGTTCTGTAAGCCTGTAATATCACGGGAATAATGGGAATGATATTTCTGGAGATATTACATGTGGCTTGCCAGATAATATGTTTTTAATTACAAAATATTACATACAGTCCAAATTGCATTTGTTGTTAAAAAGGATAAACCAAGATGAAGACCAGATTTCTGTCTATGAAAGAAAAGCAAGCCATTTTGAAGTTGAGAAAAGAGGGAAAAAATCAGAGCCATTGCACAAGCATTGGGCATAGCCAATACAGCAATTTAGAATATCCTGAAAAAGAAAGAAACCAGTGGTGTACTAACCAATAAAATCTCCTTAAAATATGGCAATTAATTGTTTAACAAAGTGTCTATATTATTCATTAATCATGGCGGAAATCAATAAATCTCTCAATTAAAGAATAATGCTTATTGGACAACAGGCTTTTAAAATTTTGAATCCGGACCACAAGCACAGCTTCACAGGGAATGAATGGTAGTGTGGGTGGGTGAGTTTTGCAAAGAAAAAAACGTCTCCAGGTTACTCATGTAACCATGGTACCCCGAAGGGAATGAGACGCTGCGTCGAAACGCTATGGGAACGCCTTCAGCGTGACCGTGCTCTGAATCACCTGTGTAATCAGTCCAATGGATGGGTGAGGGTGCGGTGCTTGCCACTAGCTTCTGAGAAATGAGGCAAGCACAGCAGGGATGCTGGAAGTGTGGCACTGAGACGCAGCGTCTCGTTCCCTCGGGGAACCATGGTTACATGCGTAACCTGGAGAGGTTCCCCTTCAGGAACTTGAGCTGCGTCGAAACGCTATGGGAACGAGTATGCCCATGCCGCCAGACTAGTGTGGAAAAGGCACAGCTTAAGACAAAAGGACAGAAGAGCCGGGAGTGGTTCGCATACCCAGGCCATAGAACCTGGCAAACGTCAGGGGCGTGGACCAACCCACCGCATTGCAGATGTCCTGCATGGACACACCTCCCAGAAAGGACTTCGAGCCTTGACCCTCAAGGGTGAGGGGAGACCAGAGGACTCATAAGCCAGCGAAGTGGCCTCCACAATCCACCGGCTGAGGGTCTGCTTGGTAGCAGGAAGACCCCTCTTCGGGGGACCAAAGCATACAAACAATTGGTCCACCCTCCACCACAGGGCAGCTCTGTGGACGTACGCATCCAGTGCTCACACTGGACACATACAGTTAAGCTTCCGATGGTCAGGCTCCCGAAAGGGAGGAGCACAGAAGGCCTGCAGCACGACCGGCCGTGGTGCCGAGGAGGGAACCTTCGGTACGTATCCCGCTCGGGGGTACAAGAACGCTTTGGCCAGACCCGGCCCAAAGTCTCCATAAGAGGAGGCCACAGAGAGGGCCTGAAGATCCCCCACTCTCCTAAGAGAGGAAATAGCCAAGAGAAAGGCAGTTTTCAACGTCAAAAGACGGTCCGAAATCTCCTCTATAGGCTCGAAGAGGTGTTTACAGAGAGCGTCTAAAACCACGGCCAGGTCCCACAGAGGGACCCGAGATTGCACTGGGGGTCTGAGCCTCAGCGCACTGTGGAGGAAACATGTAACCAGGGGGTGCCTGCCCACTGACTGACCACCGAGGGGAGTGTGATAGGCCGCAATAGCCGCCACGTAGACCTTCAGGGTAGAGTGGGTCAGCCCTGCGGAGAGACGGGCCTGCAGGAACTCCAGCACTGTACCAACTGGGCAGTGAACAGGGTCAAGCCGGTGGTCTCCGCACCAGGAAGTGAAAAGTTTCCACTTCAGGGCGTACATTTTCCTCGTTGAGGGAGCTCTGGACTGGAGGATGGTCTCAACAACCTCGGCTGAGAGACCGGAAGCTCTGAGTTGTGCTCCCTCAGAGGCCACACCCACAGCTTCCACAGCTCCGGGCGGGTGTGAAGGATGTCGCCCCCCGCCTGTGAGAGGAGGTCCCTCCTGATGGCAATCTCTCATGGAGAGCTGTCGAGAAGGGAGATCAGTTCCGAGAACCATACTTGGCCCGGCCAGAACTAGCAGAACTAGCAGCACCTGGAGCGCCAACTTGTAAAGGGGGCATGAGCACAGACCTCCCTGGTGGTTGATATAAGAGACCACTGCCGTGTTGTTGGTGCGCACCAACACGTGGCAACCTGTTAGGTCCGGGAGAAAGTGTGTCAGTGCTAGAAACACGGCCAGCATCTCCAGGCAGTTGATGTGCCAAGTGAGATGGTGGCCGCTCCACAGACCACGGGCTGAGCAGCCACTCATGACCACTCCCCATCCGGTGGGAGATGCCCTAGTCTTGAGCCACCACTGTAGGGGCCTCATATATAGCAGGCCAAAGGGTATTATGATGGACGCAGCTGCCATCAAACCCAGGAGTCTCTGAAACTGCTTCACAGTGAGTGACTGGCCTTCTCTCACTCTCGCGACTGCTGTGAGGATCGACTCGATCCGAGCAGGAGACAGGTGTGCCTGCATCATGGTCGAATCCCACACCACGCCCAGATAGGTGATTCTCTGTACTGGAGAAAGCACACTTTTCTCGGCGTTTAGTCTTAACCCCAGCTCTTTCATATGGGCGAGAACGACATCTCGATGCCGAACCGCCATCTACTCTGATCGAGCTAATATCAACCAGTCGTCGATAATTCAGTATGCGGATGCCCCGGAGATGCCTAGGAGCCAGAGCAGCATCCACACACTTCGTGAAAGTGTGGGGTGAGAGTGCTAGGCCGAACGGAAGAACCCGATATTGGTAAGCTTCACCCCAAAAGCGAACCTCAGGAACTTCCTGTGTTGAGGAAGGATGGAGATATGGAAATAGGCATCTTTTAGGTCGATCGTGACAAACCAGTCCTCGGAGCTGATCTGAGACATGACCTGTGTTAGCGTGAGCATCCTGAACTTCAGTCGAGCACCTGAGAGGTTCAACTGCTGCAAGTCCAAAATGGGACACAGCCCTCCACCCTTCTTGGGAACAATAAAGTACGGGCTGTAAAATCCGGATTCTCTGTCATGAGGAGGGACCACCTCGATGGCCTCCTTCCTCAGGAGAGTGTGTACTTCCTGTTCCATTACCAGAGCCTGCTCGGGACCCACCAGAGTGGGAAGAACCCGATTTCGGATATCGGAATTCGGTAGCCTCTCTCTACAGTACGCAGGACCCATTGAGACACATTCGGCAGAAGTTTCCACGCTGCCAAATAGCACAATAAGGGGATCAGCCTCTTGAGACTGACCTCTGGTACGGTGCCCTGGCATGGCGAACCGACAGGGAACGGCCAAACTAGCTGCTCGGAGGCCTCCAGCCTCCCAGACCCGCTATGTTCCCGGGCGAGAACTGGGAAAAACGCTCACCGGAGACCGCTGTGCCCTGAAGCACCATAGGTGGCAGATCGACCTGCCGAGGGCACTGAGGCGAGATGGGCACCGTATAATGAGGTGTACACCATTCGGCCCCAGAGGGGGGCCCCGCCCTCGGACGCCTTGGGCTCAGGGCTTCTTAGCCGCGGCCCTCCTCGACAAAAGAACGGTCCTCAGATCCGTCTCCATGTCAGTTTCTGTGCCTCCCTGTAAGCCCCACGAGCCAGAGAGCGGCGAGGGGGAAACCGCTGGAACGCCACCGCCTGTGTACGGGCCTGCTGATACCTGTCAATGACACCATAGACCGGCCGATAGCATGGGCGGTCTCCTTGGTGGCATGGAGAGAAAAATCAGCGGCCCACCTGAGCTCACGTCCTCAGATGGCATTTCCCCGTGCTCATCCAGCTCTTTGAGCAGGTCGGCCTAGTACGCCTGTAACACCGCCATGGTTTGCAGACACGCACCTGCCTGACCCGCTGCCGTGTATGCCTTGCCCACCAGCGCTGAGGTGGTCCTCAGCGGCTTGGTGGGCAGCGCCGGAGCCTTCAGGGACGATGCCGCACCAGGGGACAGATAGCTAGCTAGCGTCTGTTCAAGCCTGTAGCCAGTATGGTCCAGTCCCGCCACATTAGCATAGTAAGAGCAGGCGAGACTGAAAAAGCAGGCCAAAAAAGGCCTCCTCCATGACATCAACACCTCGGTGTGGAGGTTGGGGAAAAAGGGGCAGGCTCTGGCGTGTATGTGACGGCTCTTCAAAGAGAGCCTTCCGGGAGTGAAGCAGACGCAGCGGCAGGAAGGAACACACAGCCCAAAACGCTGTCCGCTCTCGCCCTTATGTTTTATTTTGTCTTTGGCTTTTGGGCATTGCTGCTCAGACAGACAATACAAAATAGACAAACAAGACAAAATAGAAAGACAATGGACAAACAATCACACAGAGTGCTTGCTGAATGACAGAAAGCTAGCGCGGTGCTTGCCGCTTGGGCTTTTATGCTTCCGAGTCGCTACGTCACCCCGCCTGTCCATTGGACTGATTAGACATGTGATTCAGAGCGCGGTCACGCTGAAGGCCTTCCCATAGCGTTTTGACGCAGCTCGAGTTCCTGAAGGGGAACTTCTCAATGTTTATTGGATAGTGTGTTCTGTGCCTCTGGATGCACAGCTTCTCTTTATGATGATTGATAGAACTCTCAAATGTGTAAATATTGTAAATAAACTGTAAGTATAAAGTTCTGTTTGATTAGTTGCATTCATTTCTGAAATGTGTTGTTCTAGGTAGCTAGCTGTCACTTCTTTCTTCACCTAGTAGTTTAGCTTAGTTTAGGAAGCAGGGCTTTTTACTTACAAAGCTCCCCAGCTATGGAATAATTACCATTTAGGGTTCATGGCTCAGTCACAAGTCTTAAACTTCATGTCTAGGCTAAAAATTTATTTGTTTATACAGATGGTGTACTAATTAACTTTTCGCTTTATTTTTTAAGCTTTAAATTTTCTCTTTACATTTTGTAAGAGTTAAGTTTTTATGTTTTTTTCTTAATTTTTCTTTATTCTAGAAATAGATACTTGAAATTAACAAAATTATCAGCCAATAGAACAAGACTATTTCAATCTTAAATTAGTAAAGAAAAAAGAAATAGGTTTAATAATCTCATTAGGTGCATTGAGTTCCACTCTTGTCAGCCAAGAAGAAGAATCTGCAACTCTGGGCTGCAGAGTTTTCCTTTGTTCAGGCAATGCCTTCATGCAGCTAATGTATGAATTCCCTGGAAGCTGAAGAGGGCCACAAAATACACTATATTACCAAAAGTATTCGGTCACCTGCCTTGACTCACATATGAACTTAAGTGCCATCCCATTCCTAA
>CM074921.1:16355732-16378246 GCA_037576815.1 Pangasius larnaudii | reverse complement strand
TCCATTTATTTCTGTAAAGCTGCTTTGTGACAATGTCCATTGTTAAAAGCGCTATACAAATAAAATTGAACTGAATTTAATTGAATACCCTATGGCCACACCCCAAATTTCATAACAATCTGTCAATAGTAAAAGTAACTATTTACTTTTACACAAAGCGCTGACCTGAATCCCATAGAAAAAGCATGTCTGAGAAAGGAGGCCCACAAAACTTGACTCAGATACACCAGTTCTGTCAGGAGGAATGGGCAGAAATATTGTAAAAGCATGTGGAAGTCTACCCTCAGCATCTGATTCAAGTACAAGCAATTAAAAGGCAATGCCACCAAATACTAACCAAGTGTATGTAAATTTTTTGAAGATCAGCAATGCCAAATGTGAGTTAATGTTTATTATGACTTAGGTTTTATATGTTCATTGTCTTGGAATAATTTTTTTCTTTTAGCGTCTGCCTTTTGATAATTATATTTTATCAGTTATACATCTCTAATCAAATATTAACTCGTGTATTTAGCTTGCAAGATAGCTAGTATTAGTTAACTAATATAGTGATGCTAACTGCTTAATTTTGCCAACCTAGCTATCATTAATAAAGCTCTGACTTGTGAAGAAAAGTGTTTTTTTATGTTAGCATTTGCTCAGTAGTCCAGACTGTAACAATATGAGTAAATATAGTGGGAAAACATAGTGGGGCATACCAGGGAGCAAGCTAGTTATCTAATGCTCACAGCCTAAATTGTGAGCTTAGCTAGGATGTTATATCATATGATAGATATCTAAAATAAAAAACTCTCTGGGTGTACATGAGTCACTCGTGCCCCACAACAATTACTGTATTTGTACAAGATTTCTCATCTACTCTTCTACTGTATATTGGTTAGTCAACTATATAAAAAAAATAAGCTGAGAAAGGGTACTTTACTTTCAGTAAAGGGGAATTCTCAATGCTGCAGCATAGAAAGACATTCTAGACAATTGTGTGCTTCAATCTTTGTGGAAGGTTATGGAAAGCCCACAACTGGGTGTGTCCACATACTTTTGGCCATATAGTGTAGCTTGTGTATTTCAGGTACACAAATTAAAATATAGCTGAAAGTGGCACGTTATTTTTGGCACGTTATTTTTTTAAGAGAAATCCTTGGTTTTGTATGCAAAAATATGAATAGCATCCCCAAGTGGCCAATTTGTGAAAACTGCACCTGGTTGCAGTGGGTCCCTATCCAAACCCATGATAGTTCAGTGTTAACCATGTAAAATGTCTGCTGATTGGTTGAACAATATCTAATTACAGATTCCAATCTCATCATCAAATACCCAATTATGGATTAGCACAGAGATGCTGCGTACAAAATTTCAGAGAGAAACAGTTATCTTAATAGTCATATTATTTACAAATCTCAAGATGTCTCTATTAATTATTGAGTTTCACAATTTCCTGAAGACTGGCCAAAAATCCTAGCTTGCAAAATTAGCTTTCACACATTATACAATTTAGCAAAAAAATCCATCATGGTGGAAGTTAGTGTGTCAATTTAAGCCAAAGAATAAGAGGGAAAAAAATTTGAGAGTAGGACTTATGGCTCTCGAGATATGGATAAAAATGTAAATGCTTGCACTATGGTGCCACCATTAGGCGGATTGGCCCCATCTCATTTCGCCTGGGTAGGGGCACAGTGTACCTACTGACCAATTTTCATGTCTGTATGACTTACAGTTTGATCTGCCCAGTTTGTTTCATTGAAGAATCAGGAAGAAGAAATATAGCTGCAAGCCACAATCTGTGAGGTCCAAGAAGTCCTAGAAAATATAATCCTCAGCAGCCAGTTCTTGCCAGTACATAGAACAATAGCGAGAGCATACATGAACATACCCATCAAGTTTTGTGACAATACCGCAATGCTAGTTGCGAGAAATCCCTGCTGAAACTGATTAGAAAGCTGAAAGATGGCCATGCTTTTTAAGCAATTAGGTCATCAATAAAAATCTACTTACAGATTAGCACATAGATGTACCCTACCCAATTTCAGCTCAGTTGAACTTGCAGTTCCTGAGTAACAGTTATCTGACTCTGCTCCTATGTATGACCACACCCCAATTTTTCCCAGTGACCTCCAAGTCCAATTTTCATGTGAATCCATGCAAGCAATCACAAGTTACAGCTGTTTAAGAAAATTTGGCTCTGCCTCAACATGTGGCAGCTATGTTTTTTATAAAAGTTACTTCGGACCTGCCTAATCCATTCTGATGCCCTATTACTGGTTGGAGTTCTCATCACCTGCACCTCTCACCACTCACTGCAACTGAGGATGGCCCCACTTTAGGACAGCCTAAAATCAATGAGAATATTGTGGATGGTACCACTTACAAACCCTAAAGATAACTTAGAACTGCAATTGCTATGAACAGTTTTCCTATGATGGCTTCGGCCTGCAATTGCTACGAATAGATTTGCACTCAAGTCTCCATCATTGAACAGTTGATAACTAACTATAATAACGTTTGAACCACTCAACTTGCAGGAATATTGTCAAAAAATCTTTTCACTTCTTATACTATGAATTTTGTCCAATCATCACCAACTTTGGAGCATATACTGAATGGTTAATCCGCACAAGAACAAATTTGACAGTAAAATAAGTGTCTCTTCATCTCTTCAGTTTGCTTATCAGCCATATGTGGGTATGGATGATGCTGTCACCTGCAGCAGCATGCTCACTCCCATCTGGATCCCACTGTGAGAATCATGTTTTCTGATTTTTCAAGTACCATTAGTATCATCCAACCACTTCTACTGAGTAAGAAGTTTCTCAGGATGGGTGTCAGTGCGTCTAGTGTCTCCTGGTTCATTCAGCTCCGCTGCCATAAAGAACGTTTTAGGAAATCATTCTTACCTTTCACCATAACACTGTACAACAGCTCATCACTGTGTGATAGGTGAACACACTACTGCCATTTTCACACACCTGTTTTTATTGCTCCTTTATTCTTTTATTTATTACTATTACTTTTTTTGATGTACATATCTTTATTTAACATTCAGTGTGTTTGTGTAGCTCTGCAATTCTTCTTTTATTTTTATTATTATTATTTATATTATTACTATTTTGTAACACAACAGTTTATAATTTATATAACTTTGTTATAACATAAAGTATTTCTATCATTGCAATAGTGTGATGGATTTTGACCACTTTGTAGATGAGTAAATTCCTTGTTCTACATATAATCTTATAATTCACAATTATTAAAACTGCCCATACCTTTTGAACCTGCTCAAACTGTTTTCATGATTGTTCTTTCTCTTGATTCCCTAGAAAGTGCAGATAGTTAGTCATGTAAGGAATTTGTTATTTGCCAAACAATAAGTTGTAATTGTTGGAAGCTGTAAAGAATTTATTATTTGCCAAACAAGAAGTTGTAATTACTTGAATTGCTAGGGTTTTTAGGGGTCCAAGTACTATTCTACAAAATTTAAATTTCATTCTAAAAAATTCTATAAAATGCAGTTTTAGATGCATTAAATTTGGTCAATATGTAGTAATCCCTCCCACTACTAAGGCAAAAAATGGGCACAATTGACCTAATAGCGGCACTTTAGTGCAGGTTTTTAATTATTATTAAAAAATAATAATTAAAAACCTGCACTAAAGTGCCACTATTAGGTCAATTGTGCCCATTTAAAGAAAAATCTTTAGTGCAACATTTTGTTACACGAACTGCATGCCATACAGTCACATATTTTTCCCTATTCTTGGCCTCAGCTAGGCCCCACCAATAAGGCCATGAGGGATTTTTAAAAATAATTTGTAAATGAGATGAGCCTGATCAGCCTAATGGTGTCGCTATAGCAAAGCATTTTACGTTTTGGTTCATATTTTGAATACCCTAAGTCCTACATCTGTAGGGTGCTATTCATGTTTTTGCACATAAAAGCATGTGTTGTACACAATATTGTATTGTATTTACTCCTTAAATCACTACCAAATTTTAGATAGTTTGCTTAATATGCAAAACCTACTTTTGAGAACATGTCCTAGGTTTTTTGTCCAAGCTTCACAATTTTGGTTTCAAACTACTCAGCAGAGTGTGAAACTCAATAAATATCAAAAACATTTTGACATTTGTAAACAATATGGTCACCACAAGACAATCAATTCTAATGAAACCGAGCCCAATTTATTTAAAACAGCGATAAGACAGGGCTATCATTGACATATATTGTCTGGGACAGGACAGGACAGGACAGGACAGGACAGGACTTGGATTATTGCTGTGGACGTAATGCTTGATGGTGTTCTACTTAGGCAGTGCATAAGACTGGAAAGCATGGCAACTTGGAATTTGTTGCTTCTCCAAGTCTGGATGTATTTGAGAGGTGTCAGAAGGATGACCTACTAGAGATAGCTGCTTATTATTGTGTACCAGTTTCTAGGAACTTAGTTAAAAGGGAGATTTTGGAGTAAGGCTATTACTAAGTTGCTAGAATTAAGAGTTCTAGAGCATTCAGAACACAGCGTGCAGAACACCACCTGTTGATATCACTGTGTCTAGTGGCGTGGAGCTGCAGAGCTGGCTGAGCCTGAAGTTGAAGCTTGAGCCACACTACCTCGCTTTGATCTTTTTTCTCTTTCTTTTTATCCAGGATTAATGGATCAGGATTGTGCCAAGGTGCACATTGTACATCTCCAAATGGAGGCTCAAGAAAAGGTAGAGGCACGTAAAACAGAGATGGAGCTTAGCATAGCTACATGCAAAATGGAACTTGAGATAGACCTGGAAGTTTGGACTTATGGCATTTGGACTCAGAAGCAATGAAGACCACTTCACAGACCGCTGCCCACTCTGCTAACCTGTCTTCCCCTCCTCTGCTGCTGTCCTCTCCACCTGTACCTTCTGTGAGGCCTGTCCTTATGCCTCGTTCTGCTCGTGCTGCCACTAACACTACTTTTGACACAGGTAAGAACATTATGTTGGTTCCCCCTTTCCGGGAAACCAAGGTGGACACTTATTTTAGTACTTGTATTTGAGAGGCTAGCTATAAATTGGCCTAAAGATGTCTGGTCTTTCCTGCTCCAGTGTAAGTTAGCAGGAAATGCTCAGGAAGGGCAGTGGTAGCTCAGTGTTTAAGACGTTGGGCTACTGGTTGGAAGGTCATGAGTTCAATCCCCAACACCACCAAGCTACCACTATTAGACCCTTGAGCAAGGCCCTCAACAGCTCAGGTGTATAAACGAGATAAATGTAAGTCGCTCTGGATAAGGGTGTCTGCCAAATGCGTAAATATAAATGTGCTCTTCATTATCCTTGCAGGATACTTTATAGTATTAGCTAGCTATTACTCTATGCTTATGAGTTGGTCCCTGAAGACACACAAGAATGTGTACAAACAGACCAAGGTACAACCTCCTTTACTGACCATCTAAGACAGTTCAGCCTAGTCTGTCAAATTCCCCTCCTAGCTCCTCATTATGTTTCTATTGTTATAAGCCTGGCCATGCAATTGCAAATTGTGCAATTTTAAAAAAGCAAACAGGAAAAGCAAAAGCAAAGCCCCAGTCAGTCTCAGGGCATTACTTTAGTTAAAACTCTTGCTCCTGCTACTGTTTCTGTTAGGCATGATAATGCTAAAGAGTATCTTGATTCCAGTTACCAGCCATTTGTAACATATTGTGCTGTTAGGTAAAGAGCAGACCCCAGTCCCTGTTAAAATCCTGATATTTACAGTAGCAGTATGTCAGTTTTTACCTGTGAAAGGCATTATGTTAATTCTGGGGATTGACATAGCTGGAAGTAAAGTTCTTCCAGTCTTGGAAGTTCTGGATAGCCCTGCTGACTGTCCCTTACCGGCTGAACTCTCATGTGATCACCCCACAGTTTTCCCAGCATGTGTTGTGAAGTTTGCTAAAGCTCATCTTTTGGAAGATGTGGCTGATCTATCAGATTCCTTTTCCACTGAAGATGTTGTAGACCCTGGCATTTTATCTCCTAGCCCTGCTTGTTCCGTGGAACCAGTGCAGACTGATCAGGGTAAACATTCTAAGGATGTTAAACTTTGTTAGCTATCTATTAATTGTAATCAACTCAGTGAAGGTCAGAAGGCCAACCCTAGCCTAGAGAAATTTTTTTCATCAGTGTATGACCCTGAAGAGATGATGAAAATGCAGGTATTATTTTTTGTAGAACAGGGTGTTCTAATGTGCAAATGGTCTCCTCAAAGAGATTTTACATTTTAGACAGTGTTTTTCAGATTGTGGTACCTTCTGTTTACAAGCAACATGTACTTCAGGTAGCCCATGATTACCCTTGGTCAGGACATGTAGGCATCAAGAAAACTTTTTCTCATATTCTTGAACATTTCTTTTGGCCTGCTCTTAGGAAAGATATAGTGCAATACTATTGGTCTTGCCATGTTTGTCAGTGTAATGGAAAGCCAAAACAAGTCATTCCTCCGGAATTCCTCCCCTTTGCCCTATCCCTGTATTTGGGGAGCCCTTCAACCATGACCTTGCTAACTGTGTTGGCCTTCTGCCTAGAACAAATCTGGGAAGCAATACTTACTAACAATAATGTGTGCCACTACTCATTTTCCAGAAGCTGTTCCCTTATGCAGAATTACTACTCCTGTTGGGGTTAAAGCACTTATAAAATTTTTCACTTTTGGTTTGCCTAAGGTTGTTCAGACTGATCGAGGAACTAACATTTTATCCAAACTGTTCCTATATAGCTCACCTGGTGTCCAGTCCTTATCACCCTTAGTCTCAAGCTGCCCTGGAGAGATTTTACCAGTCTTTGAAGTCTATGCTTCGGACATACTGCCTAGACACTGAGAAAGACTGGGATGAAGGGGTGCCTCTTGTGTTATTTGCAGTACATGAAGCTGTCCAAGAATCACTTGGATTTAGTCCTGCAGAACTTGTTTTTGATCATTCAGTTCAAGGTACTCTGAAAGCTCTGAGAGATTCTTAGTAGATGGTAGTAAACAGCATAATGTTTTAGACTATGTGAGCACTTTTTCTGAGCATCATTACAATGTCTGCACCTTAGCCCATGAAGCCCTAGGTGGTGTCTCAAAATTGTATGAAGCAGTTTTGACAGGAAAAGAGTTCCCAGGAAATTCCATCCTGGTGATCAAGTAATGGTTTTACTTCCGATTCCTGGTTCATCTCCGTCTGCCAAATTTTCTGGTCAATATCTAGTCAAGAAAAAAAAACTTTGTGACACTGACTGTTATCTGTACTCCTGACTGTAAACGCAAGACATGTCTGTCATAGTAACATGCTAAAAGTTTGTCATACTTGGGAAGACCTCTCTGGTTCTATATTCAATAATATGCAGTAATAAAGTATTTTCTGTTGGGTTGATAGCTGTACCTGATAACAGTGATGAGCATACTGTTGAGGATTCAGATGGGTTAATGCTACAAAATGTGCCTCAAACCTTTTGCAGACTTTCAAATTCTGAAATATTGTCCAACCTTTCTTCCCTCCTAGGTCATTTGCCTGAGTACAAGAAGGTGAAAATCTAATTTGTAAGTTCCCTAGCATTTTCCAAGATGTTCCTTCTCAGACAACAGTCTTGCAACCTGACATACAAGTTACCACAACTACACCCAATAAAGGGTATGCTTACTGTATCAGTGCATCTAAGTAACCATTCATGAAAGAAGTCAAACATTTGTTGGAGCATGGTTTAACCAAACACAGTTGTAGCCCACAGAGTTCACCTTGTTTTCTGGTCCCTAATGCTGATTACTCATATCAGCTGTGTACTAACTACAGGCATTTTAATGCTGTCAGAATCCATTATTCATATCCTTTGGCTAGTATAGAAGATTGTATATACAATGTTGGCTCAGCTAGTTTTGTGTCAAATTTGGATTTGCTTAAGGGTTATTGGCAGGTGCCATTGAAATTTCTGCTTTGGTCACACTGGCAGTTTACTGCAATACACAGTTATGTCATTTGGACTTCGAAATACTCCTGCAACCTTCCAGCGACTAGTTAACATTGTGTTGTCAGATGTTCCAAACTGCTCAGCTTAGTGTAAATGACAAGGTTATCTAAATATGGAGTCACCCACTCATTTGGATGTGCTAGTCTTTTTTTGAAAGACTAGAACAAGCATCCCTGACACTAAGCTTGGCAAAGTGTGAGTTCGCTCACACTATTAACTAGTTATACCCATTTTTACCTACCTTGGCAAGCAAGCAGGTCATGAACAGGTACATTGAGGAGGTGCTAAAGTAACTGCCATTTTAAATTTTCCTACGCCATCAACTCACCATGAGTTATGACTATTTCTGGGTATGGCAGGGTACTACTGCAGTTTCTGTAAAAAAAATTCTACAGTTGTTTCTTCCCTCACATCTTTGCTTAGCCCATCCAAACCCTTTGTTTGGAATCTAGATTGTCAACATGCTTTTGATGTGTGTGAAAGCTGTGTTATATGATGTACTTGCAGCCCCAGATTTTTGGATGCATGTGGACTTGACTACCCTGTGAGTTATTTTTCATGCAAATTTAACAAGCCCCAGGTAAAATACTATATACTATAGAAGCTCTCTCTCTATATATAGAAGCTCTACTATAGCAGGAAGCTCTAGCCTTGCTCTAAGTTTTACAGTTCATTGAAGTCTTTGTTGGTTCCTCACCTACCATTGTGTACACAGAGCATAACCCACAGGTATTTTTTTTGTCCCGTATGTACAATCAAAGGCTCATGAAATGGTCCCTACTAGTACAAAATTATAACATAGAAATAAAGCATAAGAAAGGTTCTGAAAATGTTGCTGCACTTTCACATGTCTAAGATGAACCGAAGAGTTTTTGTGATAATCTTATGTTGTATTTACATTTTTCTATTCTTCCCCAAATGTTTGCTCTTTGGGGAGGGTGTGTTATGAGTCAGTGTGCTTGCACTTGTGTGCTCCCTCTGGCTGTCCTCCTATAGGTGGATCCCTGTGGCATTAACTGGGGACAGGATTTGACCAGTGGGAAGGCAAGAACCCAGCCAAAAGTAGCGGAGCTATCAGTTTAAAAGCAGCACATGGAAGCCCTTGTGTCAGCCACTTGGCTCACTGTTGGCCGGTTAGTCAGGCACTCAGTTGTTTTGATTGTGGGTTTGTTTGTTGTTTTGTTCTCCCTTTCACCCTTATACTAGCTCCCTTGGTTTGAGAACAGGTAAGAATGTGTGTGCAACTACATCCCATCATGTAGGTTTGAATGTCTAGATGTATTAGGTTAGAGAGCAGGTGCCACCACTTGTATTTCTTGCTAGTTTAGCCTAGTGTAGTTAACTAGCTTTTGTTTGATGTTTTTGGCAGTCATATTAGCTACTTAAATACAGCCTAGTGTAGTTGATTTTTGCTATATTCATTCCACCATCCACATTCTCTCTTCTAGATGAGACTATACCTTGACAATTCCCTGTCATTTTTATTTGTTCAAGTTTGTCCTGTTCCTGGTGTCTGTAAATGCCAGTCCTGTCTTTTGTGTTGGAAATAAATGCTATAACCATACCTCCAACCTCCTGTCCCACTCATATCCACCAACATTATTATCCAACCAACCTGCAATCTTAAATTGTTATCATTCTTGCACTCACCCTAGGTCTAGCCTTCTTAAAAATTATCCAAAATATTTAGAAATTAGCAAATATGGCTGCCACGGGTCAATCAATTATGATGAGGAGAAGCTTCATTTACATTAACAGATGCCACTCATGAGTGCTTGCATGGATTTGCATGAAACTTAAAAGGCAAGTAGAGGACAAGATTCTGAGGTCACTTACTAAATTTGGGGCATGGTCATACATAGAGGGCAGAGGTTAAGTGAAAAGTATTTCTCAGGAAGTATACATTACATCGAGCTGAAATTTGGTATGCTGCATCTATGTGCTATTGTGTAAGTGGATATTTGATGCTGACCCAATTAGTTAAAAACATGGTTGCCATTGGCCAATCAGCATTCAGCAAAATTCAACATCAAGCTAACATTGAGCTATTGTTACAAAACTTGAAAGGTGGGACCCAGTTATAAGAGATGCATATTTGGCCACTGGGGGGCCCTATTCGTGTTTTTGCATATTAAAAGAAGCATTGCTGATAAAGTAAGTTGTGGTGTAAATCTTTTCTGTTATGCTGATTCTGTGGCTGAAAGCATGCAAATTTACATTTTGGACTATTTAACTCCTGCGCACTCCAATTTAAGATAATTTGTATAACATGAAAAATATACTTTTGTTCTCTCCTCCTAGGTTTTTAGCCAAATCATCAAAAAAATGGTGTCAAATTATTTGGAACAATGTAGGTCTTAAAAGGTATCCAAATCATTTTGAAATTTGCAAACAAGATGGCCGCCACCCTCTAATGAATTCTAATGATGCAGAGCCTATCTGCGACCCTTTCTTGTGTTTGCATGGGAATGAGGACACAAGAGGCAGGCTTGGGACAGCTCAAAAAGGCCTTTATTGTTGCTTTTCTTTCTGGCTGTGCTTTACAGCACTTTCTGTCTTACAGTCTCACCGCAAGACACACCAACATAAATGCACACAATACAGTTCAGCTCAGCTCTCTTGTGATCTCTCATCTCTCTCCTTTATCTCCATTCCCACTGCTCACTGAAACATGGAGCTCTCATTAGTCAATCATCCACAGGTATAGGCTCATCCTTAACACTCATGCTCATTCCCCCATATATTCACAAACTGGCACTCAACCATACCCCTGCCACCACATACCCCGACAGCCCAATTCAGGCCAGGGTGCAGTCCGGCCTGCAACTGACTCCCCCCTGCAGAGACAGGAAATCCGCCATGGCCAACTGTGCCCCCATCCTATGGAGCATGTCGAACTTAAATGATTGAAGTGCCAAATACCAATGGGTGAGCCACGTGTTGTCATCCTTCATGCAGTGGAGCCACTGGAGCAGGGCATGGTCCAAATAGAGGGTAATGGCTCATCCCGACAGATAGAATCAGAGGGTGAAGACCACTCACTTGATGGCCAGACACTCTTTCTTGATCTTGAGGTAGTTGCTTTCCCACACTGAGAGTTTGCAACAGCATGGGGTGCTCCTCCAACTCCACCACTTCTGACAAAGACACCCAGCCCTCAGTGACATGTCAGTCTGCAAAACAAAGGGGAGAGAGAAATCAGGAGAATGCCCATTGGCATGGCTCCCTTCACTGGTCTGCATCTGGTGATCAGTCAGGTGGTGACATCTGTATAATTAGGCACAAATCTACAATACTAGCCATCTAGCCCCAGAAACTGTGGCACCTCCTTTTTGTTCTTGGGCCTCGGCAATCACTGCAATTTTTTCAATTTGGAGATGCACCTGCCCATGGCCCAAGTGGAAACCCAGATATTATACCACCCATCCAGTTGCACACTTATTTGGGTCTTCCATGAATCTTGCCCATCTCAAGGATACCCCTCCGATGTTGAATGTGCCACATAGGCAGCATTTGGGTGGAGGATTCTGTCCATGAGTTGTTGGAACATGGCTGGGCACACAACCTAAAGGGAAGAGTGACAAATTGGTATAAATCAAACAGAGTGGAAAAGGCTATTTTCTCTGGAAACATTGGAATGAAGGGGATCTCTTCAATCGCTTAATCAAATCCAGTGTTGAATAGGGAGGCATGTCTAACCAATTGAGCAGTTTGTCAATGTGTGGCACTGGATACACGTCAAATTTATACACCACGTTGACTTTCCTAAAATCCACACAACCAGACCGACCCATCTGCCTTGGGAACCAGGACCACAGGGCTGGACCAGTCACTGTAGGACTCCTTGATTACATCCATATCGAGCATGGCTGTGAGCTCTTCCTGTACCACTTGTTTTTTGTGTTCGGGCAAATGGTAGGGGTGGCTGGGTACCACCACCCCCACGGGTGTCTCAGTGTGGTGTTCTATAAGATTAGGGTGACCGGGTAGAGGCAAGAACATGTAGGAAAATTCCACTTGCAACTTTGCAGCCTCCATCATTTGGCTTTTGTGAGTAATTTGGAGTTTGATATGGGTAATAATACAAGTGCTTGATTTCCCAGTGAAAACTCCAGTAGCTGCGTACCCTATTATACAGCCAGCATTGGCGTTCTTGCACCTGTAGCAAATACTTCTGTGTTATTTGCCTTAATGTGTGGAGTTTTGGTCTCAAATCAAGATTGTACTTAAATGATGACATCCAAGATGCTGTGAGGCTTGGGCCCATATAGGAATTCATATAGGGAGAACACCATTGAGGCTTGTGGGACCTCTTGTACTGCAAATAATAGAGGTTTGAGCCACTTATCCCAATTCCAAATGTCATTGTATATGGCTGTTACGAATCATATTTTTAAGAATCTGATTAAATCACTTGACCAGGTCGTCCACTTGGTCCATTTGGTCCAACTGGATGGTAAAAGCTGGACTGAATTGATTTATTCTCCAATAATTCTTACATTATTCTTACAGTTTGCAAAGTATATGTGACATAAACATGGTGACTTGATCAGTCAGAATCTCTTTCCGGGATTCTGACTTGGGAGATTATTTTGAAGAGTACCTCTGCAACACTATGTGCTGAGATGTTGTGAAGAGGCATGGCTTCCGGTATCACATTGCATAATGCACTAGAACTAACACAATGCGATGCCCTCATGCACACCTTTCTAATGGCTCGACAAGGTCCATGACAATTGTTTCAGAGAGGACCTCTATTAATGAAGGGGCACAATGGTGCTTTTGGGGTGGCCAGCAGATTCACCAGCTGACATTCCTGACATGCTGCAGACCACCTGCATACATCAATGTGAATGCCTAGTCAACATAAATGGGCCATTAGGTAGTTCAGTTTTTTATCCTGTCCCAGCCATAGGATTATGATGAGCAATATGGAAAAGCATTTCCGGCTCTTTGGAACCAATATTTGGGCTGTCTCTTCCTTAGATGGAGTGTCCTTCATCACATGATGGGTTATCTCATTAATAAAAGAAAAGTAAGGGTAGCACAGCACAATGTTTGGCATTACTTTCACATGGACAAAGGCATGCTTCCGAGTGTCATCTCATGATCCAAGGGGAATCCCAACAAAGGGGGGGGGGGCATCCTACCCTCTGTGTCTCTGTGTCTGTGTCTCCGGCCAATTCGTCAACAGAATCAACAGATGACTAAGGCGAGGACTAACTAAATTGTGATGGGCATCAGTGGACTTTCATGAATGTCCCTGTGCACACACCTCACCTTCACCCTTCATGCTCTATTCATTGTCATGCCTTGAATCAGGCTTTGGTGGATTGAGGTTTAATTACAACCTGAATCCACCAATGCATGATATGTACTCCCTTGTATACTCACAGGTATTCTGTACCCCCCTGCTTGATCAGGGGAAGCCTGTGGCACATCAGGGAGACAGACCAGGGTTCCCTCTCCAATGACGCTGGATGGAGAGCAAGGCAGAGTAGAGGGTTTCAGAGGGTTAGACAGGGCTGAGAGGGGGGGTTAGGTGAAAGGTGGGATTGAGGAATGGGTTTCGGGTAAAAGGAATCCCATTTCTGTCGATCAGAGATAGAGAAAGGGCAGGGAGTAGATGAAGGAAAAAGGGGGCTGCCTGCCGCCAAATATGTCATAACTGGTCCTCAGCCAGTTGAACCACCTCCTCCAGCGATGCTGGCTGGTAGCACTGTGCACATTCCATCCAGCAGTCTGGTGACGAGCTGCTCCAGTACCATGTGCAACTCAAGGAGGGTCTGGAGTTGAGTCCAATGGATGTCAGCGAGGGTTTGGATGATCTTGGTGAGGGCCAAGGGCTCCATGGCAACCTATCATCCTTGCTGGTTTCGGCAACCAGTGCAATACTCTCCTCTGTTATATAGGAATGAAGACAGTAGAGGCAGGTTTGCAACAACCCAAAAGGGCTTTTATTGTCACTTTTCTTCCTGGCTGTGCTTTTCAGCAATTTTGTCTTACAGTTTCACCCCGAGACACACCAACATAAACACACACAGTACAGTACCATTCAGCTCAGCTCTCTTGTTTGGCTCTTGTCTCTCCTTTATCTCCTCGCTGCTGTTCACTGAAACACAGAGCTCTCATTATTCAATCAGCCACAGGTGCAGGCTCACCTTTACCACTCACACTCCCAACTCTACCCTTCATTCACAAACCAGCACTTGATCACTCCCCCGTTGCCACACTAATTTACTCAGACAGCTGCATTTGCACGAATTTGAAAGGCATGTTCAGGACAAGATTCCGAGTTCATCTGCAAAGTCTGGGGTGTGGACATTCAAAGAGGGTGGCACTATGGTCAGATAGCTCTTACTAAGTCCAACTGAGCTAATATTTTGTATGATGAATCTATGTGTTAATGTGTAAGTGGATTTTTGATAATGAAATTATTGCTTGAAAAACATGACCAGCATTGGGTAATTAGAATTCATCAGGCATTTAACTGAATTATCAATGATGTATCATCATGAAACTTGAATGGTAAGTTTGGGTCAGAAGCCACTACTATCTGATGCAGTCTCAATCAAATTGGTCAGTGGAGGGCAATGTTCATGTTTGTGCACACAAAAACAAGCATATCTCTTGGGAAATAAGGTGTACAATGAAATGTCTTCTTTAGGTTAAGGCATTTGTTCACACTCTAAAAAACTGCTTTTTGGAACCTTTAGCTGCACCCACATAACATTTGTGATAACTTGCATAATATGTGAAACCTACTTTTCTGGGATAATCAAGGATTTTTGGCCTTTTTTCATATTTGTGGTGCCAAACAACTCAGCAGAGTGTGAAGCTCAATAATTATATAATTGAATAATTAAATAATGATTGGTGATAGGGATTTGAACCAAATTTAGAGATATGTTCAATACAAAGATGTGAGAATGTCTGCAACGATAGGCATATGGTCAATGATTGGGGGCAGGGTTAAGTCCTAATAGCTGTTTCTCAGGAAACTAATAGCTGTTTCTCATGAAATTTGGTGTGCTTCATCAAATTGCCAACCAGCAAGCATTGAGCAAAACCTGATATATATGTTCATCTATGGTCTCTTTATTGTTCTTTTTCTTCTTCTTCTCCTTTTTTTCCAAGAACTGGCCACGGGGGGCATGGAGTGCTTGGACCCCAAAGTTGCTAGAACTCTATGTAATTGTTAGGATCTTTCTTCCTCTTCTTATTTCCTGCTTTAAAACAAATCATGCAGACCAAACTGTAAGTACTACAGACATGAAACTTGGTCAACAGGTAGTACTTTCTCCCACTACTTTAGGCAAGAGAGAATACTACTAGGCCTTATCAGTCTAATAGTGGCACTATAGCACATGATTTTATGTTTTGGTCCATATATCCATGAGTCAATGAGTCCTACAAACAAAATTATTTTTTCCAATAATTCTTTGGGTTCTCCCAAACAAAAAGCTTCAAGAGCCATGTATATTGGCCCATGCAAATTGTTTCTTACTGTAGCTTACTGTATCTTCCTTCTGCAAATTAGACTTAGGATTTTTTGGTCTACCTTCACAATTTTTTCTTTCATTCAAACTACTAATCAGAGTGTGAAACATGACAATTTTCAAAAACATGTTGACTTTTTTAAACGTTATGGCCAGCACAAGGGGGAGCATTATCTAATGAAACAGCTGTAACTTGTTGGGTTTAATGGGTTCTCCCAAACAAAAAATTGCATCAAGAATAGCTTAACACATTTAGATTTTTTTTTGGTAATTTGTATGCAAAAAATAATATATGCAAAATATTTTGCAAAATATGCAGATCACTATTGTAATCTCGTCCTATTTTTGTCACGTCTTCACAAATTTGGCATCAAACTGCTCAGCAGCATGTGACCCTCAAGAATGATCAAAAACATGTTAACATTTGCAAACAATATGGCCACCATGCATCAAATCACGTTTAAAGGGTCTGAGGCTCCTTAAACTCCTTGTAACTCATGAATGCTTGCAAAGATTTGCACAAAGCTTAAATGATGTACACATAAATATATGCAAAGTTTGGGCCATGGTCATACAAACAGGCAGAGCTATGGTCAGATAACTGTTTCTCAGGGACTGTAAGTCTGATTGAGCAAAGATTTGGTATACTGTATCTATATGATCATTTGTGAGCAGATTTAGGTGATGACCTAATTACTTAAAAACATGGGCACTATCAGCCAATCAGATTTCAGCAGGTATTTGACAGGGTTAACATGAATCGTAGGTTCAGGTAGAGACTCAGTAGGATCTGATGCAATCTGGCCACTGAAGGAGTGATATTTGTATCGTTTCATATTTCAAATATTTGCCTTGAGATTCTTGTCTGTCACCATTTAAACTAAACATTTTTATCATCACTAATTTCAACTTTTTTGTTTTCATCCTATTTTTTTCCTTTTCCTTTTTAATGCTTCTTAATTTTTCTGAAGAATGCTTTTTGTTTTTGTATTTGTTTGCTGTGTAAAGCATGGTGGAGGTAGTATCATGGTTTGGACTTACATGGCTCTTTCTGGAATGGGCTCACTAATCATGATATATCAGCAGAATGAATTCAGAAGTTTACGGAAAGATTCTGTCTGCCAATCTTCAGAGAATTGCATCCAATCTAATTGGGAGGAACTTCATCATGAAGCAAAACAATGACCCAAAACACATTGCCAACAAAAAAGGAATTCATCACCGTTAAAAATGCATTTCACCTCCTGAAGAGGAGCCTGGACACAGAAACCTCCCAAAACAAACAATATCTGAAAGAAGCTGCTGTACAAGCCTGGAAAAGCATCAGAAAAGAAGAATGCAACAGTTTTGTTATGTCAGTGGGTCACCGGCTTGATGCAGTTATTGCAAGCAAGGGATGTGCAACCAAATATTAAGTGTCATTTATTTACTTAACATACTATCTGTTCCTATAATTTTGCTCACCTACAAAGGGGATAGTCTGCCACCAAAGGTGCCATGTTCTAAGTTGTATCACATCTATGTAGATGTAAATATCAGGATATGAAAGCTGAAAGCTGATCTATTGTCTCATATTCATCTTTGGATCCCAAACTCAAATGTCTCCAGTGTGTAGAATTATTTGACTTTTCTTTACTTTCTATTATGCTTAAAATCTATTTCATTCTCTTTATGCTGATTCCTATTATTTGTGAGTGTATTCTGTACCAAGGTGTTCTGACCTAATATGTCTCACAGTAAGATAAGTGAATAGAATATATATATAAGGAGATAGATAAGTGGTACATGTTGTCATGTGAAGACTCTTTTGTCAGAAAATGAGCTAAGCCTCTCTGAATAAGTTATTGCATAAATTACCTAAAGACATGTTATATACAGGGTACTTTTTTAGACATTTAGTTATACTAAATGGGAGACAAGTTGCGTGACAAGACCAAAACAGAACTCTGACTAGATTCCCATATTTTTCCATCTGAAGAACTTTCTGCAAAAAAAAATTCATCAGAAGATTCTGTCTCCAGATTTATCCTTCCACCCTTCGCATTTGACTGAAGTATTATTCTGGTGTAAAAGACCCATGGTGACTGTGAACCTGGATCCAGCTGGATGACCACAACCACAGTAACACCACCACCTGTGCCAGAAGAACAGCCACCTGAGCTCTTTTCAGACCTTCTGATCCTCAAACTTGTGTTATGAGTAACTCATCTCCATTTTTCATTAGTTGCTGTGGATATATTAAACAAAGGCCTCTTACTCAGCCATGGCGAGTGACCTTAAGGATGAGAACATCAGTGATAATGAGCTTGACATCATCAATGGAGTTCATTTACGACCAGTACAGATGAGACACTTGCTGAAAAAGGGGGAGGAGAAAACAGCCACAAAATACACTCCTCAAGACCCAGAAAAAAATGGTTCACCATACTTCTGTTGTTGACAGCCCAGGCACCAAAGGCTGCCAGTGTTTGAAAGGAATTAAAAGTCTGAAAGAAGTATACAATATGGATGTGAGAGATAATTATCAATTGCTTTTAGCTGGGGCAAAACCCAAGGAGAGAAGGGAACTGGGTAATCTAAAAGATTACAAAAGTGACCCCATTGTTATATTAGACTCTGTACTAGTCTTACTCACAAACACACACAAACAAGCACAATTAACTCCAGAGTACAGAGTTATCTGTCTAATTACACATCTATCTAATCAAAATATCCTTTATATAAATATCTATCTATCTATCTATCTATCTATCTATCTAATAATATTTCTAGATATCTTCCTATCTAGATACTTAACAGGCTCTGCTCTATCACACACTGACATGTATCATGATGGTTTACCTACATAAAATAGCCCTCTTGATCTCTCCCAACCATTTTAAGAGCTCACATGCCCAAAGTTTTAGCTAAATCTCAGCAGTACACTAGAAACATGTTAAATCTCAAAAATATCACTGACCTGCTGTCCACTGCTACACTTCTGCCCCATTATCCCTGCCTCAAAACATGCAAAAACACACACACCACACACTATTCCTAAATGTAACAGAACAAAAACACCTTGGGTATCAGCTCAACTGCCTTACTTTAAGCATCATATGCATCATATAAGAAAAATAAAAGTATTGAAAATGAAATTAGAGAGACCAACCCCACACAATTCCTACTACAGTAAATGAAATAAAGAAAGAACGACAATCTGAAGCATCAAGAACTCAGCGGGAAAGATCATACAAACCCCAGAGGGAATTAATAATAATATATAATATTAATAATAATTTAGATAATTCTTTCAAGACCTATACACAGAAGACATCAATAACTTTCTAAACAATATCAAACTACCAAAATTAACAGAAGAACAAGCAAATTCCATAGATTAACTGATAGAACCAGAAGAGATCTACAAAGCCCTTAACAATATGACAGTTTCCCTGCTGAATTTTGGCACAGATTAGTATCCGAAATTAAACAGAATATGACACTACCTACAGAAATGAATACTGACAGTATCTCACTTCAACTAAAACCCAACAAAGACCTCACTTTACCCTCCAGTTACCGTCCATTATCACTGATAAACACAGGCACAAAAATAATAAGTATGACTCAAGCTACCAGAATTGAAACAGTTACTCATTGAATAATCAAATCAAACTAGATTCATTAAAAGCAGACAGTCAGCCACCAACATCCATAGAGTCCTCAACCTGATTCATTACACATCACATAAAATTCAGCAATTGTAACATGCAGAGAAAGCTTTGACAAAGTTAACTGGAAATTTCTACTTACCAGGTTTTGGGGAATCATTTATTCAATGAATAACAATTCTCTACACATCACCAAAGGCCACAGTTATCACTAATGGAATAATATTACAAGGTTCACACTGCACAGAGGCACTAGTCAAGGATGGCCACTCCCCCTGTCCCTAATCATCATTTTATAGAACTATAACAACAGCAGTAAGACAAAATGCAAACATTAATGGGATCCAGGCAGCAAACATTGAACACAAAATCAGTTTATATACTGGCAACAATCTACTCTTTTTGCAAAAACCTTCAGATTCAATACAAGAAACTATCCACACATTCAAAAAATATTTCAAACTTTCAATTACTCAATTAACTGGACCAAATCCACTATGTTTCCTCTCAACATGAAACTCACAGAAACTACAGTATAATCTCTACCCATCCCCATAAGCATTGATTACATCACTTATCTTGGTCAGACATCAGACCTGCATAAACTCAATTTTAACCCATGACTGAACACCATAAATAATGAACTCCAACACTGGAGAAACCTCCCCCTCTTTCTCACTGGCATTATAGCATCCATTAAAAAAATGTTTAAAAAAAATATAAACAAAAAAATATAGCTTATTTTCAATGATCTCGTCTCAGTCTCCCCCTTCCTGATTTAAATAACTCCAGTATTACTAAATGTTATTGGAGAAACAAACCACCCCAAATCAAAAATAAATAAATAAATAAATAAATAAATAAATAAATAAATAAATACAAGCTGCGAATAGCAAGGGGTGAGATAAAGTTGATCTTTAAATGGCCCTAATTGATTGGTGTGAAACAGGGGTGAAAAATAATGTGCACTGGAAAAAGATAACAGCATGTCCACAGAAACTAAACAAGCTAAACTTTTGAAGATTACAGACAGAGACTGAAAAAGTGTTTTATGGACCACAGTGACATGTCAATGGATAAGGTGACTCCTCACTTCTCTCTAATGAACTTTCATCGAATCTGTCTAGTTGCACAGGAGGCAGAAGCAGACGAGGAAGTACAGTCATGCTAGTCTCTGCCTCCCAGTCACAAGGCAAGGATGAAGGAAAACAGCAATAGAAAGGGGTAAAACAAAGAAGAGTGCTGGAACCTGGAAAGGAATGCCAGAGAACTGGGCCAGAGAGTGGAGAAAATAGACAGTGGATGAACGGTGTGCTTCGGCCAGTAGGACCCCTCCTGACAACATGGTGGAACAGTTTTAGTCTCTTCTTGATGGCACTTAGCACTGACTACTGGACTCTGTGCCAACTTTTCAATAGCCAAATTTTTAGAATACACTTCTCTGCGAGCTGCCTCTGCTGCCCTCATACAAAAAGAAGATGGCTTGTATTTAACAGTTCTAGTGGGTATTCAACAAACACCAGTTGACTGTCTTATGGATACAGGAGCATAGATAACCATTATGGATGATAAAGAAGCATTTCCTCTGATTGAAGAAACAGTTCTTGCCACAGGAATTGATGGGACATGACTTTCAATCACATTGACAGACACACTTCCTCAGACCATTGGTCCCTGCACAATACATACCCATGTTTGGCAAGGCAAAGCCACTGGTAATCTTTTGGGAATGGACATTATAACTGACATTACTGAATCCATTAATTTTTCAAAACACAAACAACCCTCATTGCAGTCCATGATCATTCAATCTGATCTAAATTGAAGAAACAGTACTTCTTCCAGTGGAGCCAGTTAAGTTTGAAGGAAGTTTGGCCTGTTCTCAAATTATTCTCATCAGCTGGACAGAAAGATTATCATTTGACATTGGATTACTGGGAAGCTACCAAGTGCATAAAGAAGACTACAACTCTCATAACAGATGTGAAACACCACCCTGAACAATTTATCTCCAGCAAATAACTGGTTTAGTCTCTCACATGGCTAAGGGCTTTTGTTCAGTCCCTCTACATGAGGATAGTCAACCATGGCTGGTCGGAGGTCATCAATATCTCTGGACACACCTGCCACATAACTCTCGATACCATCAGGCTTTGAGGAAATTGTTAATGGATATAGCAATATATCTCAGCCCTGAGACCTTGAAATATGTCAATAACATATTGATTGCTTCAGAAACAGAAAAAACAACAAAAAAACAAAAAATATACACCTACATAAAGGTGACCTAAAATCTAGTGACACATTCACCCTTGCAAAATCAGCAGCAAAACAGCAGCTGAGAGAGGGGTCTCATCTATCTCAAGTGATGGGGAATCATCATTCATGAAAGAAGACAGTGCCATGGGTTCAGCACCACAACTGAGGTCTGTGACAGTCAATTATTATTATCACTCACATTGCTAACATGCAAGAACAAGCATCACATAAAGAGAGATAGATATTCATGGAAAATGGAACAAAGCTCGATTCAGTTGACATTTGTAAACACAAAGTTTTTTGCCCCACTTAGCCACTCAAATCCACTCAGTAAGTCATTTAGGTGCAGATCAAATGACTTCTATGTTTAAGAGCATGTGGTATAATACAGTGTCCAATAAAGAAGCTACTCAGATTGTGGCTACTGTAATTGCCTAATTTGTCAACACCACCACATAGATAGAGCTATACAGACACCCATGCTATAAGGTCCAGCTCCACCAGGCCCTTTTAGCACTCACAAGTAAATTACACCAGTCCACCTCCCTGTCAGGGAAATCTTATCATGCTGCTAAAATCCTAGCTTGATCATACTCCACTTTGGTGTTCCAAGGTGATTCAGGCCAAGAAAAATATTTTTCAGGATAGGTGAATCAGGAACTGTGTAGGTTGTTAGACATGGAATGGAAATTGAATTGTGCTTATCATCCTCAGTATTTAATACATGTTGAAAGGGTCAAGAAAGGGACAGGGACATTCTGGCTGAGCAGGTCATCATCAAAGATTTCCCCAAGAAAGTTTCAGAGCCCCTTTGGGATGGTCCTTGCTTTTGATTATCGCTTCAGCATTAAAAGTGCAGGGAAAGGACAGGTGGACACACGCCACTCACTGCAAGTTGTTTCAGGGGAATGCAGGCCAGTAGGAAGAACCAATCCCTTTAGTGGGTTGGGGGTTGCCCTCCTGGTGAAGAACAACTCTATTGACACACTCATGAACATATTTAGCCCTATTTGACAAGCTCACACAGCACCTTAACAACTAAAGGACAATCAAGATGGAGGTGAACAAGCACTAACATACACTATATTACCAAAAGTATTCGGTCACCTGCCTTGACTCACATATGAACTTAAGTGCCATCCCATTCCTA
>CM074921.1:16338201-16351346 GCA_037576815.1 Pangasius larnaudii | reverse complement strand
GTAGCAAGATGAATTCTGAGGTGTATAGGGCTATACTCTCTGCTCACATTCAGCCAAATGCTACAAAACTAATAGGATGCTGCCTCACAGTGTAGGTGGATAATGACCTTAAACATACTGCGAAGCAACTCAAGACTTTTTTAAGGCAACAAAATGGAATATTCTTCAATGGCCAAGTCAGTCGCCTGATCTCAACCCAACAGAGCATGCTTTTCACTTACTGAAGACAAGACTGAAGAGAGAAAGACCCACAAACAAGCAGCAATTGAAGGTGGCTGCAGTGAAGGACTGGCAAAGCATGTCCAGGGAGGAAACTGCCATATGTTTGTGGGACCTCTTAAAATAAAGCTGAAAGTCTACATTTCGTTTCACATCTTGATTGTTTTTTTTTTTTTCAAATCCATTGTGGTGGTGTATAAAGGCAAAATCATGAAAACTCTGTCATTGTCCAAATACTTCCGGACTTAACTGAATATTGCATGAATATCATCAACAGTGCATATTATTAGAGATGTTTCTAGTGACAGTAAGCAAGCACATGCACAGATACAACTTTTTACATGTACTCAAACCTGGTGGTCCAGGAATTTGAGTGCAATAATTCCTAATAATGGTGTCATGATAACCTTAGAGCAAATTAGAACACTATCTTAGGGGATTGAGAAACTCGCTAATGACACCTGTCACATTAAAGTCACACCAGATGATGATCTTGCAAAATCATGCAGCACTAGACTATTTATTAGCATTACAGGGAGGGATCTGTTGTCAAGGGTCCTGAGTGATGTACTCATCTTTTTGATACAACTGATATCTTGAGTGATATACAAAATGACTTGGCTAATGTTAGAACACAACTTGAGACTATGACTATTGTAGTACTAAAATATAAAATAATATTATCATAGTCTAGAGCTTTTCTGCTCACCATGTTTGTAAAGATTGCTTATTTGAGTTACTATAGACTTCCTGTCAGCTCAGACCCGTCTTTCTCCTCTGATCTCTCTCATCAGCAACGTGTTTCAGTCTGCAGACCATCTGCTCACAGTATGTTTTTTTGTTTTTTGCACCATTTTGTGTAAACTATTGTGTGAAATTCATTTCTGAAATGCTCAAACCAGCCCATCTGGCACCAACATCCATGCCATGACTAAAGTCACAGAGATCACATTTTTCCCCATTCTGATGTGAATATTATCTGAAGCTCTTGGCCTGTATCTGCATGATTTTATGCATTGTGCTGCTGCCACATGATTGGGTGATTGGGCAACTGCATAAATGTGTACCTGAGACTACTGATGAATTTGTAAAAAAAAAAAATCAAAAAAGGGTTGTCACACTAAATATTCACTTTCTTTATATCTGTTATATCTGTGACTGTGTATACTGTATATCTGGACACTTGTATATGTGTATATGTTGTGACGATGGGCTGGCAGCCCATGTATGGAAACCAGCTAGCACTCCTCACTCTGCTGCCACTATGGTGCTGAATGGACAGCACCACCCATGTTTGGGAAAGCATGAGAGCGCATGCCTCCCATGGGTGGGTTAGTAAGGCATGCCTGAGAGCCAATGAAGACGGTGGCAACTTCTTGGAGATGATATGGGAGTATAAAAGGGGGCCGCTGCCAACCACAGGTAGAGAATCTCGGGTCCAGGCCCAAGACTAACCTCTGTCTCTCTGTTCCTTATAGATGATGAGGAAGAAGATCCCCAGTGGCCGCCCGTGACTCAACCTGCCTGCTCGCTGACCACAGCACCCCCTGGGTCCCGAAGCCTGTCTACACCTTCACTCCAGAGCACCAAGACACAGCATCACCATCCACCCCACCTTCCCCACCCTTTAACACAAATAAAGAGCATGTTGGCACCTTATCCCTTCTCCTGTGGTTCATGCTCACCCATACACTCAAGTGCAAAGCATCACAATGTTCAGAAATTTGTCATATTTAGTTGTACTCATGACTCTCAGACAACAACTTGCTGGCAAACTAGAACCCTAAGGCCGTGGACACACCTCTCAGTGGACTTCATTATAAACCTCACCATGCTGATTGGTGTCCATTGTCTGATCCCTCTTCCAGGTCTCCCTTCTGCCTATCAGATTTCAGACTCCACAGTGTTGCCACTAGCATTGTGGATGACCCCTCTCACCCATCCAGTGGACTCTTCACCCTCCTGCCATCTGGCAGGAACATCTGTACCACCACCAGCACACACTGCAACAGTTTCTTCCCTGAGAGTCAGATTACTCAACACCTGCTGCCTCCCAATGCTCACCTGGGCTAATCAAACACCTAGGTGGTATGACTCAATACCACTGCACACTGCACTTTACAAAGCTGCATTTTATGGAATGCTATATTTATTGCTTCTACAGATATGTGTTTTACTGCTATACTGCCAAATACAGTTTACAGTTTTTGGTGTATTTATTAGTAAGTAAGTAAGTAAGTAAGTAAGTAAGTAAGTAAGTTTTATTTATAAAGCACATTTAAATTCAGCATTACACTGACCAAAGTGCTGAACAAAATCAATACAAAAAATTCTAAAATAGAATAAATAAAAAAAACAATAATAATAATAATAATAATAATAATAATAATAATAATAATAATAATAACAACAATGACAACAGTACACAATAAGTTAAAAGCTCCTGGTTCTACTTTACTCCTTTCCTATGTTACCCTGCCTTACAACCACCCTCATTTGCTGGAACCTGGTGAATGCAGATGTACTCATCATAATGCTGCAGTCAGCATATACTGGAATCCAGTTCCATCAAGCTGAAAAGGGCCATCAAGCAAGAGAATACCCAGACCAGTCACAGTTGCAGGGGGGATCCGGAATACAGGCCAGGAGAGAGAGAGTGTGGTTGTTTACCAAAGACCTGTATCTCTAGCCCTGTTCAACTATCAGTATGATGTGTTGAGCCTTTGAGTATTCTCAATTCAGTAGACACTATTTGCCTCCACAATACTGTCTTTCACCCAATTTTAAATGTCTCTCTCCTTGGGCCTATAGTTTCAGGACTCCTCCAAAATGCAGTCGCATCAGAAACGCCACCACCTTCTCTCTCATGATTGATGAACCCCCAGTCTATGCTGTGAGAGCACTACTGTAGTTTGTGTGCGAGTAGTGTGAGATTTTAACCTATACAAATTACTTTCAAGCCTAAAAAATACTTTTTAGGCTTGAATGACATATATTGACCAAATATATTTACACACACTCACCATGTTTTTTGATGGAGAGGAAGGGTAATTCTTTTCCAAGTAATGAACTCAGAAGGATGGTAGACACTGGGGGCAGTGAACTCAGGACAGCTAGGCATGCCTGGAAGACATATCTGTGGGTAACACATTAAAGATATACAACTTAACCTCTGATCACAGTTTAGTACAATAAGCACAGTTTGCTGTATACAATATCACAATTATCATGTCCTTAATACAGGCTATTATATATGGGGGAAAAATAAATAAATAAAAAAAAAAACGCTGTATTCTTAGTTAATTGAGAATTGTACATCTATACATACACAAGTTTCTGCTTAAGTTGCAAGTTCTAAATTGTGTTTCAAGAAAGTATCACTATTATATCTGATGTAATGGAATAATTAACATAACATAAACTATGGTTATAAAACAGACTTACAGTGACTTACATAAATATTCACCCCTTGAACTTTTCCATATGTTGTAGTTAGAGCCATCATTTGATTTACACAATACAGTGGGTAGAAAATGAATACACTTTATTTTCATATTTAGTTTGCATTTAAGCTGGAATAAAAATAGAATAAATGTATTTGTTGAAGCGGAGCCTAGGTTGAGCGCTGGTTTGTGAATGGAGGGCCGGAGAAGGTGAATGGTAAGGATTGCACGCCTGTGGGGAATTGTACTAATAAATGTTATGTGTTGCAGTGAGCTGTGGCAAGGATAAAAAGGGAGAGAGAGACAACCAGTACAGAGCCGTGTGTGTGGGAAATAAAACTGCTGAAAAGCGAAAGTAAAAGATAAAGAATTAAGGGCCTTTTGAGTTGTTCCAAGCCTGCCTGTTGTATTCTCATTCATTCAGCCCTGTACCAGAGCAAGTGTCACACTGGTGCCAAAACCCGGGATAGAGTGAGATCAATTTGCTGTCATAGAGTCCTCGTCCTTAGCTGAGATTTTCAAATCCCTCGCTGGCATCCACTAAACCCTCCTCAAGCTGTGTACAAAGCAGGAGCAGCACTTCCAGGCCTCTCTCCAATCCCAGGAGGAGAACAAGCAGGTGTTCTGGAGCCCAGTACAGCCGGCTGGTACTCCAGCAGTGGCTCCAGTAACCTCCCCCACCATGGCCCATATCACGCTGGCCAAGATAGGGCCACAGGACAAGCCAGAAGCACTCCTTGATCTGTTTGAGTGCACAGCCATGGCATGGGGCTGGCCTGAGTTCCAGTGGCCAGTCTGCATGCTTTCTCTCCTCTCCGAGTAGGCCCAACTTGCAGCCCAACAGCTTCTGGTGGCAAACCTATCTGGACCTGTGGTGGGCAATATTGCAATGGGTCTGCCACACCCCTGAACAGCATCATCAGCACTTCTGCTCACTGCTGTACAGCAAGATTGCTCACCCATTTGCATCCACCCAACAGCCCCGGAATTCCGCTTGAAGGTGGTTGCTGGCAGAGAAGTGTTGCGTCAAAGAGTCATCAACATCATGATACTGGAGAAGTTCGTCATCTGACTACCAGAGGGGACAGCTGAATGTGTCCAGTACCACTGACAGGCAACACTAGATGAGGTGGTCCAGCTGGCTGAGGACCACATGGTGGTGTATCCTGGGCCAAACGAGCCCCTCCCTTCTCCTTTTATCTATTTCTCTCTCTTTCGCTCTCACACTCCATACCCTCCTCCCGTCCCTGCACCATGAAAATGGGTGGCCAATTCCCCTGAAACCAATTCCCTGATTCCATGTTTCCCAAACCCTCCCTCTCCACCTGTGTGTGTCTTTTCTTCCGCTCAGGTTGGTGACTCCAGAGCCACATGTGTGGGAGTAAGGCCTGGGATGGTCTGCTGGCACTGTGGGGAACCAGGGCATTTCCAGGACCAATGCCACATGATGGAGATGGGGGCACTGGGCTGGAACCTCAGCACACCACAGGCCACCTCTGATCAAGCTGTGACGTATCGCATACTGGTGAGTGTCTAAAGGGGTACATACCACACCTGGTAGATTCAGGCTGTAACCAAACCTCAATTCACCAAGGCCTGTTTCAAAGTGAGGCATTGGGGAAGGCATGTGTGGTGAGGCTGAGGTGTGTGCATGGGGATGATCACGAATATCCACTAGTGCCTATCATCCTCAAATTCCAGGGGTAAAAACATATAGTGGAGGTGACAGTTAGACCTTGCCTCACCCATCCACTTATCCTGGGTACAAATTGGCCAGGGTTCCAAATATCAATGACAGAAATGTTTGTGGATCAGTTCTACACTAGTGAGAGATGATGTGGGATGTGTGCAGCGTTGGCTGGGGAGGCAGTGCCCATGTCAGCTCCATGTCAGGGGGACACAGAGATTGGGGAGGGCCCCGCTACTCTCCTCTTGGTGGGGATTTACCAAAACCCTGAAGCATGCCTTCAACCAAGTATGAAGATATGACCCCGTTGTTGGTCCCAAAATGCTGTAGGGAACTTTTGTTCCATGAGGCTCATCATAATCCCATGGCTGGGCATTTAGGCCAGGATAAGATACTAATGGCTCAGGCATTTGCGGTGATGATCTCAGGTGACATGCGACATGTCACGAATGTCAGCTGGTGAATCTGCCAGCCACCCCAAAAGCACCATTGCGCCCACTTCCATTAATCAAGGTTCCCTTTGAAAGAACTGGCACGGACCTCATCTGGCCATTAGAACTATGCAATGCAATACTCAGAAGCAGTGCCTCTCTGCAACATCTCAGGACACCAGCATGTACCATCAACAGACAGATGGGCTGGTCGAACGGTTTAATCAGATGCTTAAAAAACATGATATATAAGTTTGTTCAAAATGTTGCATGGAATTGGGATAAGTGGCTAGAGCCCCTGTTATTTGCAGTATGAGAGGTCCAGCAAGCCTCCACAGGGTTTTTCCCATTCAAATTATTATACAGGCAGAAGCCTTGTCACATTCTCAAAGCCATTCATGAAAATTGGGAGGAGGGACCTTCTAACAGTAAAAGTGAAATTCAGTATGTTCTTGACCTGAGAGCAAAACTCCTCACCTTGAATGACGTAACAGGAGTATTTGCGTCAGGTGCAAGAACATCAATCCCAGATGGATAACAGGGGTACTTGGCTATGGGGGTTCACACCTGGAGATAAAGTGTTTGTTTAGCTATCCATGTCAAGCACTAAATTACTCGCCAAGTGGCAAGGACCCTTTGATGTCACACGGTGAGTCAGGGATGTCAACTATGAGGTATGAGGTTCACATGGCTTTGGTGGTGGTTGTTCCAGAGAGGGAGGAGTTAGGAAAGAAGGTGATTATTAAAACAGCAGCTGAATCCACTTCAATCCCTTATAGAGACCACCTCTCTCCGTCCCAACTCATGGGCACTGCCAAGTTGCAGGCAGAAATTTCCAACATGTTCTTGCCTCTACCTAGTTGCACTAATCTCATCGAGCACCACATAGAGGTGGCCGCAGGGGTGGTGGTACGCAGCCGCCCCATTGTCTACCCAAACATAAAAAAACAGGTGGTTCAGGTGGAGCTCAAGGGCATGCTCGATATGGCAGTAATCAGGGAGTCCCACAATGAATGTTCCAGCCTGGTAGTTTGGGGTCCCAAAGTGGATGGATCGGTCAGGTTTTGTATGGATTCTATAAAAGTCAACGAGGTGTCTAATTTCAATGCATACCCAATATCTCACACTAACAAACCATCTGATCGGTTATGTACGTTTAGCTTTTATTCGACACTAGATTTAACAAAGGAAATTGGAAGATCCCCTTGACTCCAATATCTCCAATATAAATAAATGTCTTTTTCCACTCCATTTGGGTTACACCAATTGATGACCCTTCCTTTTGAGTTGTTCAGGGCCCTCATGATGTTGCAGCAACTCATGAACAGAATCCTCTGTCCACACACTGCTTATGCCACTGCCTGTCTGGATTATTATCTACAGCAATGATTGGCAGCAGCACATCCAGCATCTGAGGGCTGTTCTGAGATTGCTGAAACAAGCGGGACTCAAGATGAACCCAAGGAAGTGTGTGATTGGGCAGATGGAAGTACAGTATCTGGGTTTCCACTTGGATCATGGGCAGGTGCGTCCACAAATTGATAAGACACAGCAGTGACCGCAGCCCGTCTGAGGTCCAAGACCAAAAAGGAGGTGACATAATTTCTGGTGCTGCCTGGCTATTATCGTAGGTTTATGCCTAATTATTCGGATGTCACCAGTGTGCTGACTGATCTCAATAAAAAGGGAGCGCCTGATCTGGTCCAGTGGATGGAGCCCTGCCTTTCACTCAGGTAAAAGTTGCATTCTGTGGCAGACCACTTATACATTCTCCTGACTTCTCTCTCCCTTTTGTTTTGCAGACAGACACATCAGACTGGGAGGGGCATTGGGGGCTGATAGAGAAGGAGTGTCTTCACTCTCTGCCCTCTGTTTAGACCACGCCCCAATCCAGTGGCTCCACCGCATGAAAAATCGCAATGCGCGGATCACCCATTGGTATCTGGCACTTCAGCCATTTAAGTTCTAGGTGGTCCATGGGCCCAGATGGATGTGGCAGATGTGTATGTGCATTGCAGTGAGCTGGGGCAAGGATAAAAAGGGAAGAGATGAGCGCCTTGGGAGAGAGAGCCAACCAGCACAGAGCCATATGTGTGTGGGAAATAAGACCACTGAAATGTGAAAGTAAGAGATGTAGAATAAAGCACCTTTTGAGCTGCTCCAAGCCTGCCTCTTGTATCTTCATTCTCATTCCATACCAGAGCAAGTGTCACACTTTTTGTCTAGCTAATCCACACACAGCAGTTAACAATGTGAAAAAGTGTAAAGCTAACAATAAAACATGTCTAACATCATTTAAATATTAACAACTACAATAGCTTGGTTTGATAAGTATACACCCCCTTTACTATAATATCCCTGTAGCAATCTCAGGAATAACCAATTGCCTTCAATGTCACATAATCAGTTAATTTTCCAACACCTGTGTGGAATTAAAGCAAATGACTTGATAGCTTGAATAAAAACAGCTGTTTACTATGGCCCTTCTGTTGTTAAGTGCAGATTCACACAAAGGCAGCAGCATGGGCTCAAAAGACCTTCCAAAACAACTCTGTGACAAAGTTATGGAAAGGTATATATCAGGTAAGGGATATATAAAGATTTTCAGATATAAAAAAATATAAAAAGACTTTGAAGATACCCTGGAGCACTGTTAAGTCCATCAGTATGTGAATACATAGCACCATGATAGTGTGTATAAACTAGAAGACCGGGAAAGAAGGCACTTAGTCAGAGATGCCACCAGGAGCCAAATGACAACTTTGAAAGACCTACAGGATTTTATGGCCAACACATCATACAATTAAATAAAGATGCATCATATAACAATATCATATTGCACACATATTGCCTGTATAGGAGGGTGGCAAGAAGAAAGCCATTTCTCAAAATGCCCCATCTGTATTCCTGTTTGAAGTTTTCACAAAGACACCTGAAGAATCCTACAACAAACTTGCAGAAAGTTTTGTGGTCAAATGAAGCCAAAATAGAACTTTTTGGCATGAATGCCAACATGGCCCAAAACAACACCATCCCAACTTTGAATCATGGTGGTAGAAGCATGATTTTATGGGAATGTTTCTCATATGCAGGGACTGGGGAACTTGTTAATATTGAGGGGAAGATGGAGCCAAGTACTTGGAGAATCTGGGGAAGAAACTGATGAAATCTGTAAAACATCTGAAAATGGGTCAGAAATTCATATCCCAACAGGACAATGACCCCAAGCATAAGGCCAAAGCTACCATGGAGTTACCTTGCTAGGAACAAAGTGGATGATTTAGAGTGGCCTAGTCAAAACCCTGACCTAAATCCAATTGAATATGTATGAATTGACTTGAAGGTTTCTGTCCATCTGCAAACGCCAACTAACCTCACCCAGCTTGGACAATTCTACAAAGAGGAGTAGGAGAAGATGTCCAAATCCAGGTATGCCAAACTTGTGAAGAGCTAAAGAGTGGTACCTGTATTTGCTGCCAAAGGTGAGTCTAACATGTATTGACTCTAGGGGGTGTATACTTAAGAAATGAAGAAATTTTATTTCTGTCAATTAAATGTTCTCTTTTTTAAATTAAAATGAATATTCACTGCACTCACATGGTATGCTGTATTGTTTGGATCAGGGAAAACAATTCCCATTTGATATCCACAAGGTTTACTAAACCTGACACAGCAAAATCTAAAAATTTTGAAAGTATTACACACCTGCAAATCTCAACCCAGTCTGAATAATAAGAGAGAGAAGATGAGTAGAGGAGCTTTTTATGATGACGCATTTATTTTCTATGCACAAGAAAATCTCTTAACCCAAGCATTCAAATCTGTCAGGCCCAATCAACAAAAAATATGGTAATAGCGGTTCAAGCAGCCCAAACTGCCAGAAGCAGTTATCAAAGTCATGTGCTCCTAAATCTTATCCCCCCTCCCTGAGAGTCAACAGCAGACTGTTTAAGTGAAGAGAAGTGTGGCCAAGTATGGTGACCCATACTCGGAATTTGTTCTCTGCATTTAACCCATCCAAGTGCACACACACCATGAACACATGCCCAGGGCAGCCTTTTTTGCTGCAGCGCCCGGGGAGCAGTTGGAGGTTCGGTGCCTTGCTCAAGGGTCTCATGTCAGTCGTGATATTGAGGGTGGAGGAGAGCGCTGGTCATTCACTCCCCCCCACCTACAATCCCTGCCGGCCTGAGCCTCAAACCCATGACCTTCAGGTTCACCTTCGGGTTACAAGTCCGACTCTCTAACCATTAGGCCATGACTGCCCCCAAAATGGCTCTCGACACACATTGTGAACAGGTGTACCCTCTTAGAGTCTCACAATGTTGGGGAACAGCAATTCAAGTGTTGAAACAGATGCTCAGTTGAATTGAGGTCCAGTGTTGGGTTTGCTGTAAATCTAGTATTTTTCCACATCTTTTGGCAAACTCTAAGCAGGATTTCATGTTGTGTGTTTTTTCCAACACTGGCTTTCTTCTCACCAGTCTTCCATATAGCTCAGCTTTGTAGAATGTCCAGGTCACAGTTGTCCCATGAACAGCTTCTCCAATCTGAGGGTGGATCTCTCAGGATTCTTTAGAGTTACCCTTAGCCTGTTTTGTCTCTCACTAATGCCTTCCTTACCCAGTCACTGACATTTGGTGTATGGCCTCTTCTGGGCAGAGTCAAGTTCAACGTCCATTCAACATCTATTCAAATAATTATGTGACTTCTGTTTGCAACTGTTTAAATGGGAACTAATTTAGGGGCTTCCCAGCAACAGGGGTGAATACTTTTGAATTATTTAGTTTATAATAATATTGTATAAACCTATAATATTTAGCTTAAAAATAGCTAAATTATACAAATATTTTTTTGCTGTGTGTGTATGTGTGTTTTGGTTAAAACTCATATTTCTCACCTGTTTTACTAGGTGCCAGGTCAAACCATGATTGGTAGAGAACTCCAGTCGAACCCTTGTGTCAATGTGGGGGGAAGGCTTGTGACCACATCCCATTATCAGGGAGAACTGTAATGTGTAGGAAGCCCCTATCTGCATGGATTGAGTCTCCACATAGCGAATACTGGAACCAAGGGTAGTTTCTCCAGAGAAACTGTGGAAGTATGAGCAATAAGTATTTTATATACATACATACAGGGAAATGTGTAATATATATATATATATATATATATATATAATGTAAGTATGTGTATGTAAGTATATATATATATATATATATATATATATATATATATATATATATTATATATATATATAAAACACACACACATTCAGAGGCCACTTAAATAGTAATACTTGTCCACCTGCTCATTCATGAAATGATCCAAAGATCATTGAAGAGCAGTGCATAAAGTCATGCAGAAACAGGTCAAGAGCTTCAGTTAATGTTCACATCAAACAGAAGAATGACTGGTTTGAGCATTTCATAAAGTGAGTGGAAGTTCTGTGGGTGGGAAGGTCTTGTTGATGAGAAAGATCAGAGGAGAAGAGCCAGAATGGATCGTGATGACAGGAAGGCTGCAGTTACTCAAACAACCACACATTACAATACACACACACACAAACACATATACATATGTGTGTATGTATATTTATATATACTTACATACATACATACATATACACACTCATCAGCCATAACATTACAATCACTGACAGGTTATGTGAATAACATTGATTATCTCATTACAATGGCACCTGTCAAGGGATAGAATATATTAGGCAGCAGGTGAACAGTCACTTTTTTTTATTTGATGTGTGGAAGCAGGAAAAATATGCAAACATCAAACAACGTTGACAAGGGCCAAATTGTGATGGCTCTTCGACTTTGTCAGAGCATCTCCAAAATGGCAGGTCTTGTGGGGTGTTCCCGGGATGCAGCGGTTAGTACCTACCAAAAGTGGTCCAAGGAACTGGCAACAGGGTAATGGGTGCCCAAGACTTATTGATATGCATGGAAAGTGAAGGCTAGTCCATCTGGTCCAATCCCAAAGAAGAGCTACTGTAGCACATATTGCTGAAAAAGTCAATGCTGGCTATGACAAAGGTGTCAGAACACACAGTGCATCACAGCTTGATGCACATGGGGCTGCATAGCCACAGACTGGTCAGAATGCCCAAGCTGACCCCTGTCCACTGCCAAAAGCACCTGCAATGGGCATGTGAGCATCAGAACTGGAACAAGAAGCAAAAGAAGGCCTGACAATCATGTTTTTGTAATTTTGCCTCTGTTCACCACCACAATGGATTTGAAATGAAGCAATATGTGATTGAAGTGTAGACTTTCAGCTTTAATTCAAGGGGTTAACAAAAGTATTGCATTAACTATTTAAGAACTACAGCCATTTTTTACAGTCCCTCCATTTTCACAGGCTCAAAAGTAATTGTACATCTGACTGATAAGCATTTCCCTCATTATTTGAAATTAATTTATTTGACATGACAAATTAAGGAAATAAAGGTCTGAAGTTTGAATTACACGTGTTGAATTTACATATGGTAGCTGTTCATGTGAACTCTCAATGTGCAATCCAAAGAGATGTCGATACAAGAGGAGGACGCTGAAAAAATAAAAGAGACCTATCAAACAGATAGCAGAAAATTTAGGAGTGGCCAAATCAATAATTTGATTTGATCTTAAAAAGAAAGAATGCACTGGCAAGCACAGCAACACTAAAAGGTCTTGGAGACCACAGAAGACAACTAAAGTGGATCAATGCTAAATTCTTTTCTTGTTGAAGAAAAAACAGTTCACGACATCTAGCCAAGTCAAGAACACTCTGGTGAAGGTAGCCGTATCTTTGTCAAAGTCTGCAATCAAGAGACATTAAGAAGATTGGTGATATTCAAGAACTGAAAGACCAGATTAAACTTGCTAAAAAAAAAACAAGCCTGACCAGACCAGTCCTGATGCAAGGTTAACTTGTACCAGAATTATGGGAAGAGAAGAATATGAAGAAGGATTCCAAAGCACACCACATCATCTGTCAAACATGCCAATGGAACTGGGTCACTGGTGTTTATTGATGATGAAACTGCTAATAGAAGTAGCAGGATGAATTATGAGCTATATTTTCTGCTCAGATTCGGTCAAATACTGCAAAACTGATAGGATGGTTTATATATATATATATATATATATATACACACACACACACACACACACACACACACAGACATTACAGTTAGGTTAGTCCAGAAGTATTTGGACAATGACAGAGTTTTTGTGACTTTGCCATTATACACCACCACAATGGATTTGAAATAAAACAATCAATTTATTTAATTGATATATATATATATATATATACACACACACACACACACACACACACAGTCATGTGAATAAAAAAATTGGCCTTTCT
>CM074921.1:16304060-16316322 GCA_037576815.1 Pangasius larnaudii | reverse complement strand
ACTTTAGTTGTCTTCCGTGGTCTTCCAGGCCTTTCGATGTTGTTGAGCTCACCAGTGCTTTCTTTCTTTTTAAGAATATACCCAACTTTTGATTTGGCCACACCTAAGGTTTTTGTTATCTCGTTTATAGATTTAGGTTGTTTTTTCAGCCTAATGATGGCCTCCTTCACTTGCATTGAGATCTCCTTGGACTTCATATTGCCATATTTTTGTGGAACCTCTTATAATAAAGCTAAAAGTCTACATTTTGATCACATCTTGATTGTTTTATTTCAAATTTACTGTGGTGGTATATAAAGGCAAAAATCACAAAAACTCAGTCATTGTCCAAATACTTCTTCACCTGACTATATATATATATGCTAATTTATGCAGTGATCCAATCATTCAATTATGTGACAGCAGTGAAATGCAAATCATGCACATACAGGTCAAGAGCTTCAGTTAAGGCTCTACAGCCTTCCTTTTCTTACATCAGGAACAAAATACCTCCAATAAGCAATATAACCAATAACCCTGTATTTAAACAAGAAATTCAGATCTCTGTTCTTTTTGGAGTCCAGAAGGCAAATGATTAAAAGTAAATTACCATATAACCATTCCCTGCATTTTTAAACATGAATATTCTCAACTGGTGTTTTGAACATGAGGTTAGCATAGATAGCATTGACATTTTTTTCTTCCTCATTTGACCCCTTCACCAAAAGTCAAGTTACATAGTCTTCAAGTATCTTACTTTAACTACTGTGCAAACTGATTTGGTGATAAATGGTGCTATTAAGTTACCAGTATCTGTGTTCTCATTTGGGGTATGATGAGATGTCTCAGGTACAGCAATTTGTCTGACTGGGGGCCACAATCTCTGTTTGAGACACCAGGGGATACTCCATTGCTCGTCTCTGGTGTCTACAATTCTCAGAATAGCACTGACAGAGTATAACTCAACTTTGTAAATCTTGAATCAATGGGTTTTCCTTCCTTCTGAGAGTGTGATGATCAAATGACTTAATTCTCACTTGGTCACCCAGGCACATAATATATGTAGGTCTCTAGCACATCTATTGTAATAGGCTCTTGTATGCAGTTGACTGTATTTCACTTCCTATGGTGGGCTTTGAACTTCTGGTTGTAGAAGGAAAAATCTAGAGGGTGACAGTGGCGTTATATGTCAGCTGAGCAGACTTTGATATGGGCTTGAATGCAGTCCTTGTGTTAGTGTGTTATGATCATCTAATATTACTAATAGTAATAGTAATTTTTTAATAGGTGCCGTAAGAGGCCAGTTGTGTTTTGGAGTCCAAAAGTAGATGGAGGTCCTGTGCAAACTGTCTCTTTGTTTGCCCAACCTGTCACAATGTCTCCTGTTCTTAGACACAATGAGTCTCATTTATCAAGTTGTGTAAAGGTTTGCATAAACCAAACAAAACAAATACATTTCTACCAGATTGATAAAACGTTCAGAAACACTGATTTGACTTTGTACTTGCGTATGTACATTGATAATGCCAATCACCCATAAATTACCAAGTGTGTGCATGGCACAGATTATTCGCATGTAGTGATGCCCACAAAACTCCATAAAAGTTCACGTCCACAGCTGTGAGCATGACATGATCGATCAGGGTAAAGCCTAAAAAACAGAAGTGAAATATATTTTGACTCACTACTATGATAATAAAAAATATTTAATAATTTATTATATTAATAATAAAAAGCAAGCACTAAATCTTCAGGCAGCAGAGGCATTTATTTAAAGCTTATGGCTTTGTGCAGTGAGAGAGGGCCGAATACCTTTATACACCGCAATTTCTTTCGTCCTAATTGAATGATTAGGCTTATTTGACTTAATACATGTGAATGTGAAGTGATATGTAACCCATACTCGGAATTTGTGCTCTGCATTTAACCCGTCCAAGTGCACACACACACACACACCGTGAACACACACACTGCGGCGTCCGGGGTGCAGTTGAGGGTTCACCTCAGTCGTGGTATTGAGGGTGGAAGAGAACTCCCCCCACCTACAATCCCTGCCGGCCTGAGACTCGAACCCACGACCTTCAGGTTCACCTTCGGGTTGCAAGTCCAACTCTCTATCCTTTAGGCCACGACTGCCCCCGCTAATAATATAAAATGAATGGTATTTTTAGTCCCTTTCCTACTGAATTAGTATGAAGACTTTTTTGGTAGAGACTACAAAGCACTTCTATAAGTTGCCATCTGCTAAATGCTGTGAACGTAATAAAAATAAACAATTTAAACTTGACAATATATTCCATATATAAAAGTGCAGTAATCTATGTAAATTATTTGAAGTTGATCAAGTAAATGTTTACATTAATTAATCTTCTTATACATACATTTTCACATACTTGGGAGCAAGAGTAGGATACAAATATTTTTTCAGAATTTATGGGATTTTCATGAATACCATATTTCTTGTGTAAACACGAAAAATTACACATAAATCCATTCGTATCCAGTTTGATAAATGAGACCCACTGTTTGCCAGTGTTTTAGTAATTTGGTGTGAAAAAAAATCTGCCCGCACCTGTATTGAGTTTTACCTTTGATTGGTTAATATAGTTAAACCCCTGTGAGACTTTATCCTGTGCAAAGTATTGTTCAGTGTTTTGCAACCTGACTTTACCAAGCCATTTATTTTGTGTTGTCATTCTCCATTTCTCAATCTTTTGTTCTGTAGTGTATTTTGGATTATCTCTGCTTTTGTCATTTGTATATTGCCTGACCTCAGCATGTTTCTCTTTCTTGATATTGACTCCCGTGTTGAATTTGTCTGCTTGCCTCTCTTTAATAAATGTTTTAACTGCACTTATATCCATCTCCACTCAATACGTGACAGAATACTTCACTTTCACCATGGATGCAGGGGGAAAGTGAGATGGGCATAATGCCAGGATGACCATGTCGGAGCTTAACTCGATCCATTTTTGTCTATGGACTTTCATATATTCCCCGGAACCCGTTTGATGGCATTTCAGCTTACCCAGAATGCTACCTGCTGCAATGGCAATTATATTTTAAGAGCCTGGTGGACCCCAAGCCTGACGAGAAGCAGTGGCTGATGTCCCGGCTTGCTGCCCAGCCCACCAATGGGTGGAGCTCCTGATCGCCACAGGAAAAAGAGGTCTTAGCAACATAGCTGAGTTTGTCAGCTTATTAAGAAAGGTATTCGGGTGTCCTGAGTTTAACCCGGACCTTGAAATTTCTTTTGGAAGGGCCATATTGACTGCCAAACCCACTCTGCCATTCATGAGCTTTTACATGGAAAGGAGGGCTGGAGATGAAGAAGAGGCCAACGAGGTGGCTCCCCCTGCCAAGCTGCAGTCAGAGGCCAATGGGGTGGCCTGCCCTGCAGAGCTCCCTCCAGAGGACAACAAGGCTGCCTCCTCCTAACTAAAATCTCCAACCAGAGGCTGACAGGGTGGCCACCCCTGCTGATCTCCAGGCAGAGCCTGACGGGGCGGCCTCCCCTGCCGATCTCTAGTCTGAGGTCAACGAGGTGGCCTCTCCTGCAGAGCTCCCTCCAGAGACCCATGAGGCGGCGTCCCCCAAAGAGCTCCAGCCAGAGGCCAACAGGGTGACCTCCCCTGCAGAGCTCCCACCAGAGGCTGACAGAGGGTCAATGTGCATTACATCCCACAGTGCTTTGGCGTGCACTTCCGCATTTGCATGCATGTTTACATTGTTGTGTCTATTTACATAGCCACATGTGTTTTGTTTTGGTTCATGTCCTGTCTCCCCCTCGTATAGTCAATTGGTTATTATCCTTGTGTCCTTATTGTCCACACCTCTTTTAAGTTTTACCTTCGATTAATTAGTATATTCAAACGCCCATGTGTCTTTGTCCAAAATTAAATAAGTGACCACTGCCTGTTTCTTGTATTGACTCCCGTGTTTGTCTGCCTGCCTCTCTTTAACAAATGCTTTAACTGCACTTGAATCCATCTCCACTCGCATTACATGACAAATCTCTTTGTCTGTGTTTGTTTTGCCCTTTCAAGTTGTCTGCTTTGAGTATGTTAATTAAACCCTGTCACTACGTCAAAGCCAAATGGTTAGATTTTATACACCAAAACATTGCTTAGGATGCTGTAATGTAAAGGAACTAGATATTCAGTACTCACGTACCACACTTAGACCAAGTCTTAGACTCTAATAAGTTTTTGTTGTTAAAGCAGACCTCTCTTTGTTACTTCCATCTCATTTTTGACAGCTCTATGTTTGGCCTTTTTAGTACATGAATTTACAATTGCTTTTTAAACAGTTTGCTACTTACTTGGTATGACAGTGTCATAAAAAAATAATGTGATGACTAATATAGTATCAATGTGTCATTTTACAGTTATGAATACACTAAGTAACCATGGTTCTCACTAGCATATGAGAAAGTACTGAATTTAATGAGCCAATAGATCACTGGCATAATTTTGAATCCAGATTGTATAATTCACCATAATACTGCTAACCGCTACCTTTACTGTGTAGGGGAGGAATTCCTGTGTCTTGTGATATGCGTGATATTAATGACAGCTACACTCACCCATTAGGTGGGCTCTCAAAGTCCTCCTCCCAGTAGCGGTGTCCTTCTTCTCGGTGGAGATCAATGTCCCGGGTGGAGGCATAGCTATGCCCTACTCCCTGCCCACCATTGAAATACATGGAGCTCCCATCTGACTGACAGGCATGCTGGTGATTAGAAAAAAAAGGGGTGTAGAATATTGCAGAAGATGACTGACCACATGCTCTTTGGCTTAGCTCTTTTCCTCAGTAAAGCCTACTTTGATAAGCAAATTTAGGTAACACAATCAATTTGTCCCCTTCACATTATCTGTGTTTTCACAAGATTTGTGAATTCTGTCTCTGGAGCAAATGAAAACGCATATAAACTAGACCTACTTAATCTTTATATATTGTAGCTGTATTTAAGACTGACATATCAATTTTTGCCTATTTACATGAAAGATTATATTACCCAGTCCTTGTCCTGGAATATTATATGCTACCTTAACTTTCCTGCTGTACCACACCTGATCCAAGTAATCACCTAAATAACAAACCCATATTAAGTTAATATAAGTCACTAAAATGTACAGGATAGATGTACTCCAGAAACATGTTTAGGAACCACTGCTCTATATTCACAAACCCTTTAAATCTTTGTATTTCTATATAACCTTTACAGTTGCTCCAGGAAAAAAGATCCAGTTGGCAGTATCAGGAGGATCAAGGTCATCCTCCAGTAAGGTGGGTTTGTGGGCCATGTTGACCAGCAGTATGTTATCCAGTCCCCAGCAAGACTCATAGCCATTAGGCCCCAATGCAGCCTCCTGGGACCACCTCAGGTACACAGCCTCTCCCTTGCAGCTTGGTGGCACTGTAAGTAGATGCACCATTGTACTGCTGTTTGTGGGTGCTCTAGAAGAGAAAGAGGTTGAAAGATCATTAATTTAATTGAGCAATCAACACAAAGTTGAATGGATGTCTTTCAGATCAAGTTTAATGGACTGAATTACTGAGTCTTGTTGAGTGTAACACAATGAGAATTATATATACCAATCACACTTTATATTATACATTAAAACCTATTACATTTATAATATAGAAAAAAGGCTATACATGCTCACAGAAAATCAAATCTCAAACAACACTGGAAAAAAGGTTTATTGCATAACAGCAAATGAAGTGACAGATCTAGGGGGTTATTGGGGCTGGATGTCTGTGCAAGGAGGATTAATGAGAAACCTGATCTTCTCCAAGGTGGTCCAGCCACTTGAATTGTTCAGTTTATAGGAGACAATTATGCTGGGATCTGAATAACTGAAACGGCAGGATCCAGAGCCTAAACAAAAACACATCCACCCACAAACATTTGAACCAAGAAAAGGATAAGCAAACTCAAACCTGCCTAGAATATTTAATGTATTAGTATCAAGCTAAGCTGAATGTCATAGCTATTTTTCTTCCCATTATTTCCATCTCCTTGCATAGAGTGGCTATGATCCATTGGTATTCTGAGTACTCTGCCTTCCCTACACATTCTGGCCATGAAAAATTTATGTCCTCCACACTGGCATGCTACATAAATCAATGACTGAACCTCAGGTGCTCTGGGGTATGTGGTGCATGAGGGAAATTCTGATGCAGGCTGGTTGTGACATTAATATTGGAGTTTTTACAAAGCATGACTAAGGATATAACTGAGGATAAACATTAAAGATAAATTACAGATGGAGATTAAAATGTGGATTATTTAGAATAATGATGAGATACTCATGGTAAATTGTTATTATTAAGGGGTGATTATAACACTTCAGAGGACACTTTTTAACCAATACAATTCATATACTCTTAAGTCTACCAATCTGTTTTAAGGTCTACCAATCACATTTTAATGTGAGATGATTGAAGATCTGTGTAAATTGTTTTCCAAGATCTAATAAACTATCTAGCTAAATATACTGTCCTAATGATTGAAATCTATATAGCTAGACAGACAGCTTTAATTTAGGTTTTGATAAGGCACTTAATAATTTGCCATGTCAGACCATAAATTATTAAAACATTAAACCACTTTTATAGACAGTAATGGGCTAATTCTCAACTCTCGGGTCTCAACCATCCTGTATTCCACCACTTAATTTAAGAATATTTCACCATTTAATTGAATTTTATAATTGCTTTTTGCCCCAACTTCCCTTTCTTTATTAAATACGACTGGGGTAATGCATTGATAAAAAATTTTTAGGGAGCTCTTAATAATGTGACTTTAGGATTTCAGCTTGAGATAATACATTGTATTATACTGTATGTTACACATAATTTATGCTGAATATGATCCACATTTTAAACAAAAGTGAAATGTATTTACCATGCATAGATAGAGTTAGTTAAGCATTGAGTTTTTATAGAATTTGTTATTACTTACCCAGTGCAAATTGTAGTACTGAGGCAGTGCTTGTATTAAGAGCCACTGTGATCTAAACCAACAATAGAAAATAAGTTATATAGAAATCCACTTTTTCCCATGCAAAATTTTTTTACTGTGCACTGATCCATTGTATTGAATTGATCTGTTGATGTGTTCTGTTTGTGCTTATTCAGCCCAGTTTATATAATGCCAATAAACAGCATAAAAAATGACCTACATTAAAAAGTCTGCCCTACAAGATTTGACATAAATAAGGTGCTGTATATTGGAACTGAGAGGATCTAATATTTGTTTAGAGGATACGAAGATAAAAACATTTACATCAAATGCAGAGAGTGAGATGCAAATTTACGTGCGATATATTAACATCAATGCCAGAATCGTGTCTCACTCACTCTCAAGAAGCTTTGTGGCATATTAACTTACACAGAGTACAATTCCCATTGCACACGTTCATTTTCATGTTCAAGCTCACCTGATTATTGATCATACAAGCTACATAAACTGTTTACACTCACTCAGTGTGAAGTATCACTCAGTATAGATTGTTCTCCTGAGGCCTGGTTCAGGAAGCCAGTTTAGGTGGCTACCCAGGCAAGTTTGCCTTTAGTTTGAGCAAACTCTGATTTTTTTTTTTTTAGAGTTATCTATGCCGGCTTCTTGAGGCACACATTAAAACTCTGACACTCCGAAGCCATGCTCTTACTGTACCTCAAACTGTATGTATTGCTTTGAGGTTCTTTGCAAGTGGTACATATTTTTATGTGGAGGCATTATTCCTGTCCTAATATATTTTCACAAATTGATATATATATATATATATATATATATATATATATACTATTAACATTTAATTTAAATGAGGTTTATACAGTATTAAATGAAAGTACATGAAATATGTTGGTTATACATTTGCAATCCATTTATTCTCATTGTGTGCCTCTAAAAATAAACTTACACATTTACACAATTATCATTTTTCCTCTGGCAGCTGAAACGGAGTTGCTTTTTTGCAGTTAGTGTAGGTTTAAATTCTTCATATTTCCTCATAATAATTTCTTGCTCTTCAACCGGAAGTATGCTCACCTACTTTCTTCTATGTCGAATGTTATTGGCTCTTTGCTCATTCCTGTCCACATGCATGCTAAGCAAACATTGATTCAGGGTTAAAACCTGGGTTGACTGAGAAAATTAACCTGAGAAAGATAACCAGCATCATGAAACCTGTTAATTGACGTGGGCTGGATTTGTTTGGTTCTGTCAACTCAAAACTTACTCTGCAACTCTGAGTCTGCTCAACTCTCTTCATACAATTGGCCTCTGACATACCAAACCTTATCATTGTTATTGCTTTTCTGGTTTTAAAGATAAATCTTTATCTTATTTCCTGGCTACCGATTCTAGTCTTATCTACTTCAATCTGTTTGTTCGTCGCCTAGCCCTTTTCTGTCATCACATTTATGCCCATGCCTGATTTGTACTTGTCTGCAAATTCAAGTTTCAAGTGGAGTTAGTTGTCATTTCAGCCATATACAAGTACAAGGTGAAACGATCCAGGACCAAGGTGCTACATAAGATGACACAGAACAATACAGAACTACAGGGAGTACATAATTTATACAAAGTGCACAAGTGCAAACATGTGCAGACAGCACAAGACACTACAATGACTAGAGTGCTGACCAGTACACAGTTCTGTCTAAAAGTGAACCTAGTGACAATAGTGCAAAGAGTACAAGAGTACAATAAAAGTAGCTGAAATAGTGTAAACATAAGAGTAGCAGCCTATGTACAGTATAATATAATGATTATTGTAGCAGCATAAACATGTGCAAAAAATTTGCAGAGAGGATGGAGGATGCTCAGGTGTGTGTATATATGTATGTATGTATGTATGTATGTATGTATGTATGTGTTTTCAGTCCAGTTTCTGAGTGATTAGGAGTCTGATGGCTTGGGGGCAGAAATTATTGCACAGTCTGGTTGTGAGGGCCTGAATGCTTTGGTACCGTTTACCAGATGGCAGGAGGGTAAAGACTGTGTGTGAGGGGTGTGTGAGGTCATCCACAATGCTGGTGGCTTTGACAATCTTCATGGAGGAGCCACAGATGTTCAGCGGAGAGTGGTCACTCTGTGCTTTTCTTAAGTCAACATTCATCTCTTTAGTTTTGTCCACGTTCAAAGACAGGTTGTTGGCTCTTCGCCAGTACGTTAGCCGCTGCACCTCCTCTCTGTATGCTGACTCATTGTTCATGCTGATGAGACCCACCACGGTTGTGTCATCGGTGAACTTGATGATGTGATTCAAGCTGTGCATTGCTACACAGTCTTGAGTCAGCAGAGTGAACAGCAGTGGACTGAGCACACAGCCCTGTGGGGCCCCAGTGCTCAGTGTGGTGGTGTTGGAGATGCTGTTCCCGATCCGGACTGACTGAAGTCTCCCAGTCAGGAAGTCCAGGATCCAGTTACAGAGGGAGGTGTTCAGGCCCAGCAGGTTCAGCTTTCCAATCAGGTGCTGAGGAATGATTGTGCTGAATGCTGAACTGAAGTCTATGAACAGCATTTGAACATATGTGTCTAAAATGCTTTATTCTAAAATAAATTGCACCTGCAATCATCTCTGCTGCCTGACAATATACTTCGCTATTAGCATTGATGCAGCAGGTATGCTGGACTGGAAACATGCTCTAGCAGCCCAAGACCATCTCATTGGAGATCAGCAACAGTAGTTAGCCATAATCCACAACAAGCTGGCGGAGCTAACCACCACACTGATGTCTCCACCAATAGGTACATCAGCAGCAACCTCTCAGGCTGTTTCTCCACTTATCGCCAGCCCAGACAAATTCTCTGGTAATCCCACCCTGGGTAAGGGTTTCATGCTTCAGTGCTAACTGTATTTCTTCTGTCAAGAAGGAGTCCCCGAGAGAACCAAAATTGCACAGTCAACCTGATAACCTTGCTAACCTGCTAACCTTATTAACCTGCTAAGTTGGCAACCTGGGCTACAGTGGTCTGGTCACAGGGTATGCCTATGACCATTTGCTGGAATTGTTTGAGAACAAGTTTGACCACTCTCCAGGGGGTAAAGAAATTGGAGAAATTGCAACTTCTATCTCTGAAACAAGGCAACAAAAGAACAGATGAGTTTGCCTTAGCATTCCTTACCCTGGTAGCAGCTGGAATTAACCTGCTCTGAAAGCCAACTACCATCAGGAGTTGAAACAGGATATTCTTACTGAGCTGGCAGGTTCTGATGATCAAGTGTCCTTGGATTCACTGTGGATTGACTGGATTCAATTGACTGCATTGGCCTCTCAGTTCATCTTGATCATCTGATACAGAAGCAAGGGGTACCACTTTCTCCTATATGGTGAGTCCTTCTAAATTATTACCTCTGTAAAATTTCTCCATACTGGTGCAAATAAGACACTCAGAAGGCTTTTCTCCTGTTTCAGCCATGATCGACTCTGGAGCAGCTGGGAATTTCATCATCTACACCCTCGTTGAGAAGCTACTGAGATTCCCCAGGACATGCTTGTCCATCTTAATGTTCATTAAGGCCAAGGCCAGCAGTCTCCCTCCCCATCGTCCATATGACTGTGGCATTGATGGTGTCTTTACATGCCACAGAGACCATGGTCTCACATTGCCAGCAACTTTGTCAAAGGCCTCCCCAAGTCTTTGAAAAACGTCTCTCCACCTAATTGCTATCTCAAGCCTAACCTCTGCCTTTGAAACCGCTCATCTTCAACCAGGTAAATAGGTATTTTGGCATTCCAAAGGAGATTGTGAGCAACAAAGGCACCCATTTCATGTCACAAGTATTGGGAACCTTCATGGAGAAACTGTGGGTATTGGTTAACCTATCTGCAGGGTACCACGGTTAAGTGGAGAGAGCAAAGTGTACAGATACAGTATACAGTACAGTACAGAATTAGGGTTCCTGAAAAAGTTATCTGACCTTAGCTCTGTCCACTATTTATAACTATAGCCCAAACTTTGGCCAACATCTCAGACTCTTGTCCTGTGTATGGTTTTAATGTTTCATGTGAAGCCATGCAACCAATTATGAGTTGCAGCTGTTTGAGTAAATTAAGCTGCCCCTCAAGAATTGATTGGCATGAGGCAGCCATATTGCTTAAAACATTTTTCATAAGTATTGCGGTTCACACTGTACTGAGTAGTTTGACACCAATTTTGTGAAGATCTGAAAATCCTGTGGCACAAAAGTAGGTTTTAGGCATTGTGCAAATTATTTAAAAAATCCATAATTTTTTTACTAATAGAAATTAGTAGGTGGGACATCAATTAATTTATCTGAAGTCAAGGAATTAGAGAAAAAAAGGATCTTAATTGTAGTACTTGTAGACCAAGGGACCCCATTTTGCTTGCCTGAGTAGCAGGAGGGAGTACTGCATATTGACCATATTTCATGTCCCTATGATATACAGCTTGGTCTGCACAATTTATTTGAGGAAAGAAAAATAATAATAGGGAAAAACCTGAACAAAAACAACAGCAGTCCAGCACTTTGCAGAATAAGTTGCGGAATATATTATATTAATATATACTATATTCAACTCCTGATCCAGACACCCTGTGGACCTTTCTGTCAAGCTTTCTATCTTCTATCTAAAGTGACTGCAAGCTAACTATATTTAAAAAAAAGTAATGACTTTCCCAATTTAAGAAATTGTTATTTAAATTTACACAATAGCCACCTAATAATATGTTATTAGATTATTTTAGTTTTTGGGTTTGTTACATTCCAGAAAGAACAGAAATGTTTGTTTGTTATCCCCTATTGGACTAATAACCTTTTCACCACCTTAGGCCTAGGGTTTTCTGTGGGTAGTCCATACTTTGGTTGATTGGGTTGGACATGCCCCTGCACTTTTGGTTTTCGTTGTGGCATTTGATTGATCTCATTTTCTGTGTCCAATGCACAATTTGAAATACTAAACAAACTTTACAAAGTTTAATAACAAGAGCATTTTCTGTTCTCATAACCACTTTTAACCCATCTATCTATATAGTAAGGGTGTAATGCAATGACATACTGAGATTTAAACTGCAAATAGGCATTGTCTATAAGAGAAGATTTTTTTTATTTACATTTATGGCATTTGGCAAAGGCAAAGGGCACAGTAGTACACTACCCATTATACCCAGCATGTCACATGCCTCACTAATCACTCCAACCTATTGATTAAGCTACTCACCTTCACAGTTACACTATATTACCAAAAGTATTCGGTCACCTGCCTTGACTCACATATGAACTTAAGTGCCATCCCATTCCTAACC
>CM074921.1:16278514-16290825 GCA_037576815.1 Pangasius larnaudii | reverse complement strand
TGGCTGTAATTCCTAAATGGTAAATGCCGTATTTTTGTGGAACCTCTTAAAATAAAGCTGAAAGTCTACACTTTGATCACATCTCAATTGTTTTATTTCAAATCCATTGTGGTGGTGTATAAAGGCAAAATCACAAAAACTTCCAGACCTAATTCTATATGTTAATTTAAGTAACATTTCATAAAACAGATTATAAACAGATATATTTTACTTTATAAAATAACAACCTAATGCTAAGCTAATAATTAAACAATAATTTGTTCAACAATTTAATTAAGTACCAAGGATGCCATTCACCTCAGACTTTAATGAAACTTATCCTTCTCCCAGTACTAATAAAAATGAAAGCATCCTCACCTTCCAGTTCACACAGCTGTTTGGCCAGAGTGTCCTTAAAAATTATCTGTCCACGATGCATAGCTGTAGCCCTGAGAGAGAGAGAGAGAGAGAGAGAGAGAGAGAGAGAGAGAGAGAGAGAGATTTTTTTTTACTTTTAAAAGCCCTTTATATTGAAACTACATGTAAAAATGTTTAGGATACTCACTAACTCATTACTCATTACTTCCTCTTGGGATCCCTATTTAATTTTAAAAAGCTCTACATTACAACAACACTGCCATGTTAACATTTTGCTCCCCACTTTTGTCCTGAAATTTTGGGGTAGTTAATTTGAACTGTTCTAACAAACATCAGCAAGTGTGCACTGTTCACAGATTTTACACACATTGACTATAAGGGCCTTTGCCCAGTGGATTGAATATCTAAGTCCTGATACATTTATAACACTATAAGCTGGTTAGTGTTTATGGCAATTTCAACAGCATGCTACTCAAAAACCAGTGGACCCAGGGTGAACTTATTTCTGAACTTTTTTAGCTCATGCCACATCATAGTAATCAAACAAAGAAAGGAAAAAAATCATCAAAACAAACTAAATTTGGCTTTTCAGCTGGCTCATACAGAGACACACAGCTTATTAATAACAGTACAAATGGGTGTCAGAAGTGGCACGTTAACCAACTCATCCCCATACATTACCCCCCTGCTCCAGACTCCCACTAAACCATGTGTGACCTACCCCCACCACTTGACACAGGCTATGGAGCCATCTACTCTGTGAGTGACTCCCCCTAGATGGGCCAGAAAATCTGCCACTACCATCTGTGAACTGTGGCTGTAATGCATTTCCCTGCAGCATTTTGGGAGCAACAACTGGGTCATCGATTCTCCCGTTTGAGTATACTAGCTCACTCAGTATAAATGGTGAAATAGGGAAAGGTCAGTATTACCCCAATCTGCAAATTTCAGCCATTGATCACCATGACCTGATCAAAAACATTCCTCAAAGTATTATTGTGTGACTGCTCCAGTGCAAAATCTGCAAAAGGTTTGAATAGAGGAGATGGGACCTTATTGACTGGTGGTCTCACCATCTTGCCAATTGCCCCTGCCTTGTCATCATCATGTGGCACTGCTTCCCCTACTGGCAGTTGTGTGTTAAAGATCCATGCAATCGACACAGTGCCTCAAGCTCAGCCATTTCCAAGGGTGTGTGAATGAATGGTCCTTAGCCAGCTGGACGGCTTCATCTATTGAGTTGGGTTGGTGATATTGGACCCATTCCAACATTCTGATCAGAAGTTAGCCTCTGGGCAAATGTGAATAGCTGGTGTCAGGTGTGCCACGTTAATGCAGACTCCCACTAAAACACATCCCCACCTGCTACTGTGTTAACATTAGCTTTCCACAACTTTGGTGTTACTTTGAGTTGTGGAAAGTTTTGAGAGGTCACGCTATTTTTTTAAAACATTATTTATGAAAGTCCTTAGGTCTGAAGGGTTCACAGGCGTAGAGCGTTGTGGTGAACTGGGATGTTTGGATGCTGTCACCCAACCCCCCTCCTGATCCATCCTGATGCCCTACTTCTGGTTGGACTTCTCATCAGTCCAGGTCCATGTAGTCCACAGTTATAGAAGGGATTTATAATTGCACTACCCATTAGCACCCAGATGAGGATGGGCTCCTTTTTGAGTCTGGTTCCTCTCAAGGTTTCTTCCTCATATCTTGTCAGGGAGTTTTTCCTTGCCTCTGTCACCTCTGGCTTGCTCATTAGGGATTATTTCACATATTTACAAATTATTTTGGTTTAATTTAATTTGAATGTATTTATTTCTGTAAAGCTGCTTTGTGACAGTGTCCATTGTTAAAAGCGCTATACAACTAAAATTGAATTGAATTAGGGTTTCAATTCAATTTAATGGGGCTCCCAGATACCCCATCTACTTATTGATCTAATCCCAACCTGATTTGTCAGTGAAGATGCAAACAGTCACTGTCCCTTAGTCAAATCATGCCACGCATCACCTCAGAGCACATTGCTTTTGTTTGATGTTCTGCACTTCCTGGTTTTGATGAACACCTCTTGTGTTTGCTTTATGGATTATCCATATTTGATGCTGCCTGCCTGTTTTTTGGCCCATGCTTCATACTGTGACAATTATTTCTGGTTTTCCTGTAATAAACACCATGCTGAGAATGTGCACTTCTATCCTGCTGCTCTATATATGATACATAAGTCTTGACATCCAAAGAAGGATGTAGCAAATCAGTGTGTGCTACAGTCTGGTAAGCTACGCTCTCTCTCTCTCTCTATGCTGGAATTTTACTCCATAGAGTTCCTAGAAACATTCAAGCCTAATGACAGTTAAAGGATTCTCCATCCTCCTGAAATGAGAATTTCCAATAGTCTTCAGCATGTATCAAACACAATGCCTGCAGATCAAATCAAATGAACCTTAAAATAATAATATTGAAAAGGTCCATAGTATTCTACTGCTTAACATTTTCACACTATGCAGAATTCACAGTAGATTCGTAGTGTGGCGACCATCATTGTACAACGCACATCTCACAGTGCTTAACTAAACTGATGAATGGCAGTCTCTTTTCCCAATCCAAAGGGCAGTTACTCTTAACATCCATTTATACATGCACTCTGGTTTCTACAATAGCTGGCCTTAAGGCCATGGTCTGAAATACAGTTTAAAATCAACACCTGCGTGATGTGCTTGATATAAGTCATATTTACCCAGGATATCATTCCTTTTTCTTTTCATAAACTTTTCATTAAAAACAAACAGCTTGTCCAGGCCAAATAACTACCAAATACTGTTAGCATACTGTTGGATGACCACAACAATCTTTGGTGTGAAGTGCATAAGGCAGAAGCTAGTGGTGACCGTAGGATTTTTAAGTCACTCACAGACACTGAGGAGCCCAGTTAATTACCATCTGCCTAATTTCAGCTATCCTACGAAGCAAACACTAGAACATCCCTGACCAGAGGATGAACCATCTCAACCAAGAGGAAACCTGTCAAACCTACTGATTTAGGCCATTGGCCAAGACCGGGTGGCTGGTCCACAGGATAACACCCAAGGACCCTCAGTTATAAATTTGATAACCTAAGGCCAAAACGGGGGTGACTCACCCAGGGAAGCCTCAAGAAAGACAACACAGGCTGGCCTTCTGGAATGATACCTTTTGATCTTTCCCCCAGGAACACAATTATCACCCTGTTCTCACCACCAGTCACACATTCCACAGAACCCACTGTCCCAAAAAAGTTGATAAAGGCCTTTTGAATATGCATCAGCAGGCATTCAGTTTAGAATCAGTTCAGAACTGTGAATGTGTGCCAAAGCACTGAAACTGTTTATTATTAACAGATTATTAACAAGGGTCCTTCATCTGTAGCAGAGATCTTACCGAATAAAATACATTATTCAGCGCATAATGTGTTCTAAACAAATACAAAAAAAAAATGTAAAGTTTGCCAGAAAGGCTACCTATTTGAGATTAGGTCCTGTGTGGACTGGAAGATTTTTATTTTCATGTGATGCAGGATTTAAATCAAACAAACCTAAAGAATGCACTCCACAAGTGAGTGGAGAAAATACATTCAATCATGTTTACACAATTATCCAAAGGGCCTACAGGGCAATTCCATCCCTGGTTACTTATACCACATCTCTGTTCATGCTCCCTGCATACTGATGACTACTGATTCGCATTAAATCTATTGAGAGGGCAGTGTGTGTGTGTGGCCAATGTGAGCCGAGTCAAAGCTGCAGGACTGTTTTGATCCAGGCAGTGGCTAAGTGGCCCAAACCAGTCAATATGAAGCAATTACAATGTTTCCTGTGCTTTGCTAATTTCCACTGTTGCATAATTAGAGATTACAGCCATGTGGCTCCACCCTTCACTTGACTCACTTCCTCCTTTTGTCTGGACCCTGAGGCCGATAATACTTTTGCCTGATTCAAGGAACTATTCACCTCAGCTGTGGCAGAAACAGATAACCCACAGGCGAATCAATAGACATTCATTTGCAAAGACAATGGCAAAAGAAAAAAAAGCATTCCTAGATCTTTCAGATTGTTATAAGTGCCCAGAAATGGAGAAAAATAGCTCCTGGAAAATCATGGACATGTGTCTATTACAAGTCATTACAAGGAAGTAAAGGAAGTAAGGAAGTCAAATACAAATGGCTCAGCAGAAAAAGGAATTCTCCATTCTTTAAAGTATGTGCCTTTTGTACTTATTTAATATGCAAAGCAAAGTACAATTTCTCATTAAAACCCTGCCAGAAAAAGGTAGGAACCAAGAAGAAAACAGTGAATGTAAGACATCATGGCCATATCTGAATGGAGGAAACCCATCACAGACAGGCATGTGAAGAAGGAGTAAAATTGCTAAAGCTCTATCAACAATTGCAGTTTGGTTACTTAGGTTTGTCACAAATTTGGCAAAATGCACAAAGGTTTGAGTTCACAAAGTTGAAGTAGACTACAGCTGGGGACTAATCCAAGCTACTTTACTATCCTTCAATAAGGACATCTGTCACTACCTTGAAAAGGCATTCACGAGTGCCCCAGCAAAGATAAACGATGTAGAAGTTACATTCATACACATATGAGCTGTTCATGCTATAAAGCCTTTTTCAAAATCCCCAGGCCATAAGACCAGGGACCATGGACTCAGAGAATTTACCACATTTTGTTTTAGCCTGCATAAGCTGAACAAATCACTCTGCAACTTATGTAGTTCAGCTTAAGGAATTTAGATCACTACAGCCACATGAAGAAATATATTGGGAGGTAAGACATCATTAAACTTACTGGTCTAACTGGTCCAACTACCATCTTAATCTACTTACAGTGGGTGTTAACTTCAGAGGTGAAAAAACAGTGTTTTTAAGACAGTGATTGGTAAGGTAAGGCTGTGATTGTGATAATTTGCTAATTGCTAATTAATTGTGAATGTGCTGACTATACCTTTAACTGAAATGGAACTGTAATAGCAGGAGATTTTAACTGGGATGGAGTTCTTGGCAGCTTCTGCTTTATGCCAGCTCTTTGGGGGAGACTTGGTTAGCAGCTGTTGAATGTGAGGTTATGAGTGTGAGATAGAGATTCAAGTGTGGCTGTGGAGGCGGAGATGTGGTCAAGCACTGGTTTGTGAATGGAGGTTGGAGGTCAGAACTGGGTAGAGTGAGTGGTAAGGACCTACAGCTGTGGGGGATTTTGTTTCAGTGAGTGGAGGCAAGGATAATTGGGGGAAAAACAAGTGTGTGTGTGTCTCTATATATATATATATATATATATATATATATATATATATATATATATATATATATAAAACATGGAATGGTGCAAGAACTTGGTGCTACTTTCTAGCTACTGCTCATTGCTGGTAACTGTTAGATGCAGACCATTTCATTTACCACGGGAATTCACCACTGTCCTCATAATCGGTGTGTACATTCCCCCCAGTGCTAATGATAAAGACATGCACTGTGAACAGTATGGGGCTATTAGCGAGCTGCAGAACTCACACCCTGATGGACTGTTTATTGTAACACCCCCCTCTGCACCTGGATCCTGGACTTCCTGACTGGGAGACCTCAGCACTGGGGCCCCTAAGGGCTGTGTGCTTAGTCCATTGCTGTTCACTCTGCTGACTCACAACTGTGTAGCAATGCACAGCTTGAATCGCATCATCAAGTTTGCCGATGACATGACCGTGGTGGGTCTCATCAGCAAGAATGACGAGTCAGCTTATAGAGAGGAGGTGCAGCAGCTAACTGACTGGTGCAGAGCCAACAACCTGTCTCTGAATGTGGATAAAACTGAAGAGATGGTTGTTGACTTCAGAAGAGCACAGAACGACCACTCTCTTCTGAACAATGGTGGCTCCTCCAAGGATATCATCAAGAGCACCAAATCTCTTGGTGTTCACCTGCCGGAGAACCTCACCTGGTCTCTCAACACCAGTTCCATAAAAAGGAAAGCCCAGCAGCACCTGTACTTTCTGAGAAGGCTGAGGAAAGGACATTTCCCACCCCCTGTCCTCATAATGTTATAAAGAGGGACTATTGAGAGTGTCCTGTGCAGCTGCAGCACTATCTGGTTTGGGAATTGCACCCTCTCGGATTGCAAGACCCTTCAGTGGATAGTGAGGACAGCTGAGAAGATCATCTGAGTCTCCCTTCCCTCCACAGACATTTACACCTCATGCTGCATCCGCAAAGCCACCAGCATTGTGGATGACCCCACACACCCCTCTCACACACTGGACTGAAAGAACACACACACATACATATATATACACACACAACTGTGCATCCTTCATCCCCTTTGCAATTTTCTTTTGCAAGTTTTGCACATTACATTATGCTGCTACAATATTTATTATACTGTACATAGGCTGCGACTTCTTATGGTTACACTATTTCAGCAACTTATATTGTACTCTTTGCACTATTGTCACTGGATTCACTTTTAAACAGAACTGTTTACTGGTCAGCGCTGCACTGGGACTTACTGTGCCCATTGTTTGTCCCAGTAGTCATTGTACTGTCTTCTGCTGTCTGCACATGTTTGCACTTGTGCACTTATGTAAATTTATGTAGCCCCTTGTAGTTCTGTGTTGTTCTGTGTTTGTCTTATATAGGTCCTGGTCCTGGTACCTTGGTCCTGGAGAAACGTTGTTTCGTTTCACTATGTACTAACTGGCTGTATATGGTTGAATGATAACAAACTCCACTTGACTTGACTTGACTTGAATGAATGTGTGTGGATTGGCCCTGCAACAGTGTAGCACGGCATGGGATGTGCACAGCATTGCCTGGGCTGTCGACCTCACAGGTAATGTGCAGCATGTTGCAAATGTCAGCTGGTGAATCCACTGGCCACCCCAAAAGCACCATTGCACTGTCTTTCATTAATCGAGATTTCCTTTGAAAGAATTTACATTTACATTTATATTTATTCATTTAGCAGACGTTTTTATCCAAAGTGATTTGCAAGTGAGGAAATACAAGCAAAGTGATATATCAAGCAGAGAACAATACAATTAGTGCTACCATAAAAGATTTTTAATTGAGTGCTAGAGGAGCAAAGTGTACAGAGTAGAGGTGTAAAAGCCAGTGTAAGTGCAGATTTTTTTTTTTGAGTGGGTACAAGTTAGGGGTTAGTTAAGTGTTCATGGAAGAGGTGGGTCTTTAGCTGGTTTTTGAAGATAGTGATGGATTCTGCTTTCTGGATTGAGTTGGGAAGTTCATTCCACCACTGAGGGACAGTCAATTTGAAAGTTCTGGAAAGGGACCTCATGCCTCACTGAGTAGGCACTACCAGGCAACATAGGAGAGTGTTGAGATAGGAGGTGCTGTTCCAGAAAAGGTCTTGTACATGAGCATCAAGGCCTTGAATTTGATGCGGGCAGTTAGAGGAAGCCAGTGGAGGGAGACGAAGAGGTGTGTGACATGGTTCCTTATGTGCTGGTTGAAAACAAGGCATACTGCTGCATTCTGAATCATCTGAAGGGGTCTGATCAAGCGGGCTGGAGATAGGGTCTGATTTTCTTGAAGAATGATCCTACAGGACCATGCGGAATCTTGGTCTGTAAAGTTCAAGTGGTCATCAAAAGTCACCCCAAGGTGCCAACCACACCTTGGCTTGAATGTGGTTGAGCCTAGCTGTACGGTGAGGTTGTGGTTGATTGAGGGGCAGGCAGGAATGACGAGTAGCTCACATTGTTTATTGTTTATTGTAATGCTATGTTTTACTGTTTATTGAGAAGTTCAATTGTTATGGACCTTGTCAGGTCATTGGAACAGCACAAGGGCATCACTTTATGTTAGTCCTGGTGGATTATGCAACATGATATCCCGAAGCTTCATCGCAACATCTCAGCACACAGTGTTGCAGTGGCACACTTCACAATTATTCCCGGGTTAGGATCCCGAAAGGCATCCTGAAAGTTTGTCATATATCCTTCACAAACTCTACAAACTCTTTGGGATTTAATCAGTGTATACCAGTGTTTACCATTCTCAGACAGATGGTTGGTTGAGTGGTTTAATGAAACCCTTGAAAATGTGATTCGTAAGTTCATGCATGTGGATGCATGGGAGTGAGATAAGTGGCTTGACCCTGATTATTTGCAATACAAGAGGTACCCATTTGAATTACTATATGTGCACAACCTTCATGGTGTCTTAGACGTCGACAGTGAAAATTGGGAGGAGGGACCTTCACATAGCAAAAGTGAAATTCAATATGTTCTTGACCTGAGAACACATTGGGGCAATTAACAATTCAATTCAATTCATTTTTTTTTCATTTAAAGCAGCTTTATGAAATATATAAATTCAAGATATACATTTTAAATTGATGAATTTAAAATTATCCTAATAATAACTAATGAGCAAGCCAGCGGTGACACTGACAAGACAAAACTCCCTGAGACGATATGAGGAAGAAACCTTGAGAGGAAGGGAACCCACACACTCATCTGGGTGACACCGGATAGTGAGATTATAAATAATTCTCTTCTATAACTGTATAATATATCGAAAAGTGATGTCAAATAGGTCACTTCAACAATGCAACTAGGTTATTGTATGTTTTTTCTTTTTCTTTTTCTCTGTTCATTTTAGAATTGATTTCAAGGTTTTAGTTTTAGTTTATAAGTCATTACAGGGATTGGCACCACGTTACCTTTTGATTTAATACAGCCACATGATCCATCGAGAGCACTTAGGTCTGCTGACCGTTTACTCTTGGTTGTACCTCGAGCAAGGCTAAAAAGCAGGGGTGACTGGGCTTTTGCTGTTGCAGCCCCAAAACTTTGGAATAACTTGCCTGTATATGTTACGCAGGCTCAAAAAGTTGCTGTTTTTAAATCCAGTCTTAAAACTTATTTTTATACTTTAGCATTTAACTCAGTATGAGAGTTGTTTTATGTAATGTGATGTGTAAAATTTGTTTTATCTTGATTATGCTTGTACAGCACTTTGGTAAACAATTGTTGTTTTAAAAAAAGTACTCTATAAATAAACTGATTTGATTTGATTGTATCTATAAAAGTTTTTGACCTTATTTGTATACTTTGCAATTACACATTAATGGTGAGAGAAAATCTGACATGATTTATCTTAGTGTCATTCTTTTAGTTCACAAAAACCTGCCATTTTAACAGGGGTATGCAGACTGTTTATATCCAATGTAGTTTAAAAAATTTTAACAAGCCACACAATCTGGAGAAGACAGCAGACCTTTTCTTTAAAGCAAAAATTTGAGTATTCACAGAAGTCCAAAATATGCCAAAATATATAGAATGTGATACAACAAGGCAATGACTTTCATCAACATAAAATTAAGAACCTTAAATTTGAACCCAATGTTTGCCAAACTTACTCAATACAGATGCTCTGCACGACGTATGTGAGCTTGAAAGTCTTATCCTTGTTACACACACTAAACACAGTGTCTGACAAATGTTTTCATGGTATAGATTCAGTGCAATGGATGCAGCTTCTGGTTCCACAAGAAATGTCTGGAGACATTGACACAGAGAGGAAAAGAACCGCAATGTCCACATTGCCTTGGATGTGGTAAAATATCCAGAATTTCTTAACCAGGTTTATGTTTATTTATTGCACACAAAATTTACACTCACTGCCCTCTTTAATAGGGAAATCTGCTCATTTATGCAGTTATCCAATAAGCTAATCATGTGGCAGCAGCACAATGCATAAAATCATGCAGGTACAGGTCGAGAGGTTCCGTTAATGTTCACATCAAACATTAGAATGGGGAAAAAGTGTCATCTCTGTGACTTTACTCATGGCATGGTTATTGGTACCAGATGGGCAGGTTTGAGTATTTTAAAAACTGCTAATCTCCTGGGATTTTCACACAGGACACTCTTTAGTGTTTATACAGAATGGTGCGAAAAACAAAAAAACATCCTGTGGGCGGATGGTCTACAGGTTGAAACACTTTGTTGATAAGAGAGATCAGAGGAGAATGACCAGATTGGTATAAAATGACAGGAAGTCTATAGTAACTCAAATAAGCACTCTTTACAACCAAAGTGAGCAGAAAAGCCTCTCAGAAAGTACAACACGTCAAACCATGAGGAGGATGGGCTACAAAAGCAGAAGGCCACATCAGGTTCCACTCCTGTCAGCCAAGAATAAGAATCTGAGGCTATCATGGGCACAGACTCACTGAAACTGTCCAGTTTGAGTGACACTGGGCCCATGATCGCCTCATAATCCTGATACAAATGTATCATTTATCATAGGAATTAAACAGGTTTACTGGTTTATCAATTTGTTTAGTGAGGCCTTGATGGACAGGACTCTATTTAGAAATGTTGCACATATCATTGAAGCACCAAAGGAGATATACTGTATTTTCTTTACACTTCTTCTAATGCTGTCAAAAATGAAAATCATTGTTTGTGATTTAATTCACACAATGTAGGAGTGTTTTCTTACAAGCCATTCTCTATTGCCAAACATCTGGTGAATCTGAAAGGCCGAGCCAACTCTACTCTGGTGTAGCATTGCGCATGTTTTTTCCGTGCAATTTTACTTTCACTTTTAAAGATATGCAACACAACTGTTTTCAGCTTTGCTGGACAGTCGGACCTCGGCGAATTATGAAACCAACTGAACCGCATCATGCATGAGCATCCGCAGTTGGAACAACCTGCAAATTGCATGTATTCATGAAGACAGACTGAAATGCGCTGCATTGCCATTCACCTACAGCGGAATCCACAACGACACAACGACATCTTTTTCAGAAGCTGAGACATGAGTAAGTTTTTATTCAGAGTGCACACACATTTAAATGGCTAATCTCATTTAAACTGTATTTTAGTCATAATATATGCACTTTGCCATGCTACCAAACGTCAAACGTGCATTCACGTCAGCTACTGCACATAATTTTATAAATAATCTCACAGAGTTACCAACTTTGATTGGATCACCGTCTAACCCCATACAACTTGATCTTGTGACTGAATGATTACAATGTCTCGCTACACTCTAGACAGTGTAGCTCCACTCAAAAAAATAATAATTAGAGTGAAAAAACTAGCACCCTGGTATAACGATCACATGCACATCTTAAAAAGACCACTCGAAAGTGGTCATATGGTGTCCATGGCAGTAGGGGCATGTTGTTGGGTTTGGCGGAGGCTGGCAAGGGATCACTCAGAGCGGCACTGTCCTGTCCTCCTTGATTCCAGGTTTCGGCACCACTGTAGAACCCGGTGTGGATAGGTTCAGAGGAAGACTCGGGAAGCAGGCGGAGTGTGAACAGAGATCGGGGCTTGTGTTTATTTTCACTGCGCCTTCAGTGCACTTCCAAAACACTACACAGGTATACACATGAACAACTTGCAGCTTTCAGGCCACTCAAGTCCAACGTTCACACTGTGTGTGTGCGTGTGTGTGTGTGTGTGTGTGTCTGTATGTTGCGGGAGTCAATAAAAGCACAAAGAAAAGCATATAAGTAGACGGTAAGTGGCATATAAGTGGAGGTAATCAGACACAGGTAAGAATCATCACACATTACATGTCAGTGCAACTCACCTCTTTTCCATCTGTAGCTGATGCTCGACCTCGCTGTCAATGTCAATGTAAATAGGTAGTATTCCAAACAGCATGGAAAGAGAGTCCATCACAGAAGCATGCACACCATCAATATGTAATAACGATGACTTTTAGCAATTAATTTTTCAAATGACAAATTTGTTTCTACCTGCCATAGACAGATGTAAAGCATCCCAGTATATAAAAGAATATAAAAATCTAGGCAGAATGTTCATCTTGACACAACTACTCTTAATTATATTTTAGTTGCCTAGATTTTTATACACTATATTACCAAAAGTATTCGGTCACCCATCCAAATGATCAGAATCAGGTGTCCTAATCACTTGGCCTG
>CM074921.1:16260295-16270409 GCA_037576815.1 Pangasius larnaudii | reverse complement strand
GATCTCCTTGGACTTCATATTGGTAGCTCCAGTCGAACAGCTGCCAAATGCCAACTCAATACCTGACATCAACTCCATACCCTTTATCTGCTTCATTTGTCTTGAATTAACAAGGGAATGGACCGTACCTGGTCATATATATGAAATAACCACATCCAGACAATACTGAGATGTGTCCGTGGATAAAATCAAGGCTTTGTGAAGTCAGGGTAAGGACAGCACTGTTCAACTTTAGCTATCTCAAAAGCCTGTTGATAGCTTTGTTAAAAAGCCTGTTGACAGCCATGGTCCAGTCAGCGGGAGACAACTTTCTTGACTGACTGCCACATTTTATGTGTCGCCTGCCTTTACCTTTTTGTTTCTGGCCAACTAACTGCTCAATTGAGGGTGCAGTGGTAGCTGAATAGTTTGGAATGAAGTGCTGATAGAATGTAACTGTGCCCAGGAAGGATCTAATTTGAGTCAGAGAAGGTGTACTGCCATCTGGCTCCATGAGATCATTGGTGCTCATCTGATTAATTGCATCCACTTTACTAGGGTCTTTTACTAGAGACTAAGGACATTCTGGTAGCTGAATATACTGGTCATCATCCTCATAAAGGTCCATTGTACTGAAAATTCATTTCCACCGAGAGCACCTAATCAGCCTGGTGAGGCAGAGGATGTGCATCTTTCAGTTTTTGTTTGTCCAGGCAATGGAAGTCAGTGCATTCCCTTAATTTGGTACTTTTTTCCAAAGAAACACAAGTGGTGATGCATATTTACTGATGGACTTTCTGATTATTTCTCTCTCTTCCATCTCATTAAAGACCTGTCTCAGGTTTTCATATTCATCAGGGGGAGCTCTGCAAAATGGTACCTGGAATAGCTTCTTATCCACTCAGTGGTTTCTGTGGACAAACTCCGTAGACTCTCCACAATTGAGATGATGAAATGAGAAAATATCCTTTTACTTTATTACCAGGTCTGCAAATTTACCTGTCCCTTTATCAGCAATGTCACATGACGCACAGGCTGACAAGCCTCGATCATTCCTCAACATCTATAGCAATATGACTGTTAGATGTATAAGCACCAATGCCAGTTGTAATCATCTGCTGATAGCTTAAGACTTGAATTTTGCTGCACATTGATTTAGTACTCTCCATGTTCTTCTCTGCCAAGCAAGCAAAAACATGTGCAAGTTTAGCATTTCTCTGTACTGAGATGGGATGGGCAGACATGTTCAGCACCTTTAGTGGAATCCATCTATCACCCCATAAAGGCATGACTATTTGAGAAACCATTAGAGCTCTGGGAGCTGAATGTGTGGATCATTGGTTGTCATCATTTGATCATTTGGCAGAGTTTCTACACTGGATGCCTTTCCAGACACAACCCTCCCCGGTTTTATCCAGGATTGGGACTGGCACTGGGAGTGCACTGTTGTGTGTGACCCCAGTGGCTGGGGTTGGTTCCCTGTCCGGGAATCAAACCCAGGCTGTAGCAATCAGAGCACCAAGGCCTAACCCCTAGTCCTCCAGGGACCCTAGCTTGATGTTGAGATGACCTTCCAGTAATTACTATTTGTATAAACTGGTGAATGATATGTTTTGTAACGTTGGTGCCAACATCATCCAATTGGCCTTCCACAAGTAGGGTTGGAATAGATATTTTGCAGCCATAGATTTCCATGTCAAGATGTATCACAGCCTTTGGCCTCACACGGTCCATACTGGTTAGATGGCTCTGCACCATCTAACCTTACAGTTTTCTTCAGAAGCCACATGTGTACTGGACCTGGCACACTAGTGAAGGATCCCTCTCACTCTGAAATTCATCAGCTCTTTCCTGAATCTGTATTGCCCTCCATTTGTGAATGAGTTTGAAAACATTAGCAAGTTGAAAGCACTTGAAAACATGAGCAAGTTCAGGGTCAGGGCAGTGTTTAACAAACACTCTTCAGCAAGAGTGACTACTTTATTGATACATATCCAGTAATCAACAGGATTTTTGGTCTGCCTTGGTAACACTGAGTAAAAGTCTGCTAGTGGCAGACAGGATGAAGTCTTACTAAAGTACTTTAGCAATATGTTGTAAACTGCATTTACATTACACTGGCATTAAACATGAGGTTGCTTCTCAAGCCTATTTTAACTACATTTCTAGCCTGTCCATTAGCCTATCCAGTATCTTATCTGGCTGTTCTGCAGCAGTGTTGTAATTTTGTTTTCTGATATAGGATTTCATCATGTTGAGCTATTCAGTGACCGAATACTTGTCAATATTATCAACCCTGAAAATCACAGGCTTCCTATCAGAGCTGACACTAACATTAATACACTCCAATAGTTGAACAAGCCTTTTTTTATTAGGTACTCTGTTCACAGTGAAAATTTGCAAAATTTTATTTTAGCTTCATGCATCTGCAAGCCTATCTGGCCAGTCTCCTCAATCAATTGATGTACTGGATTTAAATCATTAGCAAAGGGTGTAGAGTGACATGGATTACTCTGTTTAAACTGCCCTGCAATAGACTCAAATGGGTCCTGATCTAATCCTGAATCCCTATTATTTGCAGCCAGCACAGGAGAAGCACCCATAAATTTATCATCGTAGCCAGGTGATGTAACGTAGCCAGGTAACCTCTGCCCCTCCCAAAGGAAGAGCGTTGATGCTCATCACAATCATCAGAATTAGGAAATTTGCTTCTCATTTTGTTAGTCACTCTCAGGAAATTATATAATTATAAAAACCAAAACAATCACAATCCAATGGTAAAAATCAAAATTAATAAAGCTGGCAAAAAGGCAATAACAAATAAGTTTTTCATAAATTAGAAATGATGTTTCCACTGTACCTTGTACCTTATTAAGACTGTTACTAAGACACAGCCGGCGCACATGAAAAAAATCTACTTGGCAACCCGCAGCAATCTGCTTCAAGCTGATCAGGAATCCTCTGAGTCGACAGCACCAGTTTAACCATGTTTGTCCACACAATCAGTCAGACTCACTTTCTGATCTGTTTATTCTGTAAGAATGCATAAGTCTTCTCTTTGTAAAATGATGACTGTAGACCTCACAGTCATCCATCTAACCGAGGTGTACCATTACAAAATACATGTGATTGTATACTTTTACACAAACTATAACTGTTCCACAATTAGACAAACAGTGTTTCATTTGTAATATAAAAAAGATTAGTAAGAAACAGTATTTAAAATGACAGTAAGAGCTAAAATGACAGTAAGAGCTGAGGAGGTGGCCAATTCAGAGGGCACTGGAGATGCTGTTGGCAGAAGATCAGGTGTAGAGCTGGGTGTTGTGCAATGTTGAGCTGTGTTAAATGTTTGAGCATTCCCTCATTAGTTGAGCCAAAATGCAAATGAATCAACTCCATTTGTGATTATCCAACATCGTTCCCTGGCTGGCATGCGCCTTGTGGAGATCAGAGCCATTTCCTTACTCGGTATCCTGTGTACTGTACTTGATACATCCATCGTTCCAGTGAGGTTTCTGTCACAAATTGGATGCAGCTGGATGTATGTACAAGCACAATTTTGTTAAAATCCAAGCTGTTAGGCAGAATCATCAACAGAAAACAGCCAGAGCCAAAACAGTGTAGAAAAAAATGTATCAAAGGCAGGGAGACAAAGCACATCATAAACCAAGAAAGCAACACTGGCTTGTACAAGAACAGCTGTTGATTAAATGAGACATACAAATAGTGCATAAGTTACAGATAGTGTGTGCAATACCAATGTGTGCAAATTCAACATTATCTTAAAAGGACTCATGCTTAACTCTGATTATGCCCATACTATCACTAAATCTTTCTCTGTGGGCTTGTAAAAAATTGCCCTTGCCCATCAGAAAAACTAGAACTTTAACAAACTATAATATGCCTGACCAATCATTGTTCTTCTGCATAATTTTCACCACATTATAACATTCTACCTCTGGCCATGAGTTCAGTTTTTCCAATTTATCTCTCATAAAGGTTTTTGTTCAGTTCAAGATATTCATGTTTAATATTTTCCCTTTAATATGTTAACATGATGAACATTTTCAAGCCAAACTTGTTTCTCTGGATCTGAATTACCATGAAGCCCCTTTCCCCTCTCCACTTAACCCCCCCCCAAACACACACACACACACACACACACATACTTACAAGAAATTTATACAGCCTGTGCCAGCTGGTGGGGCGATCCACACAAAGCTGAGACTGGTAGTAGGCACGTGACTGACATGAGATGCCACCACACTGCACACAAATTGAGTCCCAAACTGTTGCTCTGACATCACTCCTGAGAAAGATAGCAAAAGTAGTGCCATAAGCATGAAAGAAAAACAGGGAGCAATAAAAAAATAAGCAGCTAATAGAACAAAAAGCATTAAGTAAGCCTTCATTAAGCTTAATGTACCATAACCAGAGAAACAAAGTTCTTGCCAATATTTTGACTGCTACATTAATAGAAATGTTCTTCCTTTCTTTTTCTTTATGTATATATATATATATATATATATATATATATATATAAGAACATAAAGGGGCACAAAAATGTATTCAGATGAACTATTTCCAAATGTTCCTATCATTTTAGCAATAATAGTGGGTTTAGGGGTGTGTATTTTCAGTGAGTAACATTATTCAGTCACTCTGTCTTGAGCGCCCCCTTTAATGACAAGCACTTGCCTTAAGGCCTTGAGCATATTGTTGGCCTGTGGGAGAATGTACTGTGCTGGTTTAGGTCCAGCCTCATTAATAGGATATTCTCAGTTAATGTCAGACTTTTTTTAATTCATCTATTGCTTTTACCGACTGTGTTGTCACTTAAGAATCTATGTACAGTGTATTGGGGCCTGTTCTTATCTCATTATACATGCTCTCATTGGGAATCATTCTCCAAAAACATGCTTACAAATATCTGTGACAACTATAGCCTCTCAATGCTTGTATTGGGGAGGTTAAGACCTGAATGGCTAACAATGTTCTTCAATTAAATGAAAACATATCAGGTGCCATTCTATTGATATTTTATTTCAACCTCAGATTTGGATCTGGAAATCAACTCTGTTTAAAATGTATTTTTTATCAAGAGTGATTTCTAAAATAAAAAGTAATTTCTTTTCAGGGCATGTAAAAAGTTATAATAATTTTATAACTCAAAATTTTAGTTTGTCTTGTTTAGATTATTGTAATTTGCAAAGCTTGTAAAGCTTCTGTTGTCTTCTTACACATGACCCCAGGTTTGCTGTGCTTATACAGGCTCCCTGTCCATTATAAGATCCAGTTTAAGGTTTTACTACTTGTTTTTAAAGCTCCCCCATCTCTTAGTGTGTCACTGAGCCATTATTTTGCTCCTAGGTCTCTGAAGCCTTCAGATCAGGCTGGCTGTTAAGTGACCACGGTTGAAGGCTAAGTGTGACCATGCCTTTGCAGTGGGTCTCCTGAGGTTGTGAAGCTGCCTTTACATACTTACTAAAACAATCACATACAAATTTAAAAAATCAGCAATTAGTTGATGAGAGAGCATTGGTTTGTTGTTAGGCCTGTATCAATTATAAATAATTGTGAATAGGTAATTATGTAAATAGCTAAATAATTGCCTTTTGTCATTACCTTATTCCACTTCTATAAAACAAGTGTAACTTTTGTGTCATACACAGGACATATATAGAGATATCTTATCATACAAGAAATTCAAGAATTATTATTACAAGACTATTCTAGAAATTTGAACATAAGAAGTAATTATTGGTTCACAAAATATGGACAATGTTAATTACTGAATGAGCCAATAGCAATAGCAACCAGGAATTCCTGTTGATACAGATCACAAATTACATGACAAAACTCATTATGCAACATAAAATTAGCAACAAATATGGTAGATATTGGTCAGTTTATAATATAATTTATATATAATAAACATAAATTCATTCATTTAATGGAAAATTGGTTAATATAATTATAGCTAATATAAACACAACCAGGAATCACCGTACTAACACTTCTTTAGTAGCCTGATACATAACAAAATATAACAAAATCTAATGTTGCAAATACAAATACAGAATAGACCAGTAGATCAACTAGTAATAGATCAATGACAACATTTGTTTTATTGTATTAATAAATTAATAATTCTTTATGTGTTTAAGTGTACTGTATCTGATTGGAACGTGATAGCCTAACTTGTTAAAATGCCATTGTAACAAAACAACATTTTAAATAATGATCATTTTCCCCAGTTTTGGAAGGATTTATGTTTCAATGTTTGGACTACAAATGTATTGATAAAGTTTTAAAAGTAAATAAAATAACCATTGAACCCTTCATTGTTGTCCTGATGACTCACTGCTGTGCCTATTCCTGTCTTAGTCATAGAGTAATGTGTAGCCTTTGGATGGTGAAATAGGATGATTTAATACTTTGTATTGAGCATCTCATCATATGCTACTTAATGATTGCAAAATAGGCTAGCACAAAACGGTTCAACCTCTACTTTTATTTGGTTATTTAAATAATTCTTTAATTAAGACCTCCAATTAGAGATTTATTTTTAATTGGTGGTGCCTTCAATACATGTGGAAAATATTATTTTTTAACTAATAATGTATTAACTAGATAGGTAAAGTTCATCACGACAATCTTTTATCTTGGTTTGACAAAGCCATTCTGAAAGTTTGAAACTATTTCATAAGCTAGTTGGAAGCTGAAAGAAAGAAAGAAAGAAAGAAAGAAAGAAAGAAAGAAAGAAAGGTTGACAGAGACAGAAAGACAGACTGACAGTTACTGGTAGAAAGATAGATGACAAATGATACAAGTAGAAAGTCAGATGGAGTGAGAGAGTGAAACAAATAGATAGGTGGAGAGAGAGTGTTATTAGTACAAAGACAGAAGGAGTGAGAAAGTGATAGAGGTAGATTAATAGAAAGACATATGGAGACAGAGAGAGTGTGTGTGTGCTACCGATGGATTGATAGAGAGATGGATGTAGAGAGTGTGTGTGGTATTGACAGAGAGATAGAAGAAGTGAGAGTCTCTGTTACAGGTACATTGACAGAGTGAGAGGGAGAGAAGAGGGGCTTCAGGCTGTGTGCACAAAGGTGTGTAGCTTGACAGTTGGAGTTTGAATCTTGAATGTTCTGAGCCAGACTCTGAATATTCTGTCAATGTAAGTGTATGGGAGATTTGGGGATTTTTATCATCCACTATGGGAAAACTGTAAATCCGCTCAAAAATACAGCCTGATCAAGATGAACAGCTTGAAGGACTGTGCTGACCTCCCAAGATTTCCAAGTGGTTTTTGGCATGATCTGTGTCTGTGTGTCAAACAGTGTGGGACTAGTTAGGTGTCAAAGGTTTCCTATGAAGATAGAAAATCTCTCTTTGTATGTTTGCTCTGCTAGTCTAATTTTATATTAGTGTGTGTTGAGAATCTCGATCAGAAATTCCATGCAACATGCACTTGGGATCAATTCCCAAATGGGATTTCCTGATTCTCTGGACCAAGCCAAACACTTGGACATGTCAAAAATTTCCCATCATTGTCTATGGGGCCATAGAATTTACCTTTGACACTGACATGCAGCTGTACATACCGGTCATTAGAGGGAGCTAAATGTGTGTAAGTGTTTGTTAATTCAACCTATATAGGTAGCTGTAATGATTGTATTTAACTCAGGTTTTTAATAAGAGGCTCTATGGCAGTCTGAATACCTATAATGCAAATCTCCTCATTGAGTTAAGTGTTTTAATATGTGACATGTCTATGTTGTGGCAATTTTGTGATTCCACTTATTTTGGTCGTTAATGTGCACGTGATGTGCACATGACATCACTAAAATACCCATAACCCAATTCTCCTCATTGAGCCGAGCATTTTGATATATCTCATGTCTATGTTGCGGTAGTTTTGTGATTCAGTTTATTTTTGGTTATCGTGCATGTAATATCACGTAATGTCACTAGAATACCCACAATGCAATTCTCCTCATTGAGTTGATGGTTTTGATATGTCAAATGCCTATGTTGCGGTATTTTTGTGATTCCACATGACGTGCATGTGACATGCACATGACACCACACTTATTATCCACTTATATATCCACATGTCTATGATAACATGCACGTGACATGCAAGTGATGTGCACATGATGTCACTAGAATACCCATAATGCAATTTTCCTCATTGAGCTGAGCATTTTGATAAGTCACATGTCTATGTTGTATACCTCTTTGAGGGATGATCCATGTCTGTGAGTCAAATGGTGCAGTACTAGTTAGGTGCTGAAGATTTCCTAAGGAGATAGTCAATCTAAACAGTTTCTCTGTTTGCCTGTTTGCTCCTCTAAACTCATTTTACATTTTGCAAATCCCTACAGGAAAATCCATGTGACTTCCAGATGGGATTTCCTGATTCTCTGGACCAAGCTGAACACTTGAACACATCGGTTATGTCTGTGTCACTGATGGTGTGGGACTTGGTTTGTCCAAAATTTCCCATTATTGTCTATGGGGCCAGAATACAGCCATTTTCTGGACACTGCATGTGCACACGAAGTCACTAGAATATCCATGACACAATTCTCAATTCTCACGACGTCCGAGCTATGACATCCGCGTTTTATTCCCCATTCGTTCAGTTGTGATTTCTTCTACTTTCTCTCTGCTTTTATTAATGCTCTCCAATTGCTGCACATCACATCCAATAGGATGAAGAAGGTGAGGAGAGGAAATTGTCTGTGGCTAACTCCAATGGTAGGGAGGAAAAGGAGTCAGCATCTGGAAGGGATGATAGGGTGCAGGAAGCTATGAAGGAAGGGGAAAACGAGTGGAGGTTTTGGTGAGTGGGAGAGAAATATTCATAGCTAATTTTAGGAAGGATAGGGAGGATGATGTTGAAGGATACCAAGTGATGATCGGAAACGTGTGCATTGATGTCTGTAGCTGGAGAGGGGTGACTAAAGACCAAGTCCAGGACATTTCCACCCTTGTGTGTGGGAGGGCAGCTGTTGAATGTCAGGGAGAAGGAATATCAAAGTGGGAGAAGGAAAGAGGACTGGAGCTTGTTGGAGGGGAGGTTGAAGTCTCTGAGGACATTGAGACAGGTGCTGTCAGTAGGGAAATGACTGAGGAGCGTGTCCATTTCTTCAAGAAATTCTCCTAGGGGACCAGGAGGGCAGTAGATGACAATGATGAGAAGGTTGATCGGAGAGGTAACTATCACTGCATACAATTCGAAAGATGAGATGTTGAGAGAGGAGAGGAGTGAACCACCATCTCCAAGACAGCAGCAAATCTGTACCACCACCCCTGCCAGTTTCTCATGGAGTGTGCAAGAAAGCAAAAGCAGAGGATAGAGCAGCCAGTGTAGCAGAGTTCTGTAGCAGACTGGCCGTTCAAGAGCCCATCTACCACCACTGTTTGAGACTGAGACAACAGTGGAGGGTAGATGAAGTTACTGGTAGTTTGGCATCTGGATTGTGGATGAGAGCTTCTGGGTCTGTGAGATGTGGCAACAGAGTTTGAGGCACATGTCCGCAGCCTAGTCAGGTTTGAGGTTAGTGAGTTTAAGTAGGGTTGAGAGGGAACTGGTAATACTAACTGAACAAGAAGAGGTAACAAACACTACTAAACTTAACACATTCTAACTATATTTATAAACACTGATAATGGCTGATAAATACTGATAATAGCTGGGAAACACTATAAGTAAAGCCAGATAAAGGCTGATAAACACTGATGAATGCTGTTAAATGCTGATAGTGAATGGTAAATGTTGATAAATGCTGATAATGGCTGATAAACACCGGTAAATGTTGGTAATACATTGATAATGGCTGGAAAATGCTGATAATGGCTGACAAAAGCTGGCAGAATGCTGATAATGGTGGGTAAACATTATAAATGCTGATAATGGCTGGTAAACACTATTAAAAGCTGATTATGGCTGATAAACACTGGTAATTCAATTCAATTCAATTCAATTAGGTGTATCCCAGGAGCCACAGCACCGGACGTGGTAGATCATCTCAGGGCTATAAGCCAGAATAGGTTTTCCAAGGTAGTAGTTCACCTTGGGGCAGCAGAGATCCGTCTCCGACAGTCGGAGACTAGCAAG
>CM074921.1:16248027-16260195 GCA_037576815.1 Pangasius larnaudii | reverse complement strand
AAGCTGCTTTGAGACAATGACATTGTAAAAAGCGCTATACAAATAAAACTGAATTGAATTGAATTGAATTGAATTATGGCTGATAAACACTGGTAAAGGCTCATAATGGCTGGGAAACAATGACAAATGCCAATAACAGCCAATAAATCCTGGTAATGGCCGGTAAATGCTGACAAATGCTAATAATGGCTGATATATGCTAATAATTTCTGATAAATCCAATAAAGGTTGATAAACACTAGTAAACACCGTCAAATGCTGATAATGGCTGTTAAATGCTGGTAAATGTTGGTAAATGCTGAAAAAAGGGTGATAAATGATGGTAAATACCATTAAGTGGTTAATCCTGATAATGGCAGATAAACGCAGATTATGGTCGATAAACACCGGTAAATGCTGATGAAGTTTGGTCAACACTGGTAAATGCTGATTAAAGCCTATAAACGATGACAAATGCTGTTAAACCCCGAGAATGGCTAATGAACTTCGACAAAGGCTGTTAAATGCTGATAATCGCTGATAAATGCATATAATTTCTCACAATCACATGAAAATCATCAATGTAACACCTAACACTATGTTGGACCTAGTTCAAAAGACATTACAGATTGAAGGGAAAAAAACTAATGAATTCCACATGATTCAGCTAAAGACTTGCCAGGTGGCGCTGTGGTTTATTAGGAGCGTGCTCTTTATTCACATTCACTCAAGCAACACGAACCCCTATCATACTCATATCCTCTAGGTCACAGTTAAATACGTTTAGGGCTCCCCGATCCAGGCACACATAGTCAGCTAGGAGTTTCCTCCTACTGTACCCTTTGCAGCAGCAGCATGGTTCTCTACATCTCTATGTCTGTGCATGTCTAGCAGAACAAGTATTCATACTCACTCAGCAGCAGCAGCTGTCTAGCAGATCTAGTCCTCAAGACCAAATCTACTCACACTCTGTTCCTATCAATAGAAGCTCTTAATCTCATTCCGAGAATTGTCATGACTGAAATGTCTAGTTCAGCAATGAAACTCTATCCTTGCGCCAATTGGTTCCCTCGATGCTGGTGCAGCAGCCTATCAGCCACGCTTCTCCATCTATGTAACCATTTATTATCCTGACTAACACGCTAACTATGGCCTCTGTGTGAGCTACGAGTTTTCGTGTCCCACCCCCTCCTCCTCAGTACCACAGTATAGATCTTCTATGGGGGCGTTCCTTCTACTGTACCCTGTGCAGCAGCAGTATGGTTCTCTACATCTCTATGTCTGTCATGTCTATCATAGCAAGTATTCGTGCTCTCTCAGCAGCAGCAGCAGCCGCATAGCAGATCTAGTCCACCAAGACCAAACCTACTTACACTCCATTCCAATCAATAAAGATGTTAATCTCATTCCAAAAGTCATGACTGAAATAGTTTTTTTTTCTTAGGCATAGAGTGCTTTGGTAAACTGGAAAATTTGGATGCTGTCACTCCCCACTTCACAGATTCAAACAGAATAGGCAATATTTGCCCTTCTTTTTCCTAGGACCATAATAGCTATTACTGGCAGAGACCCTGCTTGCACTCTGTGCACAATGTACATCTTCTTAAAGCATTACAGGGCAAGAGTATACCTAATAATCTGTCTTCTCTCCCACCCCCACCTCCCCTCTCTCTGTAGAGCTACACTTTGCTCCTGAGATACGTTATCCTGGCATCTTTTGCCCTCCAGACCTGCCTGATTCTTCCTGATGCCCCACTTCTGTTTAGAGCCTCTTTCACCTGAAAACCACTCACTGCTGCTGAAGATAGCCCCAAGTGTATAACCTAAGATCACCATGGGTTTTTAATTTAAATTTTATGTCCAGATTTCTGTAAAGCTGTTTTGTGACAGTACCCATTATAAAAAGTGCTATATAATAAAATTTATTAGAATTTAATTGTTTCAAGTTTGGTTCAAATCCATATAACCAATCATAAATTACACTTGTTCCACCACCTGAGTACACCAGCTCCAGCTTTCTTAGAACTGATTGATGTATGGTGGGAATATTGTTTATAAATTTCAAGATGTTTTCAATAATTATTGAAGTTCACACTCTCCTGAGTAGTTTGACATCAATATAGTGAAGACTGGTCAAAAATCCTAGATCTAGTTCGCAAAAGTAAGTTTAGCATATTATGCAAATTGTCATAAATTTGAGTGGGTGTGGCTAATTGGTCCAAAACGCAATTTTCTATAGTTTCAGCAATAGCATCAAGCTAAGGAAGACATTTCTTTCTACACTTTATTTTCCAAGAGATATGCTTTTTTTGTATGCAAAATTATGAATAGCGCCTCCACTGGCCAATTTGAGTAAGATTGTATTCACGTTTCAGGATTTTAGCTCAATTCTATCAAATGTCTGCTGAAAGCTGTTTGGCTGATGGTGGCCATGTTTTTTTTTATTAATTAGGTCAACACACACATATAGATTAGCAGATAGATGCAACATACCAAATTTTAACTCAATAAGACTTATGGTTCCTGAGAAACAGTTATCTGACCTTATCTCTGCCTGCAATGTATGATCTCACAATCCTGTATAAGCCTGTCATATTTCACGTGAATGCATGCAAGCACTCATGAGTTACAATAGTTTGAAAAAATAAGGCTCCACCTCATTAGTATTGATTGAGAAGTGGCAGCCATATTGTTTACAAATGTCAACTTGTTTTTTTAGAATTATTGAGCTTAGCTCAACACTGTACTGAGTAGTTTGATGTAGGAGCTAAATGTTTTTTGAGTTTTTTTTTTTTTTTATTTGAGAGCATTGAAAGAATCAACAGGAATAAGAATTTTGATTGTAGGACTCACCAGTCACTAGATAAGAATTTTTTTTTTCTTTTTTATTATAGCACCCACTTCTGTTGGGCATGTGTCTTTTCATTTGCCTAAGTAGGGGGTGGGACATGAGACCTAACTACCAATTTTTTTGGCAATATTTCAATGACAACCCTGTCTTATAGATGTTTAAGTAAATTACACTCCACCCCATTAGAATTGAGTGACATGTAGTCACAAATGTCAACATGTTTTTAATAATTATTGAAGTTCACACTCTGCTGAGTAGTTTGATACCAGAATTGTGAAGATAGGACAAAAAGCCTAGGTCAAGTTCTCAAAAGTAGGTTTTCCATATTAAGAAAATTATCAACAATTTAAGTGAGCAGAATTAAATGGTCCAAAAGGCACATTCAGCTCGATCAGACATATTGTTCTTGAGAAAAGTTTATCTGACCTTAGCTCCACTCGTTATGCATGATCATGCCCCCAAACTTTTCAAATGACCTCAGAATCTTGTCCTGTATATGTGTTTCAAGTTTCATGCAAATACATGCAAACAGTAAATTAGGCTCTACCTCATTAAAATTGATTGACATATGGCAGCCATATTCTTTACAAATGTCAACATTTTTTATAATTATTGGGGGGCACACTCTGTGCCTTTGGTTCAGTATGTAGCAGTTTTAGCAGAAGAAAAAGAAGAAGAAGAAGAAGAAGAGGAGGAAAAATCCTAACAAAAACAATAGGGTTCCAAGCACTGCCTGCTTGGTCCCTTAAAAATACTTGCAAGAGGCAATTTGAGGGGGGCAAACACCATGTGCAGACCTCACCACAGGTAGCCGGTTCTCACTAACTTGAACAGAACACTAAAGCAACCATAGATGAACCATTACAATTTTCTGAGAGTATGTTAATGTTAAAACTGTGAAGTGTGTGCTGCACTGTGAGTGCCTGATAGCCCCTATGTTATAACTAGTCAACAGTAAAAATTCTTTCACAGATTACTATGCAGTACAACAGATTTTAATTTGACTGGCTTTACAGACTGAGAAAAAGTTATGTGAATCTAATCCCGTTCCCTATTAAAATCTTTGTTTTTTTATACAACCACTGTATTTTAGGAGTGCATCATGACTCAAATACACATGCAAAGGACACACATGCTTATTGGGATTGTGAAAAGAGTTTGATGCAAAGTTTTACATGGCCATAGGCTGACAGTCACACGAGCGATAACAAGCAGAAATGTTTGCATGCAATGCATAGATTTTTGGTACCTATACAGAAGCCTGTTATTGGCTCCAGCAGCAATGACCTTGATGTGGCCGATGTTGTTTCACAAACTCCATCTTCCCCAGCTCCTGCTTCAGAAATAACTTTGTTTCCCTCCACCTCAGTCCCCCAAAATTACACTGCTGGTGGTAGAGAAATATTGGAAATAAATTCAAATGCACCCTCCCAGCCAATATTACATAGCTACCCTAAACGTGCATTTGGGTCCATATCATGGGCATTTAATGCTAGATGGTACAGTTCGTGACCCTGTCGTAAGTTCATTTGGTGTCACTAACAAGAGAGATGCCTTTTTACTTCATGTGGTTATACCATTTTGAAAGCAACACTGGAACATTGCAGTGTTTTGCAGAAGAATGCGTACAGCCACTGTCATGTGGAGTCTATGGAAACCTTGTCTGAATTAAAGTGTCAGGATACTTCTGGGGAAACTATAGACTGCATGCTATTGGGCAAAATGCAGCTGGAAAAGAATAGATATTATGTGAAAAGCATTGGAGGTGTGGTTAAATTTCTCTGTGTTTACAACCAAGGGTTGCATTGAACCACAGAAAGGCAAATCAAACAATGATACATCTGCAGGTCTCTTCCTTAAGTTGTTTGAATACACCTTATAAACGGATGCATTTCTGGCTGATATACTAAAGGGTATATTTAAATATGCAAAGTATACTTCTAAGGACTTTCAGAACGAAATCATTGAAACACTGGCTGATATGGTGCTATCAGAGATTAAATGCCAATACACAAATGCTGTTTAAGGGTTTTGCCTTAAAAATGATGGGACACGAGACGTAACGTGTAAGTGTAACGTAGGAACATTTGTCTGTAATGTAGGAACTCAGAGATCATCAAACTGAAGAAAATGACTGTCTCTCCAACCACACACAGGACAAAGACATTCCTTTACACCAAACAGCTGTAAAATGGCTCCAGTCCATCTAGGCTAAACAACAGGTCATTAAACATTAAGGGATGCTAACAGTCATTGGAATGCAGAAAACCCCAAAAAAAGGGTGTAATTTACCCCTCGGTGGAACTGACCTCGAGTTGACCACCCTTAACAGGGGCCTTTTGTTTGGATTAGGGAACTGGCTGAGATTTATCACACTCCACACCACACTACATCCTGCTGAGGTTGGAATGACCTTTTGTACTTAACTGAATCAGGCATGGAGTCCTTTTGCTAAGACTCCTCCACTTTTAAGAATGTTCTTTTCTTTCTTTGTGTCTGCCTTATCTTATTTCATTGTAGTCACTGGGTTATGTATTAAGTCTATATGGGGAACATGCCTTCACACATGAGGGCAAACAAGAGGGCAAGAGTCTAAGGTTAACTTACAACTCAGCTACGGCGACTTCCTCACATGGTGGGAAGTCTGGTGCTACCTCCGAAATCATGTATTCAAACCAGCATTATATTGCATCCCCACTATTAATGAAATTATATAATATTAAACCTGTGTCATTCTGTAAACATGTCATTATACCCAGTAGCTATTGGTCACACGTATGTATGCCGTGTTTGGTACCTGTATGTTTGCCTCCATGTGTTGAAACTGTTGATGATGTGCAATTCTCAAGTATCTCATATCACACAGTAATTATAAGTATTAAAGATAAATAAGACCATGTTACAATGGACATTAAGAAGGAGGCGACCCGGGAAGGGTCACTTGCAAATTAGCTGTAGGGCCAGACAAACCGCTCTCCAATCATCTCCAAGCCGACCTGCAGTTGGTCGAAGACCTTAGGAGGCCGGCTCATCCAAACTACATAAAAATCTCATGCCCAAGCAATTAAGTGAGCTAGAACCCTCTCTGGCGACAATCAATAACTTTTCTAACATCCTCCAACTCCGGTCCGACTAGAACCTGGTGACCAACACCAATTACTTCCATTCACCACCTAGGCAAAGCAAGTATTGATACCTCCCAAATTTATTAAGCTGGTGCAGTAAACCTAAAACTCTTTTCATCGATTAATGCTGATATTTTGATGGTTCACTCAGGTCAAGGTCTAGTGATTTTTTCATGCTTATGTCTAAGAACTCAGCCTTCTGATTATTCTCACTGGTTCTTCTCATTCCATATTCCCACATGTATGAATGTGTACATCTATGTGTGTGTTGGTTGTGTGTAGTAGTTTAGGATATGTGTGTAGTAGTTTAGTATATGTGTATAGTAGCTTATTGTAATAAAGTCTTGTCTATGTTCAAGGTGATGTTGTGTTGTGTTTCTCTGCTCACCATCTAAGTTACTAAGGTGTCCGACCTTGCTACTGTGCTCTTAATATAGTGTTTCGCTATATTTAGGATATTATTGCCGGTGGCCACGGAGGTAATATACCATACACAATTAATAAATACACTCATTTCAGCTTATCGCTGGACGAATAGTTGATCAGCTATAAAAATATTAAGTTTACAAATTTCCCCTTCCGAGCTGATCTGCTAATCTCCTACATATATTGGTGGAGAATACATCAGCTTAACCTAAATAGCTAAATTCCTTACAGTAATGATTAGGTTTGTAGACAATTCCTTGCCAGAGGAGTATTTGATTGGGTTGCTTGACTTGCATCAACTAGATGATGAATACATCTCCACTCAAATATTGAGCCACCTCTCAGCTGCTGGCTACAGTGCTGACAACATAGTCAGTGCTATGATGGTGCCTCAGTGATTAGAGGGGTACAAGGCGGTGTGCAAGTCCTCCTGCAAAACAATCTTGGTCGGTATATACCTTATATTTTGCACCGTTTTGGACTTAATGAGCCAACAAGGTCATTGTTACCTGGAGGGGAATCTAATTGCAGTTTAAGAGACTTTATAGACTATGCACTGTTGTCATGTGGCTCTCCTTTTACTGTGGGAGAGGCAGAGGACTTTTAAACCCCAAGGAATTTTTTTGGGAGTGTCCAGCAGCGACAAGCTCAGGCTGCAGCAGGTCCAGTGATTATGGTTGCCACTCCTGTGTTCTCTGCGCCTTCCTGTTCTGTGATACCCAGTCCCGAGCCACGAATTTACCCCCAAGTCTGCTCCAGTCCATGAATCTGTTCCTGAGCCTGCTCCAGAGCCCTCTCCAGTCCTTGAATCCACTCCAGAGCCCGCTCCAGTCCTCGAATCCACTCCAGTCTGTGAACCTGTTCCTGAGTCTGCTCCAGAGCCCGCTCCAGCTCCCAAGGTGGCAGCTCCTGCTGCTGAACCTCTCAAGTCGGCGGCATCTGCTCCAGCTCCTTCCGAGGTGGCAATTTCCACTGCAGAACCTCCCGAGTCAGCGGTGTCTTCTTCTGAGCTCCTCGCCTGCCCTGTCACGGTTATGGAGGCTGTCTATGAACTCTCAGCCTGTCCTGTCTCGACCGCAGAGGCCATTATTAACCTCTCGGTGCCAGTCCCGCCTGATCTGCCTTGGTGGACACCTGCCTCATTAGCACTACGTTGGTGGACATTTGCTCCGCCGTGGGGATCTCCGGACCCCTCTGCTCAGCTGTGGTGGTCGTCTGCTCTGCCGTGGGGATCTCCGGACCCCTCTGCTCAGCTGTGGTGCCCGTCAGCTCCACCCACTCCGCCCTGGTGCCCGTCAGCTCCGCCCACTCCGCCCTGGTGCTATTCTGTTCCGGCTGCTCCACCGGCTCTGCCTCAGTCCCCTGTTCCTCCACATGGACCTGGCCCTCCACCCCTCCCCCTGTTCCGCCTCCGCTCCACCTCCCTCCTGGACTCAGGTCTATTTCTGTTGAGGAGCGTCTGGAAGCCGCTCCTTGGAGGGGGGCTATGTTACGATCACCAGCTGGAGTGCCCACGGACTCCACTAGAGGGCACTCCACCCCGGACTCTTGCTCCTGTTCTCTGGACTCAATTTCCCATGTGTCCCATGTTCTGCTCCCATTGGTTAGTTTTGGTCATGTGTTCTCCTTGCCCGGTTTAAAAGTCACTCACACCTGCTCCCAGTTTGCTGTTGATTGTTTGGTGTTTTGTGTTGCCTAGTTTTCTGTGTTTGGACCCTTGGACTGTTTTCCCTGTTTTTGATTATTTGCTGCTTGCCCTGACCATTGCCAGTGTTTTGGATTACTCTTTTGCCTTTGCCTCAGATTATACTGTTTGCTGGTGTTCGACCCTGCCTGTTTTTGACCACGATGGCAATAAAGCCTTGCGTTTGGATCTCCAACTCCATTGTCCTGACTCTACATGTTACAATTCTGTTAATCATGTAAGCAATCTGATTACTTCATAATCAAAATCGGAGTCTGTGATCTGTGCAGGAACATTTGGGTCATGATGTGTTCCGTCTGGGGGAAAAAAAACAATTGTGTACTGTTGGCGGTTCTGGCTTACTTGGTGCCCTAGGTGAAATCAGACACGATGCCCCAAACCCCCAAACATCCTTAACCCCAACCCCCCCTCCCAACCACAGGGACATAAAGAAGTATCAACACTGCATATGTATTTTTATTGCTGAACTATATTCAATAAATAATAATACAATAAACTTATATATTAAAAATGATGTTTGTATAACAATATTTATTCTGCAATTTAGGTTAGTAAAATTGTATAATGCACAATCCAAACTTCATGTAATTTATTTTTTTACCTATTGCTGAGTATTATGGCCTTAGCACAACTAGCACTGGAAAATTACACATTAATAAAGTTACTGCAAATGTCATGAGGAGATGTACGTAGCATACTGTTATCTTTGACTCGTTACTCACCGTCCTCATCTTCTTTTCTGTAATTGTAATCCTGAAGGCCTTGATCTCATTAGTTCTCATTTACAGTTTATTTTTTCACAGTTATGTCACACACAGCTTGCAAATATCACCCATCACATTCTTCCCCACCAATCAACAGTCAAGAATAAACCATTCCATATTTGTGCTGGACAGTGTGTCAGTGTCTCATGGTCATTTATTAATGTTTTACAATAATCCAAGGAAATTGCAATTGTACGTCATTGGATGCAGCCTACATAAGGAGTAGGGAAGCAGTTTACTTTGTGATTTTTTAAATTTATTTATGTTTTTATTTTTGTATGGTGCAATTAAAATATCATCCCTCTCCTATTTGAAGCTTGTAGCAGGTGACTTTTCATGAGCAGACAGACAGCAGCAAAGTTGTGAGGGGTGGCAGAAAGGGGAGGTGTACCATAAGGAGCTATAAAGAAGTGAAGAGCTTGTCTGAAAGCTGCATGTGCAGGCGGCGCCCCATGCCGCCCCTGAGAGCATTGCTGCCCTAGGCAGCTGCCTATATGGCCTAAGCTAGGATCCGCCACTGATTGTGTAGGAGAAAACAGAGTATGATGCTCCATATTTTAATCTATTTAAAATTGATTGTGAGATTAGATTGGTGATGTGAGGGGCATCAAACTGACAGGCAGATATAGAATGTGGATTGACCTCAGTAACAGTCAGCATTTTGTTAGACATTTAGATAGAATGTAGAAATGGTTAAAAAAAAAAGCAAGGCTAAAATGTGGAAAATTTGATAAAGACTTTATTTTGAGTAGATGCATTCCCAGCCATGGCCTTTCTAATTAACATTTTTTTTTTGTTTTACTCATGGATGATGTGTGTATTTTGTCATTTTCTTCAAACAGAGAATCCATATGCCTGAATTTCAGGCAAATATGAAGTAAGTAAATAATTGAACTCTTCTGTGGTCTCTATATTCTCTATAACATTTTCACCTGCTGACTGTGTGATTGACCACCTAAGAATAACAGTGCAGCTATACATTAATTTAAATATAAACTGCAATATCACAAGGCATAAAAACACCCTACATCCATTTACATTCTTTAAGTCAACACTACAGTTTAAATTCAAAGCAGTGGCAGAATTTACCGTAACAACCATAATAATGCCAGAAGCATAACCACATACACTCACTGTCCACTTTAATAGGAACACCATCCACATCAAGGCTTGATGTGTTGTGCATTTTGATATGCTTTTGTGCTCATCACAGTTGTAAAGAGTGATTACACAAGTTACTATATCCTTCCAGGCAGCTCAAACCAATCTGGCTATTTTCCTCTAACCTCTATCAACATCAATTGTTTTTCGCACCATTCTGTGTAAACTCTAGGGACAGTTGTGTGAAAATTCAAGGAGACCAGAAGTTTCTGACATGCTCAAACCACCCCATCTGGCACCAACAACCATGCCACAATCAAGGTCACAGACATCAAACTTTTTCACCATTCTGATGTTTGATGTTGGCAGTTTGGATATCTGCATAAACGATCATGTGTACAGGTGTTCCTATTAAAGTGGACAATGAGTGTCAATCTTCCTAACATTACCGTATTATGCATTTGGCTTACTTAAAGTCAAACAACAATGAAAAATAGCACAGTCGTATTTACTTAATTTACATGTAAAATACACCTTCCTTAAGAAAAGTAAACTAACCAACTGCTAACTAAACTTAATGGACTACATAAACTTAGCACTTGCTGGTTCTTCAATGTCATCTGAGTCACTAACCCTCCCAGCGTAATACTGAGTTTTGTGTTCATGAATGACTCACTCTGAATTGTCAACCCAATGAAACATATTTAAAGGGACCAAAGAAAAACACATGATTATCTCAGCTGAGAGCAAATATAGACTCCTAGCTCTCATTTCTCCTGGTGATGTGTGCGCACACACACACACACACACACACACACACACACACACACACATCCCAGGCTCCAAACTTGTTTTAGTATGTTTTTAAAACACTTTACAAACACTTTACTTGCTAGATTTCATGCCAATCAGATAAATGGCATAGGAGTAGTTTGAACAAAAACTACTTTTTATTAAAGATGGCAAAAAGCATATCAATCAAAAGTAAATAAACTATATGGCACAAAGATGCAGGACTCAGGAATTCTGCAGATAACTTTTACACAATTTCCCTACAAAGATATAAACCAAAAGGTAAATTCATATATTATAGTGCCCCCTTCTGGTGGGTATGCATCATTTCCTTTGCCTGAGTATGGGGTGGGGACCTAACACTGGCCCTAATTACCAAATTTGGTGGCAATATTTCAATGATAACCCAGTCTTATAGCTGTTTATGTAAATTAGGCTCTAAATTAGGAAGAAGAAGAAAAATCCTAATGAAAAAAATAGGGTCCCATGCTTGGCACCCTAATAATAATGAAAAAAATGTAACTATACTAATAGTTTTACAAGCATTTCCTGCTTGTACCCCAAAATATAGCCACAAGCAGTGATCTGCAAAGTGATCACAAGCAAACAGTGCTTGCAAATTTGTAAAGAACAATAAACGTCTCCTGGTTATGTATGTAACCATGGTTCTCCGAAGGGAACGAGACGCTGCGTCGAAACACTATGGGAACGCCTCCAGCGTGACCGCTCTCTGAATCACATGTGCAATCAGTCCAACAGATGGGCGAGACATCACAGGCGGGGTGACGTAACGAACCGGAAGCATAAAAGCCCGAGCGGCATGCGCCGCGCTAACTTCTGCGAATGAGGCAAGCAGGGCAGGGATGCCAGAAGTGTGGCACTGAGACGCAGTGTCTCGTTCCCTTCGGGGAACCATGGTTACATGCATAACCTGGAGACGTTCCCCTTCAGGAACTCAAGCTGCGTCAAAACGCTATGGGAACAAGAATGCCCAGACTTACAAATCCCTGCCCAGTGTGGAAAAGCACAGCTTAAGGCAGAAGGACAGAAGAGCCAGGAATGGCTCGCATATCCAGGCCATAGAACCTGGCAAAGGTCTGGGGTGTGGACCAGCCCACCATGTTGCAGATGTCCTGCATGGACACACCAGCCAGAAAGGCCTTAGAGGCCACCACACCTCGGGTCGAATGAGCCTTGACCCCCAAGGGCGAGGGGAAACCAGAGGACTCATAAGCCAGCATACTCATAAGCATTATGCGGCGACAAGGAGCTCCCAGCACCGGGCCCTGAGACAAGAAGCCAGGTTTCCTCCACATTTACATTTTACATTTATGGCATTTGGCAGACACTCTTATCCAGAGCGACTTACAATAGTGCTTTGAAGTCTATCAGGAATACATTCTGATATTGGTTCACTAGGTCACA
>CM074921.1:16235950-16247927 GCA_037576815.1 Pangasius larnaudii | reverse complement strand
CTTCTTAGCCGCGGCCCTCCTCAACAAAAGAACGGTCCTCAGATCCGTCTTTGTGTCAGAGGGACCGGGCCCAGAGCGCTCTGTTTCTGTGCCTCTCTATGAGAGGAGGCAGTACACGGAGGGGGCTGCCCCTGCCCAGCAGCCCCACGGGACGGGTACAGGCCTGCTGATACCTGTCGACGACGGAATCAACAGCGTCGCTGAACAGGCCAGAGGGCGCCAAAGGGGCGTCCATAAAAACGACCCTGTTCTTCTCTTTCATGTCGGACAGGGTCAACCAGAGGTGTCTCTCTGCCACCACCAGGACTGCCATAGACCCGATAGCGCGGGCGGTCTCCTTGGTGGCACGGAGCGAAAGATCAGCGGCCTGCCTGAGCTCAACTAAGTGCTCAGATGGAATCTCCCCCTCATCCCTATGGTGTGCAGACATGCACCAGCCTGACCTGCCACCGTGTAGGCCTTGCCCACCAGCGCCGAAGTGGTTGGCAGCGGCTTGGAGGGCAACGCCAGAGCCTTCAGGGACGACGCCGCCTCAAGGGACAGATAGCAGGATAGTGTCTGTTCAACCCTGGGCATCGCCCTGTAGCCAGCAAGATTGAGCTCCGCCACATTAGCATATTGGGAAGAGGCGGGACTGAATAAACGGGCCAAAAAAGGCCTCGTCCACGACCTCGACACCTCGGTGTGGAGGTCGGGAAAAAACGGCAGGCTCCGGCGTGAAGGTGGCGGTCGGCTGCGCAAAAAGCGCTTGTCTAATTTAGACCCCTGCGGTAAAACTAGCGGATCAGTGGGCCAGTCAATACTAAGTTTGGTGACGGCCCGTGAAACCACCTCCAGCAGCTCCTCATATCGAGGAGACTGCGGCAAATCAGGGTCGACGCTCTCCACTTCAACCTCCTCGGAGGAAGACAGGCGGAGGGCCGGGCCCGCCCCCTGGGGGGAAGAAACCGCAGAGCGGGCTTCTGAACCCAGAGAGCGGACAGTAGACCTGGAGGGTGAGGAAGGAGAAAGGGACTGGCCCATCTCCATTCCCTCCGTCAGATCCATCTGCGAGCCCCACGAGTGCAACCGCCGCTCTGCCTCGGCAGAAGAGGGGCCGGCACCGTGAGGCACGCGAGTGAAGGCTCCCTCCTCGAAGAGAGCCTTCTGGGAGCGAAGCGTGCGCAGCGGCAAACGCTCACAATGCGAGCAGCCAGCTCCTTCGAGAGCCGACTCTGCATGCTCTGCTCCCAAACAGACAACGCAAAGACTGTGCCTAACAGGCTGTCCGCTCTCGCCCTTCCTATGCTTCATTTTGTCCTTGGCCATAGGCATGCCTCAGACAACACAAAATGGACAAACAATTGACAAACAATATGACATAGAGCGCTTGCTGAATGACAGAAAGCTAGTGCGGTGCAATGCCACTCGGGCTTTTATGCTTCCGGGTCGTTACGTCACCCCACCTGTGATGTCTCGCCCATCTGTTGGACTGATTGCACTTGTGATTGAGAGTGCGGTCACGCTGGAGGCGTTCCCATAGCGTTTCGATGCAGTTCGAGTTCTTGAAGGGGAACAGATAAGAGATGATCATAGTTATTGAGTTTCTTAACTCAATAATAGTAGTAGTAAGCCAATCAAATAGTAAGCCTGCTAAAATCTGATTGGCCAATGGTGGCCATGTTTTTTTAAGTAATTAGGCTTCGCCATCAGCTCATCAGACATATGGTTCTGAGAAACACTTATCTAACCTTAGGTCCACCTCTTTGTATTACTATGCCCCAACCTTTGCGTATAACCTCAGAACTTTGTCCAGTGTTGGCATTTCAAATGTAATGCACACCCACACTTGCAATCATGACTTAAAACTTCAAATAACTGTTTAACAGGATAGATTCTATCTGATATTTTACAGGATACCTCTCTAACTTTATTATTTATAATGTTATTTGTTTGTTATATTTGTCTGTATTTGTTTGTCCAGACCCTTTTTAATATTTCCAAAAAGAGATGACCAAAACACTGTTGAACATGGTACAATTTTCTTTTTAAATACAGTCCTAAAATATCTGTTACTACATTTATTTTTGCTACATTGGTATCACCAATATCAATGGGGGCAGTTGTGTCCTAATGGTTAGAGTGTCGAACTTGTAACCCGAAGGTGAACCTGAAGGTCGTGAATTTGAGTCTCAGGTCCAGCAGGGATTGTAGGTGGGGGGAGTGAATGACCAGCGCTCTCTTCCACCCTCAATACCACGACTGAGGTGAGACCCTTGAGCAAGTCACCGAATCTCCAACTACTCCCTGGGCGGCGCAGCAAAAAAAAGGCTGTCCACTGCTCCGGGTGTGTGTGTGTTCATTCACTACTGTGTGTATGCACTTGGATGGGTTAAATGCAGAGAACAAATTCCAAGTATGGGCCACCATACTTGGCCACACGCCGCTTTACTTCAATAAAGATATTTTACTACACATAATTGGTTGTTAATCTACTTCAAATATAGAGAGTACAGAATTCCGTAACAATAAGACAACCTTACTTAGGATAGCACCAATGATGATAGCATACTCTTTTGGTTTCACAGGAATCTTAAACTATTTAAGGAATTGTGAGTATGATAAAAGTAATCCTTCCTCATTAAAAAACTGACAAACAGTGAGCATTCCATTATCATACCATGCAATTATCATCTTATGCAATTCCTTAATAATATTTTCCAGGACATTCAATTACACTGATATGTGAATTGACCTTGAAATTCACTCTGCGTTTGAAAGCATGGCCAAATAAAGACAAATCTCTCCTTATCCATGCATTAAATCTGTTTTTACTCCTTTCCAAATAAGCCTAAAATTCAATGTGTTTCTTTGATTAAGATCTTTAAACACCACTAAACCCAGATATGTAATTGTTGCTTTAAATGGTATTCCACTTGTTTCTCCCAAAACACAGCCTTTAGGAGGAAAAAGTACAGAATTGTTCTTATTCATCTTTAAACCCGAAACCTCAGAAAGCTTGTTTATACACTTAATGGCTTTCTCTACTTCTTCACTATTTTTAATAAAAAATGTTGTACATCAGCCAGTTGGCTTAGCTTTATTTCTTTGCCAAACACAGAAATTCCCTGAAAAATGATTACCATCACTCATAATAGAAAGAGAAAAGGTGATATCAGACACCCTTGCTATATTCAAATCTCTGACAGGTACCATGGGGTAGCTGAACTGAACTATTACATTCATATAAAGTGTTATAATAGCTTTTTGGAAGGAAAAAAAACCTCCCAAAACCAAAATACTCCATGAACTTAAAAATAAAAGAATGTTCCATGGTATCAAACAATTAAAATATAAAAAATAAAAAAGATAATAAAATAAAAGCTTTCATCTGAAAAAAAGATGTCTATAATCAATTAAATTCAAAATCAATATTATATTGTTACCAATGTAATGCCCCTTCATAAAGCCTGATTGGTCTTCATCAATTATTGTATTTACATCTTTTTTTTCTTTTTGCAAATATTAACATGAAATCTTGGCATTATTGTTTAATAAACTGATTGGTCTCCAATTTTCAATGTATAATTTATCTTTATTAGGTTTTGGTATGAATATAATTATTCCTTGTTTCATCGAGGCAGGAAGTTCTCCAGAATTGATTTATTCTTTAAAAACAGAAAGTAAGAATGGAGCAAGACTATTGAAAAATGCTTTATAAAACTCCCCTTTTAGTCCATCATTACCTGGAGATTTGTTGCTTTTAACATTATTTATACTATCTATAGATTTATATTATCTATATATTATATTACACTATCTATCTATAGGTTTATACTATCTATAACTGAATTTCTAAATCTTTGTCACATGAACCTTTAAAATCTATAGTTATCATATTGATATTGTTTGACATACTGTATTCCTAAGAAAATTATTTATAGTCAGAGATTGGTTGATAGAGTTATATAACTTACAATAAAACTAAGCAACAAATTTAGATAAATCTTTAGGATTCTCATTAGGAATTCCTTTTATGAATTTATTTATAAAAGCTATTTCCCTATTTCTTTTTTCTAAGCTGAAAAAAAAATTTGTTTTTTTTAATCTGATTCCATCCATTTTTGTCTTGATCTAATGAAGGCACTATTAGCTTTCTCTTCATAAATTCCATCTAATTGGTTTTTCAATGTTATTAATTTTATTAAATCATTATTAGAAATATTTTGATTACTTTTAGATGTAATGCACATTATTTCACTAATATTATTTCCACTTTCTTTTTTCTTTTTCAAGATAAGTTTTCCATAGTAAATAGCCAATATTCTTACTTCAAATTTCATTTGCTCCCAATGAAATTATTTCTTTTTTGAAATCATTATTGTTCAATAAATTGCCATTAAATTTCCAGTACCCTTTGTTTAACTTGTTAGATTGACTACATAAAATATTAATCAATCGTAATCACTATCTGGTTGTGGTCAGTTATAACAGATTCAACTTTATCTTTAATATCTTCTGAAATGAGCCAAAAATCAATACGTGATTGCATAGATTTGTTTTTATTACTCCATGTATACATATTTAATTGTGGGTTTTTATATCTCCTTATATCTTTAGATTTTATATTTTTCTATATAGATTTACGGGACCAGCTATCCAATCCTTCATCAAAAACCATGTTAATATCACCACCCAAATTACTTTAGCAGAGGAAAAATTAGTGTGATCGATATCGTCCTCAATGTCTTGAAATATAAGCCCATTGTTTTGTTTTTGTTTTTTTGTTTTGTTTTGTTTTTTATTATTGTTGGCATATACATTACATTAATGAGGATAAAATTAAATTTTAAATTAAATTAAAAGGACAACCTTGATTATCTAATTTCTGACTTATAATCTGTCCAGAAAATGTATCTCTTAAAATAGCAACTCCTGCTGTTCTATTTGAGGCACCAAAAGAAAACCATGTCACAGCCTCAATGATTCTTCCAAAACATTATATCTTCTTTGCAAGCATGAGCTTCTTGAACAAAACAAATATCTGCTTCTTTCCCTTTACAGAACAGAAACAATGCTTTTCTCTTTACCATGTCCTGTATACCCAGAAAAAAATTGAATTGACATTATTATGAAATAAACTTAGAACAATTTAGAGAACAAAAAATAAAGTAAGTGTTAAGTAGGTTTTGAGAGTGTATATAGGGTAATTTTACTCTAACAATCTCGTAGACCAGTCACAATTAAGTCACTAACCGATTTATAAAACAATATTGTCTCAAAACCGGCAATGGGAAGAACATCCTGTATCAATACTATCTATAGTGACCTTAACAATTCATATTTAGTGCAATAAACAGAGTTTAGATGTCCTGATCGAGTTTCTGTTGTATCTGTTTTGCCTGAAGGTCAAAGCCCTTCATTAGTGGAGTAGGCAAATTAAGTTTTAAGATCTTTACCATCTACAATTGTCTTGCATTGTTTCTTTTAATGCTTTGCAAACGGCTGGCTGATTGGTGCTGCTCTTGTTTTTGTTGTGAGATTTTCTTTGAAGTACAACTTGTTTTTCTTTAGGAAGCCATTTCCCTTGGGTCCTTTCCATGTAAGTTCCTGCACTGTTCTGGACATGAATTTTAACACCACTGGTCTTGGTTTCTTTACCTTGCCCGTTTCTGCTCTGGTTCCTCCAAGGCGATGAGCAATATCCACACTGCTCACCATGAAGTTACTTTCTTTCTCAGCAATCTCCGCTTTGCAGATCTCCATCACCCGGTGTTGACATTATCTTCAGTACACTCGGACAGCACCTTCAAGCGAAGATTCCATCCAGGACAGTACCGATCCTGATTGTTTATTTTGTCCTCCAGTTCAGACACCTGCTTCATTATTGCTTTATTTTTTTTTTCAGAATTGCATTCTCCTTTCGAATCTCAAATATCTCGGAGTGCACTACTTCCAGAGCTTCTTTCACATGTTGATGCTAGTTGAATTTTGTTTCAGCATAACTTTTATCTCGTCGGAAGTCTGTCTGATAATTTGAATGATGCTTTGCTGTATCTGAGTTAGCGTTAACTCTCCTATAGCATCACCACGTGTTTGATTCTTTGGTGATGGTAATCTTTTGGATAGAGTATTTGGAGATGAATCACTCTCATCCCCCCTTTTTGGCTGAACATGTGTGTCTCGCTGATGAGTCTTTTCTCTGTCATTTTCAGGGTATTGGTCAATATTGCTTCAGGGGCTGGCAATGCTGATTATTGTTACTGTTTTTTTTAATCTTTTTGCAGATGAAGTTTCCGTGTCTTTTGTTAAACTTGTCACAGAGTTAATAATATACTGTATATCTGTCCTAAAAGTTCAATACATCATTATACAATTGTGACTTGCATAAATAAAATTTTGTAAGAAATACCTGAAAGTGATCTCAGATAGTAGAGCAAATCTGTCTGCACATGCCGCCATCTTGGTTGACCCCCATGAAGTGCCCCTTGTAGTATTCTTATGTTGGTCATAAGAATAATCATTCTGTTAGGTGTCTCATTGGCCATAACAACCCTTCAATATGTTATGTAAATAACTCTGACTGTTCAGTTCATGCTTGCTGTTGAAGAGACATGCACCATTTTCTGCATAGCTGTTAAAGTAAAATAAATGTACATGTGTTTAGAGTATACCAACTTCCTGGTTATATAGTAAAACTTCACCAAACACACAAGCATTATACCCCTGTCCTGTCACTCATTGCTGATCTACGTCAAAGCACTCCCTTTGGCTGAGTCAGTTCGTTTGAAATTCAACCCCGTTTCTAGTAATGGCTGCTGCTCATACCGTGTGTTTTCAACATCCTCATCCTCTTAAACATCAGTGGTAATTAACCTATTCAACACTTTAACTAATGTCTCAAAGGACATTAGTGTGGCTGTCACTTAACTTCTCTTAGTGAAACAAATTTTTTAAATTAGCATTTTGTGTTAACTACAATATTTGGCAGAGGTAGAAAATATGAAGTGAAAGGAAGAAAGAGAAATTCTATGGTTTCTGACCAAAAAGAAGCCCAGCCTGGTTGTTGCTGACAATGACAGCAGTCAGTGTGAGAAGAGAGAGAGGATGAGGGAGAGTCAAGCTGCCAGCAGTGGCAAAGAGCAGTGCAGTTCCCACCCTTCTTCACTAGGTTAGCAAAATGTAGGCACAGCGAAAATAGGTGAAAATAACTACATATTCTGTATGTGACACTCAGGTTTACAATTTAAAACACTGATGGGTGGGATATGAAAAGAAAGTATTTCTTGTCATTAATTCTTTTCCCCTATAGTGATGAGGACTGATGGCTCTGTTATGCCATGCAGTGCATTTTCATGTCTACCAGAGCTCTCAATATATGGTTCAGGCTTTTCATTAAAATAAAAAATAAATAGTTGTCAAACATTTTGTGTGAAAATATGCAGGGGTTTTTCTAATATTTATTTGTGTTTCAGCTGCAAACTTGGATGACTCAGGTTCAGTTGAATCAGATGAATGATCTGGCCCAGTAGGACCTGATGGTATGCTGGTGTTTTCATACTGCAGTTGTAATGAATATAATCTAAATCATAGTCTTTTGGATCAACAATTAACTGTTTGCGTGTCTTGATGACATTGGGTTTATGAAAGCATAGGGGCATTCACCCTGGTGTTATTTTCATTTGCTTCTTTCCAGACATTTCCAAGTGCAGAGCAGAGGGTTCTGCTCTGTTCCATCAAAGAATTATTCTGCTTCCCAAGGACCTGATGTATTATATTTTATTCCATGTATATATGTACATTCTTCTTAATGAAAAACATTATGATAATATTTAAGTTGTGATTGTAAAAGTTTACTCCAAATTCAGAAAGTGCTTGAAATTAAGGGCTTTAAGGAACAGTTAAGAAGGTATACTGTGAAAAAGCGCTAGAGCCAGCAGCAAAGGAAAGAGGTAAAATGTATGTAAAACTCATTAAGTTAAGAATTGCACATGACTTGAACTTGTACTTGGCCCCTCTCTGTAAAGTGTGGCCCCACTGTGGCCCCTGCTTTTTTTTTTTTTTTTTTTTTTTTTAAATCCTAGATCCGCCACTGTTTTTTTTTTCCACAGACTGACGGTGACATGTAAGTCTATTGACATTGTCTGGTTTTACTAGTCATGATGTGCCCAGAGAAAATTTTGAAGTGTTTATTATTGTACATACAATAACATACCTCCTGACAGATGTACCTGGCATGTCTAAATGTTTTATTGGTACTTTTTTGTCAATTGTCTTATTTTGAGAGTAATTATGAATATATGATGAGCAATAATATAATGAATATAATATATAATCATATATTCATGGTTGAAATTAGGTCAAGTCATTGAAACAGCCTGAAAAAGACATCTTTTCAACTTTCACATTGCAAACAAATTTAGACTTAGAGGGACATTTTTTACAGACGTCTCTTTAACAACCTGCAGAAGACTGCTTTTCACTTTTCAACCATATCTCAACACTGGCAAAGCCATCTTTTCATTGAGTTTTTGCTGGGTGGTTGGTTCCTAAGAATAGCTATTTGAATTTAATTCCAAACCTTATGAATATGAATAGCAACCCCCAGTAGCCAATTTAAGTAAGACTGCATCAACTACTAGTATGTCAACTTCCAGCTTGAACTGCTTTGGGTTCTTGAAAAACTGCTATTTGGACTCAATCTCTGTCCCTATGTATGACCATGCCCCAACCTTTGCACACAACATCAGAACCTTGTACTGAACATGTATTTCCAGTTGGAAACAATAAAACATAAAACAACAAAACAATAATAAGAATAAGAAAAATCCAAACAAAAACAATAGGGTTCCAGCACCTTTGGTTTTTGGACCCCTGACTAGATAGTGCATTTCCTGCATAAACTGTGAGTGTGTTGTGATGCAAATCTTCAATATTGGCCGATTGGTACACACACCCAGACACACACGTCATAATTCTTTACGTATTACATACCTAATGTTACATTTAACCCTGGGCTAATTTGTCCCTTTTTACCATCCATATTTCCAGTATGACACAGAAAAATTAATTTGTCCCTTTTTCTCATCCATATTGCCAGCATCAGACAAAAGCAGTGGTAGCAATGGTACTATAAAGACAATGCAAATAAATGCTCAAAACTGAGAAATTATAAACAAATTGTTCAGCCAATGAGATGGTTTGGTGCAGGAGTCTTTGTTGATTAGTGCATGGGGTCAGACTGGCCATGTTAGAGTTGGTTTGGTGTCAATATCCTAAAAACTGTAGGTGGGGATATTATCAGGTAGAAGAAGAAGAAGAAGAAGAAGAAGAAGAAGAAAATCTGATAATAAGTAGTGTGTTGCTCTCCCTGTTATTTTTGTTCTGATCTTATGATCTGGACATGCATGGAGTGATATTTTGTGACCACTGTACATTAATAATATGGAGTGTACTCAGTGTAGTCAGTGTTTTCATTGCACTTCTGTTAATGATGTTTTTAAAATTATTTCCCTTCTCACTATAGTCATCCAAGTGTGATTAAAAATCTATACACCCCTGTTTAAATTGCAGGTTTTTGTTATGTAAAAAAAAAAAAAAATAAACCATGATAAATCATGCCAGATCTTTTTCACTCTTTCACTTTTAATGTTATACAGCAACCAACAAAATTTTTATTAAAAACAAAAAGAAAAAAGAAAAAAATTAAAAGAAAAAAGAAAAAGAAAAACCTTAACTTGGTTGCACAAGTTTCATTAGTTGTTGTGGATATATTTATGTGAACGTGAAAATTATGTTCAAAAGTAATTATAATAAACCTGCCATCATTGGACTCAAAATTTGGTGAAAGGACAACAAGAGAACTTTTCAGGGAGACTGTGAAGTGAGCTATACCAACATTAATGGAGCTACAAGTATTCACATTAAATGTCCACATGCCATACCAACACTCCTGTTAATGGGACAGGCTCATCCTGTGACAGCAGTAAGATATGCTAAATGCATTTAGGAAAAAAAACAACTCTGATCATTCAGAAAGCACCTGCAAACAACACTGCCACTAAACTCTGTGACCCTGACCCTATGGACCATGACGAGCATGACTGCTCCAAATTAGTGCAGTGCCTAGGGGAGGAAGATGAGAGTGAGCACAATCTGAACTAGAACTGTTTACAGATGGATCATTAAAGGTTATCAATGGAGAAAGAATGACAGGATGGGCAGTCACCATAGCTGATAATGTTGTTCTATCTGGAAAGATCCAAGCAAACTCCTCTGTCCAAGAAGCAGACCTCAGGGCTTTCACTGAAACCTTACAGGGAAGGAAAAACTGCAAATGTATATGTGGACTCACATTGTGCCTATGGAACACTCATGGACTTTGTAAAACTGTGGAAACAGAAAAGTTTCCTGAATGCAACTGGAACCTTGAAGAAAAAGGGGGAAGATGTGAAAGAATTGATAGATGCTATGTCACTCCCAGCACAAATGGCAGTGATAAAAGTTAAGGTTCCCACAGCAAGTGCAATGCCTTAGCAGACTCAGCAAGTAGCAGCCTAGAAAGGGGGCCCATCTATATCAAGAGACTGGGATTCATCACTCATGGAAAAAGACAATGCCCTTAACTCAGCATCACAACTAAGGACCATGACACTTTTGACATCACTCACATTGCTGACATGCAAGAACAATTGTCAAAAGAAGAGAAAGGGACATGTACGGAAAATGGAGCAAAGCTCCGTTCAGATGACATTTGAAGACCTTTTACCCGACATAGCCACTCAAATCCACTCAGCCGGTCATTTAGGTGCAGACCACATGACTGGTTTAATGTTTAAGGGTGGGCAGTACAATCCAGTTTACAGAATAAGAAGCTATCCAGATTGTGAATAACCTAACTAATTTGTCAACAGCACAACATAGGTAGAGCTCAACAGACACCTGTGCTACAAGGTCCAGCTCCACGAGGCCCTTTTAGGCACCTACAGGTAGATTACATCAATCTACCTCCCTGTGAGAGAAAGCAGGATTGTGTTGGTAGTGGTTGACAAGTTTTCTAGATGGGTGGAAGCATTTCCTACTAAGAAAGGGACAGCTCATCACACTGCTAAAATCCTAGCTCAAGAATTCATACCCCGCTTTGGCATCCCACAGTCAGTTGATTGAGACCAAGGAAAACATTTTAAAGGACAAGGGGATACATGACAGTGTAATCTGTTTAAGGGGAACACAGGTCATGAAAGCCAGTAGGAAGAATCACTCCTTTCAGTGGAGTGGGGGTTGCCCTCATGGTGAAGTACGACTCTGTCGACAAAATCATGATCATATTTAGTCCTTAAATAGCTTGCACACAGCCACGTAGCAATTGTAGGATCTGAAGCAAACAGGCAAGGAAAGTAAAGAAGCCATAAAGCTAGGAATGCTGCTCCCAAACTTTGTAGAGCCAAGTTAATTACCACTTGGTTACTGATTACTGGATTTCAACTGCCCTGTGAACAATCAGCAACTGATAGGACATCCCTGACCAGAGGACGAACCCTCTCAGCCAAGAGGAACCTTTATCAAACTCATCAATCTTAGCCGTCGGCCAAGACCAGATGGCTCACCCAACACAATTGTAAAACTGATAACTACAGGAAATGGGGGGGACTCACCCAAGGACCCTCATGGAATGAGACCTTTGTTCTCCCCAGGAACACAAAGTTCACCACCCTGCACACATTCCACAGAACCCAGCTTTAACAGACTACATAAGGCTATTTTATATCTCTTGTAAGGACAATGACTTTTAAGATGATGCACCATAGTTTGGAAACTTGTTGCCACTTTTAATGTCATTCTGTATTTGTATCATGCTTATAGCCACCAGGTCATTATGATGCTTTTTGATCATTTAACAGGGATCATAGTGTTCGTAAATATATCAATAACAGCAGCTATGTCGTGTTTGGTATGTGTGTGATCACTATTGAATTTCCTAAGGGTTGGTATAACGTAA
>CM074921.1:16208526-16220509 GCA_037576815.1 Pangasius larnaudii | reverse complement strand
GTGATAGGTTGCCACCTGTGCAATAAGTCCATTCGTGAAATTTCCTCACTACTAAATATTCCATGGTCAACTGTTAGGCAGTTAGTGTTATTTGGAACAACAGCAACTCAGCCATGAAGTGGTAGGCCATGTAAAATCACAGAGCGGGGTCAGCGCATGCTGAGGCGCACAGTGCGCAAAAGAGTGAACTTTTAATTGGCCCATCATCTTCTAAGAAAAATTACCAAAAATTTTGTAAAGAAAAAAAAAAAGAACTTACTTCTGATAACAATGTACCTGTCCTGTTGGTAAAATCAGCTACCTATTTATCTGTCATGAAAAGTCTTGTTTCTAAACATTTTTCTATTATTTTGAGTAAATTAAAACTTTAAATCTTTGTATTCTATTGGCAGATAATTTTGCTTCTTTCTAGAAATAAATGCAGAAAATTAGAAAAATTAACTGGCAAAAGAGTCTATTTCAAGCTTGAAATTAATCAATAAAAGTCTAGAAATATGTTTAAAATGTTATATTTGGGTTATTATAATCTTATAATAGGAAATACTAGATAAATCTGATTTGATATTCAAGATATTTTTACCTCTAATATGTCATTTTTTGCAGTGCATAACCTGCAATTGTATATTGGTTTAAATATTTTTGTAGTGCAGTAGCATAGCTTACTTGGGTTTCTTTAAAAATGCAGTAAAGCAGCTACACTGACAGTTTTGTCCATCTTGCATACTTAATGAATTCCCCAAATATAGAATAATAAAACGTGTTTTATAAAGTATAGGCCATCTTTAGTGGATTTATTGTACCTACAGGAGTTAGAATGATTTGCTCCACAATTGTCAAATGCATCAAGGAATGCTGTCATGGTTTGGATTACATATTTTTGTTTGTTATATTGCGAAGTAAATGTGCTAATTGTATACTTATTTTAAGAATCATGCACGATGAAGTAAGTGAAACAGAGAACATCAGGAAGAACCTGGCCATTGAGCGCATGATCGTGGAGGGCTGTGAGATTCTCCTGGATACTAGCCAGACTTTTGTCAGACAAGGTAAATTCACCCCTACTCCAAATACACATGCATGAACAGAGCTCTGGAATGGGACCTCAATCAGCATGGTTCACAGTTGCATTCAGATATTCTTCTCATCTAGTCTTGTCACCCACCCTCACTCACAAGTCTCTCTGTTACTTTTCTGGACTTGTCTTTTTTTGATTTCCCAAAGAAAGTGATTAATGTGAAGGATTGACTGGTTTAATCTCACCCATCTCAGAAGAACAGTGGACTGGAAGGACAGACAGGGCAATGCTCTGATTTTTTTTTTAAACCTAATCACACCTTTACAGGTCAATCAATTGAGAAGCTAGGGCTTGGACAAGTCACATATTAAACAGAGAAGACCCACAATTTCTGTGATAAAGACCCTCTGATAAAAAAAAAGGAAATGACGTTGAAATGAATGTGTACTATGCTACCCTATAGGTTTGAAATCAGTAATAGGAAAGGCCTGTGTTTTATTGTTATATTTTTATCTGATACCAGATAAAAATGAAAATTAGAAAATAATTTTATCCTTCTTTCCATTGCACCATTTTGCACTGATCGATTCCAAGGATCACTTATCCAGGTGCCCATGAGTGAGAAAGGGAAGATCACCCGTGGCCGTTTGGGCTCCTTGTCTCTGAAGAAAGAGGGCGAGAGACAGTGTTTTCTTTTCTCTAAACACCTCATCATCTGTACCAGGGGCTCTGGGGGGAAGCTGCACCTCACCAAGGTAAGATTTAGGTTTGCATGTATCAAAACCTCCTAGAGTGATAGAACTTCTCCAAAAACAGTTTTTTTTTACTAATATTACTGAATATAGTCTACACTGCAAAAAAGATAGCAAGTGAATAAAGGAAAAGTGTTCTATTATTTCTCATTATTAGGTTATTGTATAACAAATTATAAAGTTACGATGCTTATTTCTAAATGTACTTACTGATTTCCAGTTTAAAATGGTCTTATTCTATTGGCAGTTAATTTTGCTTTTTTATGGAAATAAATGCTTGAAATAAGCTAATTTATCTGCCAATAGAATGAGACAGTTTCAAGATTGAAATGAGTAAACATATTTATAAATAGGTTTAATAATCATATTTGTTAAAAATAATCTAATAAACAAGTATTAGTTGAACTTGCCTACATTTAAAATAATTTTACTTGCTAAGATATTTTGTGCAGTGTAGATTGGCTTTCTTCTTCTGAGATACATAAAGTCATGCTGTATTCTTGTGTGAAGTAGAGCAAAAAAAAAACAGTTGTATCCCACTCACTGGTTATGTAGCATGCATTGACAGCATACCTTCAGTGATAAATAGATAAATACAAATATAAATGCAAATAGCTAGGTAAATAGTTACATACATAAAAGAGAAATACCTTATACACTATGTGGCCAAAAGTATCTGGACACCTAAGCATCACACCCATATGTGGGGCTTCCCCAAACCATTGCCAAAAAGTTGTAAGCACAGAATATTTTTAGAATGTCTTTGTATACTGCAGCATTAAGATTTACCTTCATTGGAGCTACAGGGCCCAAACCTGTGCACAAAGCAAGGTCCATGAAGAGATTTGCCAAAGTAGATGTGGAAGAATTCAAGTGGCCTAAGCCCTGACCCCAACTCCACTGAACACCTTTTGGATGAATGCTCTTGTGGTTGACAGAGCAGAGATCCCCTCAGCCACATTATAAAATCTAGTGGAAAGCCTTCCCAAGAAGAGTGGAGACTTTTGTAACAGCAATGGGAGTAGGGGCTGGGCAGCAACTCCATGTTAATTCTCATGGTTTTGGAATGGGCACATATGGGTGTGATGTTCAGGTGTCCACATACTTTTGGCCATATAGTGTAGCTATAGAAAGGATAAGTGGAGTGCATCTGTAAAAAACATTTAATAGTCTGATAAATGTAAAAGCTTAGTGTTTTTTTTTCCTACAATGTTATATCTTTCTAAAAGTTATGTATAGCTTATTTATGTATAGCTTATGTAAGAGTTAACAAATAACAAAAAGCAGATTAAGAATAAAATGTGAGTTTTGCCAAGTTAAAATAACACTGAGTTTGAAACTTAAATTTCTTAAAAAAGTACCCACAATCCTTGTTAATTCAATGAAACATGTTTGTTGTGCCAAGGGAAAATGTTATTAATGTAAATTTATGACACTCAGTGACTGTTTTGTCAACTGGTTGTTTGGGAAATTCAGGCAAAGTAATATTTTTTGGTAATGACTGCTTAGTGTTGTCTGAATTGATATTTGATACACTATATGGCCTAAAGTTTATTTATACCTGATCATCACACCCATATGTGGGCCTTCCCCAAACTGTTGCCACAAAGTTGGAAGCACAGCGTTGTACAGGATGTCTTTGTATGCTGTAGCATTAAGATTTCCCTTCACTGGAACTAAGAGGCCTAGCCTCATGTTCCAGCATGACAATATCCCTTTGCAGAAAACGAGGTCCATGAAGACATGGTTTGCCAATTTGGAGTGGAAGAACTCGAGTAGCACAATGCCCACACTTCAACCCCACTAAACACCTTTGGGATGAATTATCCCCAACATCATCATCCAACATCAGTGGCTGAATGGGTAAATCCCTGCAATCTACTCCAAAGTCTAGTGGAAAGTCTTCCCGGAAGAGTGAAGGTTGTTATAATAGCAAACTGGGGACAAAATTTAGAATGGGATGTTCAAAAATCACATGTGTGCGATGCTCAGGTGTCCACCAAGCTTTGGCCACATAATATATCGAATAATCACTAAACAGTCATTACCAAGAAGATTTATTTGCCTGAATTTCCCAGGGTAGCAGCTGACTCCTCTCTGTATCTGTGGCCAACAGAATGGAGTGGTTTCGCTTATTGACTGCACGTTGATTGAGGACCCTGAAAGCACAGATGATGAGCGTAAGTGTTAGAGCCTTTTATTTATATCTACTCTTATGGCCAATGTGACATCTACTACCTAACAATAGACTGAAAGCCATTATCACACTGAGTTAAGCACCAGGGAATGTAAGGCTGTCTTGGCAAAACTAAAGTCAAAATGCTCCTTTCACCATATATCTGCCCAAGGGAGTGACTGGGCAATTTTACAATATACCTATTGCGCTTTTATGCACACTCAAGAACACTGAGTGACATGGTAGGTCATGCATATTGGCTGCAGTGACATATGTTTAACTATTGGTACAGGCTGCTGAAATTTGCACATAAATTAGCGCAGCATACAGTCTGAATATAAAAGATGTGACACGCTGGTTGGCAAATGTATGATGCTCTGGCAAGTGTAAATTGTATTGTATATACTGTGACACAAATACTTCTAAACTTTAATGAGATCCTACAGTCAGTACTCCAAGCCATAGCACTGGGGTGTGGTAAAAAGTAGCAGACCATGGAGGCTTAAACTGGGCCTTCAATGGTCATGGAACCACCCCCAACCCATCACACCACTCCACCATCACTCAGCTACAGACACACAAAAAATATGTGCACACACTTCAAGAAGTACATTGCCAGTCAATTTCAAAATCTAAATATTTACAATAACCACCAATTATAGTACTATACAGAAAGTCTAGCGAATGTAAATAAATGCTGCAAAGCAGAAAGCCCTTCTGAACTAAATAAATTAAATGTTTTCTACATTTAAAAAAATGCAATGAACAGCACTAACTAAACAAAGTCAATATTTGACATGAAAGCCCTTTGCCTTTAAAAATGCATCAGTATTCCCAGGTATACTTTTTTATAAGCACTTTTATAAGGAAATTGTCTGTTAAGTTTTTCTAAGCATCTTGGAGAATTTGCCACAGTTCTTCTGGAGATATAATAAATCTGAGATAATTTGTATTAAACATATTATGCTTGAGATTTTGGCACAGTACTGTAGCTATAAACTTCCTATACTGTCCTATATACAATCACCCCTTATATCTCCTATCATGTTAAAAACATGGACAACCAACTCAACAACTGCTGAACACCAAGTGAACACTGAACAAAGATCATAGATCGAAATCACATGCTACATCTGAAAGCAGCAAATATGTTCATTACCAGCATCTGTACTCTACTCTAATGATACGTAGCACAATAGGGATCACCAGTCACTTGTAGACTTTTTTTGAAAATGTTGTCTTGAAAATGGAATACACAAATCAGCCATGCAGATCAGCCACAATGTCAACTCCACTAGCTGGAATTGCCAGCATTTTTCTCAGTAGAAAGCTCTATCAGTATTAGTTAGCTAGTATTATGTACTCAGAGCTTAGAAAATTTATTTATTGATATAAAGGCAAACTAGCAAGCCCAAAGGGTGTACCAATCACAACACATCTAATTTTGATGGCTCAAAGCCTGCAAGACAGGACAAAGCAGGCCATCTGGATTGTGCCATTGGCAGGTACTTTCTCATTTAAAGAATAAAATTACTCTCGCTCCCGAGTAGCACAACAGAAAATTGTTTGCATTATCATCAGGAGATTACAAGTTAAAATCCCAACGATGAGAGGAATGGAAATACTCTCTACCCTGTCAATCAGAGCAACACTTACCAATTGTTGGAGTGTATGAGCTCATGTATGTGGAAGAGAGCAGTTTTCCTCTGAGTGTGTGTTGCCCTGTGAAACAGCATGAGCAGCAGTTCGAAAACATGAGTTAGATGGCTTCACATGTCTTGTAGGGAAGTGGTAATTCAGTGGTTAAGACAATGGACTCCTGATCGGAAGATTGAGAGTTCAAAAAGGCCCTTGAGCAAGGCCTTTAACCCTCAACCCTCTTTTATGTAGTTTCGCTTTCGCTTTCGCCGCAGTGCCTAAAGCTCACGAAAAGACGAAACATGGGACGAAAACAGGCAGCATTTTAGGCAGTGTGCTTCTCCCTGTATTACAGGTGGAGATACACACGGTCTGTGCGTTGTCTGTTTAGGAGCGGAGCCTGCATTGCGTGCGTTTTCCGCTGCATGTGCGTCGCTCCCGGAAGGCTCTTTTTGAAGAGCTGCCACCTACATGCCAGGGCCTGCCCCTTTTTCCCCGACCTCCACACCGAGGTGTCGAGGTCATGGAGGAGGCCTTTTTCGGCCTGTTTATTCAGTCCCGCCTCCTCTTACTATGCTCACATGGCGGGGCTGGACCATACTGGCTACAGGGCGATGCCCAGGGTTGAACAGACACTAGCTAGCTATCTGTCCCCTGGTGCGGCATCATCCCAGAAGGCTCGGGCGCTGCCCACCAAGCCGCTGCGGACCACCTCAGTGCTGGTGGGCAAGGCGTACACGGCAGCAGGTCAGGCTGGTGCGTGTCTGCATACCATGGCGGTGTTACAGGCATACCAGGCCGACCTGCTCAAAGAGCTGGATGAGCATGGGGAAATGCCGTCTGAGCACGTGACAGAGCTCAGGCGGGCCGCTGATCTTTCTCTCCGCGCCACCAAGGAGACCGCCCATGCTATTGGCCGGTCTATGGCGTCATCGACAGGTACCAGCAGGCCCGTACATAGGCGGTGGCGTTCCAGCAGTTTCTCCCTCGCCACTCTCTGGCTCGTGGGGCTGCTGGGCAGGGGGCAGCCCCTCTGTGTACTGCCTCCTCTTACAGGGAGGCACAGAAACAGGGGCCCGGTCCCTTTGACACGGAGACGGATCTGAGGACCATTCTTTTGTCGAGGAAGGCCGCGGCTGTCTCCTGCTCGGATCGAGTCGATCCTCACAGCAGTCGCAAGAGTAAGAGAAGGCCGGTCACTCACTGTGAAGCAGTTTCAGAGACTGCTGGGTCTGATGGCAGCTGCGTCCATCGTAATACCCTTTGGCCTGCTATACATGAGGCCCCTACAGTGGTGGCTCAAGACCAGGGGGTTCTCTGTAAACCCCCCTTCAAGCCCATAGAGGAGATTTCGGACCGTCTTTCGACGTTGAAAACTGCCTTTCTCTTGGCTATTTTCTCTCTTAGGAGAGTGGGGGATCTTCAGGCCTTCTCTGTGGCCTCCTCTTACTGAGACTTTGCGCCCGGTCTGGCCAAAGCGCTCTTGTACCCCCAAGCGGGGTACGTATGGAAAGTTCTCTCCTCGGCACCACGGCCGGTCATGCTGCAGGCCTTCTGTCCTCCTCCCTTTCGGGAGCCCGACCATCGGAAGCTTAACTGTACGTGTCCAGTGCGTACATCCACAGAGCTGCCCTGTGGAGGAGGGCGGACCAATTGTCTGTATGCTTTGGTCCCCCGAAGAGGGGTCTTCCTGCTACCCCTCACCCTTGGAGGACAAGGCTCACTCTACCCGAGGTGTGGCGGCCTTGAAGGCCTTTCTGGCAGGTGTGTCCATGCAGGACATCTGCAATGCGGCGGGTTGGTCCACGCCCCTGATGTTTGCGGCCTGGATATGCGAGCCACTCCTGGCTCTTCTGTCCTTTTGCCTTAAGCTGTGCCTTTTTCACACTAGGCAGAGATTTGTAAGTCTGGCAGCGTGGGCATACTCATTCCCATAGCGTTTCGATGCAGCTCGAGTTCCTGAAGGGGAACGTCTCCAGTTTATGCATGTAACTATGGTTCCCCTAGGGAACGAGACGCTGTGTCTCAGTGCCACACTTCCGGCATCCCTGCCGCGCTTGCCTCATTCTCAGAAGCTAGCGCGACGCTTGTGGCTCGGGCTTTTATGCTTCCAGGTCGCTACATCACCCCTCCTGTGACATCTCGCCCATCCATTGGACTGATTACACATAGGATTCAGAGCGAGGTCACGCTAAGGTGTTCCCATAGCGTTTCGACGCAGCATCTTGTTCCCTCGCCGAACCATGGTTACATGCGTAACCTGGAGACATTGCTCTGGATAAGGGCATCTGCCAAATGCCATAAATGTGAATGTAAATATGTTTGTCTTTACCCTCTCGGTTTGGTAGCTGTCATGTGACAGGAGAGAGCAGGCTAGTGTACGTAAATTGGGAGATGATCAAAAAGGGGAGAAAAAACACACAAAAAGATGTAAATTAATCTTAATAAATCTATTTGAAACACATAAACACACATGTGACAAAGACCAAGGAGATGGTGGTGGACTTTAGGAGGACTAAAACTTTGATTAAGCCCATAACCATCATGGGTGAGGAAGTTGGAATTGTTAATAACTACAAGTATTTGGGTGTACACTTAAATGACAGACTGGACTGGAGGACCAACACTGATGCTGTGTACAAGAAGGGAATGAGCAGACTCTACTTTCTGAGGAAGCTCAGATCTTTCAATGTATGCAACAAGATGCTGGAGATCTTCTACCAGTCTGTGGTGATGAGTGCCATTTATTGTGCTGTGGTCTGCCACATCAGTGCCAGGGATACCAGCAGGATTAACAAGCTTATTCACAAGGCTGAATCTATCATTGGACACAAACTGGAGATGTTTGAGTCAATGAGGAACAGGAAGTCACTGAACAAACTGCTCTCCATTATGGACAATCCATCTCACCCACTCTACAACACACTACAGAGTCAGCAGAGCTCATTCTCCAAAAGACTCATTCAAATTCATTGTCACAGAGAACATTACAGGAGTTCATTCTTACCATTCGCAATAACATTGTACAACAGCTCACCTGTGTGTGACAGATGATAACACTTTCACATTATACTACTACAAGAAAGGTATTATTTAGAAAACTGTCATTATATTCTACATTCTCAAGGTTCTTCATATTCATTATTCACTGCCAGTTTTCACAAGAGTACTTATGTAAATATTGATGTAAATCTGGTTAAATCTACAACTGTGTTCCATATCTGCACTACTACATTTAATTTAACTTATTGTATTTTATATTTTATATTTTGTGTGTGTACTTGTTGTATCGTGCTACTGACCATGCTGCTGTAACACAAGAATTTCCCTCATGGGATCAATAAAGTCTATCTATCTATCTAAAGTACATAAAGCCATACAAATTTAATACAGCTGCATCTTCACTGCATCTAATGAGAGAATCAGGCTTGTGTAAAATGTGTGTATCTTATTAAGTCAGGACATATAAGGAGCGTGCATCTGACTTCAGCTCCTACATCCTAGACTGCTACTTTTTATTTGATGTACAACCCTGCGTCCCATAAAAGTGCTAGCAAATGGTACCAACATTTGGTTTCATTCGTTTAGTCTCATTCACGTGTTGCATTTTACATAAGGTTTTCCTATGTGTAAAGCCCATTATGCACCAAAAGCAATGTGGCTTGCAGACTTTAGGGCATGAAATATTCATGTATATGCTGTTGCACTGGTCAGATTTTAACAGACAACAGTATTACAGAATGAAATCAGTGTTTAGATTATGGGCATACCTGGCAAAATATGTCAGGAATATACCTAGGAATAAATGAAATTAGAGGATTTTGGAAATTAAATACAGAATGTCTTAAAAATAAAAGTCATCTTAGAGATCAGAGATGAAATAAAAAGCAGTTACAAGTCTTAACAAGATCAAATAAACAGAGAAACATGTATTATGAGACTTTAATAAATAAATATATAGTATTACAAACCAAAACCAATAGAAATGAAGAACAAGACAATAAACTTTCCAAGGTTAAAGAAGAACTGACACAGATTAATAACGAAATATTCTTAAGTACCCAAATCCAAGCTGGAATAGACACAAATTACTCCATAAATATACAAAATGTAATTAAGACCTTAAAGAAAATAAGAGAAAATAAATATCTTAATCACATTAGAAACACAAAAGGTAATATTATAGAAAATGAAAAAGACAAACATAATTTTGTTAGACAATGTTGTGAAAATGCCTATCAAAAACATACATGGACACAGACAAACTAAGATATTTTTTAGGAAAAGAATCAAACATACCATATGGAGATTTGACATACCTAGCTGAACCTATTACGCATATAGAAATAAAGAAGACTATCGCACAGCTTAGTAAATGGAAATCACCTGCTGAATTTTACTAAACCTTTTCAGATGAGATTGCTGATTTATTAGAGAAAGTCTATAATGAAGGAATCATTCTACCACAGTGTGATAACATATATATATATATTATATAAAAAAGGGCACCAGTCAGGACTGGATAATTATAGACATATAAGCCTAAAGAATATGGATTATAAAATATTAGCTAAAATAACAATGAATAGAATGAAATAATACTTGAACGAAATCATAGAAAAAGAACAAACATGCAATTAAAGGAAGATATATGTGGGACAACTTAAATATAACAAGAGACATAATAACCAATAAAAGAGCAAAAAATTTCTTTATCATAGGAATCGACCAAAAAAAATCATTCAACTACATATCTCGAGAATACCTTTGGGAAGTTATGAAGTTTTATCATTTTCCAGAAAAATTTATCAACATGATCAAATTACTCTATAAAGAATCAAAAGTACAAATACAAGTCAACAGTATATTAACAGAGCCAATTAAAATAGATAGCGGAGTGAAGCAGGGATTTCCTTTAAGTGCAGCACTTTATATCCTAGCAATTAGTCCACTTCTAAATAAAATAGAACAACATACAAGGAACTCAAACTTCAACACAATTAACAGTCAAAATTGTGCCTTATGCAGATGATGTTACAATTATAACAAAGAACCAACAAGAAGTAGGTACTATATATGAACATTTTAAAACATATGAAGCAGTAGCCGGGGCAAAACTAAATCAAGCTAAGACTGAATGGGTTTGAATTGGAGAAGGTGACCCACCAAAAATTGAACTAGAACCAAAGGAAGAAATCAAAATATTAGGAATATACATAGCTAATAAAGACACTAAAGAAAAAAAACTGGGGGAAAAAGGAGCAAGAGGTAAAACAGGAACTTGAAAAATATAAAGGAGCAAATTATAAAGCGAGAATTTGTACAATTAAAATGTTTGTCTTGTCTAAATTGAATTATACTGGTTAGTTGTTTGTACTGTGAACTGCAGAATATGGAACACAAGATGCAAAAATGGTTATCAATCAATGTAATATACCTGCTGATGCTGTGTTTAAACAAATTGTAAATCATCTAAAAAAGACTTAAATCCAAAGACTGTAAAAAAAGGAAATGTTTTACATGGACATACTTAAAACTCCAAACTAATTTTGTAATTGTTCTCTACCTACGACTGTGAAATTTTCAAATACTTAAATGATAATATAACTTTATTGATATTTGTATTGTGACATTTGTTCTAATGTATATATTGTCCAAACATCTGTGGATTTTCTGGTTTGATATGTATATATGATAATTGTGATACTTTGAAATTTTTTCAATAAAGTTTGATTTAAAACGCAAAATATATCATGAATATTATTTTGTAGTGTTTCTAGCTAGACTGTGTCACATAAAACATGCCGTTCTTGTTATTTTGAATAGCTGGTCAGTGCATTCTGTTATGAAATCTCGGTGGCTAGTGCTTCAACATTTTTAGGAATCCCTAATGGTATCATATTTACTAGTGTGTACAGACAGCACCACAATGGTATTTTACATCAACCACTAATAGGGGCACAAAATTTCAAGCTTTATTTATGTGTATCAGCAAGCTCTGTAAGTGGGCATATGCAGAATGAGGAACACTTCTCGGAAAAGAGATTTGATTGTTTCCATTGCTGTGGGGGTTTTATTATGTTGCATGAATGTGTGGGAGTATGGCTAATGAATGAGGAAAATGAGAGGGAAAACAGAGTAGAAGAGGTGACCTCAGTGGAACAGAAAGTAGATAAGATTAGAAAGGATGAAGTCAGGAAGGCTTTGAAGAGGATGAAAAGTGGAAAGGCAGAGTTGCAGCAACTATAGGGGGATAAAGTTGATGAGCCATACAGTGAAGCTATGGGATTTTGATGGAGAAGTATAGGGATGGTCAGAGGGAGTAGCACTGTGTGTTTGTAGACTTGGAGAAAGCGTATGACAGGGTGCCAAGAGAAGAGCTGTGGTACTGTATGAGGAAGT
>CM074921.1:16196810-16208426 GCA_037576815.1 Pangasius larnaudii | reverse complement strand
GGTTTGGACATGTTCAGAGGAGGGAGAGTGAGTATATTGGTAGGAGAATTTTGGACATGGAGCTGCCAGGCAGGAGGTAAAGAGGAAGTCCAAAGAGGGGGTATATGGAGGTAATAAATGAGGATATGAAGTTAGTGGGTGCAAGTGTTGAGGATGCAGAAGATAGGGACAGGTGGAGAGTGATGATTCACTGTGGCAACCCCTGAAGGGAAAACCCAAAAGCAGAAGAAGAAGATTAGTTTCTGAACCTAATCACTTACCTCCTTTTGCACTGTGTCATTTGTTAATATACAGTCTCCTCCAAAATTATTGGAACAGCAAGGAAATGAAAGCTGAAATTCTGATCTATCATCTCAAATTCACCTTTTGATCTCAAATTCAAATATTTTCAGTTGGCCTTGTTGGCCATGTGTTCCAATACTTTTGGAAGAGAGTGTATATTTGCACTGTTATGTTTGTGTTATGTTATATATTGAATGTTATAATTTTTTTTCTAGTGCATCAATGTCCTTTGCTGCTGCAGCACCTGAATTTTCACTTGGGGGATCAATAAAGTACTTCTATTTATGTATGTTTGTATCTATCTATCTATCTATCTAATATAATATAATATAATTAATAGTCAATGGCAATTCCGCTATTCACTCCTAAAAGCGCTTTTCTGAGTACAGCCTTCTCGGAAATGCAGAGTCAATGAAGACACCACAGCTTCTGTAACAGTCCAGCCTGGGGCTGTGTCTTCGGCCACCAGAGGGAGGCACAGGACCACTCCAAAGTAATCAGGACCAATGAGCTACACCTGGCCTTCTGGCTACTTAAGAGGAACACGCAGGCTCTCATGGACATAAGTCTTTGTTTTCGAGTCCTGGTAAAAAACGTTTTGAAAATTTTGGGTATTTGAAAACTAGAGCTATAATCTAGTCCTTCCTCTGGACTAGGTTGACCTCACCTCATCAACCTAGCCACTCTCTTGTGTTCTCAAGTTCCTTCCCTTGTGGGGAAAAATGTTTGTTTTCTAGTTAGGTCCCTGTAGCAAGCAGTCAGAGGTTTTCCCCCTGGTATTCGTAAAGATTATAATTAATCTTGTGTTCATTCTCCCTATTTGTGCTGCACTTGGGTCCCATTTATTAAGTACTGTTTGATGGCTCTCTGTGTGTTCAGGTCTCCCTAATATGGCCTGGGTCTGATTCCAGCACATTACTGTGTTGCTATGCTGTAGGTTGCTGTAGTTATATGGGTCACTAATCGAACAGACAATTGGGCTCCTTTGCTGAAGACCCTTGAAAGTAGTAGGTTACCTCTGCGCTAATGGATGGCAACCTCAGGCTGAAGCCTAGTACGTCTTGCTTAATGACACCAAGGGCTTTGTTTGGCATTTATACAAGGGCAAAATGAGGGCTTCCCACTTATGAGCATGGAATTATGAGGGTGCTCTTAGGTGCTGTAGCACATCAAATATCTGGGTGGTTCAGGTTTTCAGCACCTTGGGGCTGATTCAATCAAGCCCCACAGCCTTGCCTATGTAGAGTTTTCCCAGTCTTCTGTAAAAGCTGTAAAAGTGATAATAAGGCTGGAAGAAGGGGAAAGTGCAAGGGTGGCAGAGGCCCCATTCTCACATGCCATGATACCATGCAGAGGGGCAGTGTCCTTGGCTATAATAGAAGGTAAGCAGTGTACAGATCAGTCAATTGTAGCTCCTGCCATAGTCACACACATGTAGCTCAAAATAGCCTGATGTGGGGAGGGTGCTCCAGCCGAGGCATGATGGTAATCCTTGGGTTATTGTGGCCAAATTGCATTACTACCAGGACTGTATCAATGTCCTTTGTAGAGCAAGGGATGCTAGGCCCCTGCGATTTTTTTTCCTGGCAAAGGTTTGAATCACTCATAATGGCAACGAGAAGGAGTATTGTGATCCGGCAGAGGCCATGGCTTATGTGAAGGAGAACATCAGAGAATGTTGTATTGCAGACATTAAACTTGAAGAGCTTACTGCACCAGATTCATGTCATACTTGCTCAGATCCCAGACCGTTGTGGCTGGTTTATGTTATTTAATTTATCATTTAATAAAAAAATTATTAATATGGCCACTAGGTCAGCAGGCTGTACTTGGAATTACTTGGAATGTACTTAAATCACCCTGTCAAACATAGAAAAGTACTTTCACATTTCAAACAACATAAAGTGGGAATGCCTTCCCTCAGGAAACACATTTATGTAAAAATAGACCATTTCAGAAATGAGTGGGTAGGTCAGGCATATCACTCTAATTTTAATTATAAATCTAGAGTAAGATTTATTGATAAAAAAAATACCCCACTCGAGGCTTCAAAGGTCGAAGCAAATTCTGGGGTTAGCTGTGTAATAGTAGTAGGTAAACTTTGTGATAAATCAGTTGTCCTGCCTAATGTGTATACACCAAACTAGACTACCAAATCTGGACAAACATTATTTGACATTAGGAGGAGATATGAATTGTGTGTAATGTCTTTAGCCCGCAGTTCTGTCAAAACTTCCACCCCATCTAAGTCAACTCATGCCATTAAACTATTTCTAGACACAGATGGGATATCTGATGTTTGGCGTTTACTCAATCCTGGATCTAGAAGCTATTCTTTTTTTCATCTGTTCATCAAATGTATTCGCGTATAGATTTTTTTTTCTTACATAAGAATCTTCTACACCTGACCAAGATGTCAATGCAAAATGGAAAATCTCCAAGCCCAGAAGCCCAGATTTTATTTTTAAAAAATTGCAAATGAATTAGCTCCAATTTTAAGTATATTTGAGGAAACTTTTTCTTCTGATACACTGCATCCAACTATGCAACAAGCAGTCATATCGGTTATTCTTAAGAATTGACTTATTGATTTTATCTCCCTATTTTTCTTCTTAATGTAGACAGTAAAATGCTGGCTGGTAGGTTAGAAAATGTTATCCAACACTGATCAAACTGGATTTATCAAGAATTGACTTTTTTTTTTATTCACTGGCTCTTAAATATTCTTTATGATCTCACCCAAAGCTGATGTTTCTGCTATGTGTGTTATAGAGTAGAATATTTTATTCTATTACTCTTCTTATATTATATTTTTTTCACCTCTCACAGAAATTCTTTCAACTGATTTTATTTAATTTTGAAAGGAGAGTTTACAGATTAAGAATGTGTATAAGATGATGTGCAATAATGGTGCAGTGGGGATGGGGAGCTCTGTTGGAGCAAGGGTAATGGTTTTGTTTTATCTTTATCTGTTTTTGTTGTTATTATTGCTGCAAAATAAAATAAAAAATAATTAATTAATTTAAAAAAAAAAATAGGTAAAACATGGTGAGGGAAGACTGAGGGAGTATAATTAACCTGCATCTTCTTATAGTCTTGCCCATTCATTTTCTTTGGCCAGTCAGATATGGCTGTTATAACACATGTAGAAAAAATGAATAAATTACATACAAAGAGTCAATAAAACTGGATGAATAGAACAGAAAAACTTAAGAAAAACCACAGTGCTGTATTCAGATTTGATTTGTACATGCATAATAAAGAGTTAATATAGAAATTAAGCACATCTGTATTCAGACCTCAGACATAACTACAGACTTACATGCTGCTTAGGCAGTTTTACCTGCAGGATGGAGATTGCTGAAACCTTTAGGCTGATCTAAGTTTCACACAATTCTGACATTAAAATTTACTTGCTATTGGCTCAACCAAGGACTATTCATGCAGCAATATACTTGCAAGTCTCATAGTTATTTCAATGCTCCTCATGTTCTCTTTCATCATTTGTAACACCGTGAGTGCCCACTCAGGCAAATCCATGGCCACATACGCAGGCTTTTATCACAGACCCAGCACTGGTTGCTATGCAATGTACTTGAACAGCCTAAATGCACTGCACCTGGCCGCGCCTCTTTAAAAGCCCCCCAAATGCCTCACTCCGTGAAGAAACAACAAGGAAAAGAAAGAAAAGGAGCTTGGAATTAAGGAGGAAACATTAAGGGAAAGAAGGAAGGGGAGCTCAGAATTCAGGGGAAGACAGATTTAAGAAAGGGAAGAAAGGGAACTCAGAAGTATTCATAAAATAAGTTAAGGAAAAGAAAGACAAGGAACAAAAGACTAAAAATGAGGCAAGAAAGAGAAAGCCTGATTAGGAGACAGGGCTTGACGTTAAGCATTGTCATGTGGTTGCCCTTCAGACAAGTAAATTGTCATTCACTTGTCTAAGTAAAAAAGTTACTTGCCCAGAGAGAAATAAGGACATTTTTTGTTGTTCAATTGTGGTGCAAATATAATTATTTAGAAGCAGTATATTCTCATCAGTGTTCTATGAGCTTGCAATACCTTACTTGAGTCATTCAACTAAACAGCGCCACACCAAACAGTGATGTGGTAGCTGGCAACAGCACTGCTGCAGTCATGGAATGAAGCAAACACATAAACTTAATTTTTCAAATTCCTTTATTGTAGCTGAAGGAAAAAAGTGCAGTGAATAACAGTAGTATTTATGTACAAATGTATATTTGTTAAAAAGTATATTTGTGGCCAAAACATAGCCACAAAGTGTGCGTGTTTGTGTGTATGTCAGGTTCGGTACAGCACTTCCGTATCAATATACACGTCTTGACTCCCAGGGGTTAAACACTGATCAACATCGCCTTTGGCTGTGCGTCTACCACCTCTCCAGTCTGGCATTTGCTTTTGTCATGGGACAGATGTGTATAATGCCTGAAGGCACTTGTCCCTTTGACTAATGAACATGAACTTCTCACTTTCTTAAAATCACAATATAAAAATATTAACTACTTTTCTAGTTATATAACAAATTGCTTTAAATTCACTAACAGTTACATGCTCAAGCAGCATGTCAAAGTTTCTGCTTCTATGTTGTCTAAAATTACAAAAGACAACTCAATAGTACATATGCAATAAACTCGATTCTCTGTGTCAGAAAAGTAAACTTACACTGGGTAGCAATGTAGCTAGCTACATTGTTTACGCTAACATTAAAGCAAGTGTATGGCGCTGTGAACATGACCTCAGAATTCTGCAAAGCATGTGAAGGTGGCGTAAGAAAAGCATTAAGATAAAAATACAGAGATGGATTGACCTAGTTAAAATAGGCTCATGTATGCAATGTAGCTAGCTAATTGCCACAGTTTTAATATTAATGATGTTGGCTACAGTGAATGTCTTATTTATATCTCTTATTCTTATATCTTATTCATATCCCATAAACCACTTCCAAGTTAAGAAAAATAGTCTAGCCATGTCAATCAGTCTATACGAGTTATGTGATAATAACTTACTTGTCAGCCAAATTGGGGTGCATCCGACAGACAGTGCAAAACATCACTCAATCTCTCTTCATATCACACCCAGTCAAATTCATCCCTCCAGGTAGGGATAAATTTCCTCTCCCTTTTATTTTCATAATCTGTGTTAGTTTATGTGGTCCTTTTTTGAGTTTGATGCTTTACCAGGCACATGGCCAGGTTGCGGAGGCTTGTGAAATATTTCTTTTAAAATACGCGCTTTGCTGCTGTTGCCTGAGGTAAAGTCAAATCAAATTCTGACTGGCCAAGCTTGTTACTAAGCAACTGCTTGTTTAACTCTTTTTACCAAAAATGGAATTTCTGCCTGTTTTGGGGTGCCCATGTTCAGCATTGAATATATTTGTCATGTCAAACTCCATAGTAGTGGTTAAATGGCTTTTATGAAAGTAGACACTATTTAAGAATTCGTGCTTTAAGAATTTGCAGTTTTTTTTATAAGTATTTCTGTTTTTACCTAGTCAACTAGAGAAAAGTCCTCAGAAGAGTTGTTTTTTCCACACAAATGTTTATATCTTCAAAGTAAATGGTGATATCAGTCCCATTCAAAGTAAATGGTGATATCCATTCCCTGATCTCTGAGATGCTATTATCCAAACAGAGGTAAAAACATCTCCAAATGGCACAAAACCTTTCCCAATGGCATAATGCCTCTAAACATGGCACAAAGCCTGTAAAAATGGCACAAAGCCATAAAAACAGCAGACAACTTCTAGAAATAGTATTGCTAAAAACAAATGTCCAACGGGCAAAAAAATGTCTCTAAATGGCACAAAATAAAATAACAAATGGCAATAGCATGAAACATCTAGTTACAAAATGTTCAATTTCACAAATGAAAAGTTTGAAACTTACTCATCTCATTTTAGCCTTTATTGAAATTAGCACCAGAGCCCTGTTAGAACTGTCACATATGCAATATAGGCATGCAGAAGGTGCTGTTTTCACCTCCTATGACATGGACATGGGGTTGGAATTTAGGAAGCAAAAATAACTATTTACAACAAATATGAAAGTGCAAAATATAAATTAGTAAATGCATGAGCAAAAGTGCAAAAAAACCCGAATAAAAAAATAATCAAGAGTCAGAGCCTAGTGCACATCACTGAGCTTGGCTGTCCTTGACATGGCCACCACTCAGTGAAACAAAGACGGCCCACTATAATACACAAGAACACATCGCAAGACCTGCATTTGTAAATAGTCTTGCTGTACTTCTTCCTTTGAAGGCAGAGTACACAGTATTTTCTCCCAGCTGAGGCTTTGTCTCTCTTGACAGGGGTTGAGGTGTGCACAGTTGTCACTGGATAGCATAGCCTCTTCTCTGCCACCTGTGACACTTCACTGACAGCTGCAGCCTCCACTGGCTCAGACAATCTGAACTTGTGGCTTCAGCACCCCGAAAAACCACAATTATAGACGTTGTGGCTCCCATTCTTTCATCAATGGCCAGGTTGTAATGAGGCAAGACTGCTTCCTGAGGGGCTTCACATGAAAGAGCCAATCATAACCAGTGTTGCCTTTAAGCTGGTCATTCTGCTCATCATCTTTGACACTGTCCATGTGCAGGTTCCAGAATATTCCTTCAAATCTGTAGGCTGCCATGACTAAGGTTGGGAATAGAAAATTATGGAGATTATCTTTTCTCCACAAATCTCAAACTCTTCATGGCTTTATTAGGCTTTAGTAGGCAACTTTGAATAGGCCCAGGAATTTTCACATCTTTAGGCTAGTTATAGGACTCTATGTTGTCTACATGCCCTTCTTCTGCTTGTACTCTGCGCACAGGATTGTGCTGTTGCAGAGACTCTTGACTGTGGCATTATCAAACAGTAAATGGGACAGCTCTGGGAGAGGGGTAGTTGGAGCTGTCAGCTTTGCAATGGAAAGCTCCATGTGAGTGTTGGGGAGGAGGCCTCAGAAGAAGTGTGAGGAGGATCAGGAGAATTTTCTCCTTCTTTACAACAAAAAATTATCATAAATTCAAAGTACAACAAAGTACCGAAAATCAACATTAGTAAATGCTAAATTGGCTATTATATTTACATAATAATAATTCTATTATTTCTAATTCTGAGCCCCGTAACAAACAGTGCATTGCATTTTTCATTACTCATTTTAAATTGTCTCTTGAATGTTACATTCTGTTACAATTGATATCAAAAGGATTTCTTATTCAGTCTGCATTTTCTATCAAGCTTAAAGGAAAGTGCTTGAGATTAAAGGCAGTAAGCTAGATGCTATTCAAAAACCTCTCAGATGCTTCTATGCTAGAAACATCTGGCAATCTTGCCCAGATAATTTGCATCTGAATGGTACAGAGGTAGTGGTAGCTCAGTGGTTAAGACGTTGGACTACTGATCAGATGGTCATGAGTTCAAACCCCAGCACCACCATGCTGCCACTACTGGGCCCTTGAGCAAGGCCCTCAACTGCTCAGCTGTATAAAATGAGATAAATGTAAGTCAAATGCCATAAATGTAAATGTCTTAAGCAGCTGGGTAACAGTTCATGTGTATTCAGTCTCTGAAATATACATACTCTGAGTGCTTTGAGTGCAAATGTCTTCTCACATGGAGATCGCACTGATGAGACGGTATCTAAATCAGGATTATTCTTCTACACTAGACTTCTATTACTACACTACGTAGAATCCTATTAGATGGTTATTTGAATACTTGCAATCTGATTTACACTATATGGCCAAAAGTATATGGACACCTGTTCATCACACCTATATGTGGGCCTTTCCCAAATTTTTGCCACAAAGGTGGCAAAATGCTGTAGCATTAAGATTTCCTTTCATTGGAACTAAGGGGATTAGCCCAAGTCTGTTCCAGCATGACAACGCTGCTGTGCGTAAGTTGAGATCTGTAAAGACATGGTTTGCCAAGGTGGCTGTGGAAGAACTCTAGTGGTCTGCACATAGCCCTGACCTCAACCCTACTGATCACTTTTGTGATGAATTGGAACACTGACTGCATCCCAAGCCTTCTCGCACAACATCGGTTCCTGAACTCACTAATGCTTTTGTGTTCTTGTCAGGTGTTCACATACTTTTAATCTGTGTGTATTTCATACTATACTATCCTCCCCAACAGGCATGTTTTTGCTGATATCAGAATTTTATCTCAATGTCCATGTCTTGAAATTTCATCCTTTAATTTGAGCTGAAACCGAGTCAACATGGGGCTTTTGAAAGTATCTCCACTCACACAAAAACTCAAAAAAAGATTTTTTTAAAGCACCCACATGAATATGTCAGACAAGTGATAGTTCCCTGAGATAATGGAAGCAAAAGCCATGGATCAAGCTCCTTACTCCTCCCCTGTGACGCCACAATGGAGCTCTGTTGCCCTTGCAGTGATGACACTCCAAGACAATGTTAAGGCATACATCATATGTTAAGATATATAAATGGTACTTCTCAGCTTAATTTTATTGGTAAACAAATACAATGGTCTAAGTTGATCCTAAATGTTTACTTCAAATCAAAATAGAATGTTTAACAAAGAAAAAAATGAGATTTGTCTTTCTCTGGGGAAATTATTAGCTTGCACATTTATTAGACAACTAAATTTAAATTTTTGTTCATTAATTGTTTATTCTTTTTTTTTAATATCATTTAGGAACTATCTAAAATAAAATAACATAACAATTAACAAAATACAATTTTAGCCCTTCAAAACTATTCAGTGATGAATATAGCCACCTTTCATTTCAATAACCACCATGAGCCTTCCTTCCATTGAATCTGTCAGTTTCTTGACCTGTTCACAGTCAATTTTAACTGAGTTAGCATGATTAATGGTATCAGCCCACAGCAGTACCCTTCCTCCACCTTGCTGGTGCCTCGCTTGAACTGGTACTCTGTGCCCATTAATGATCCACCCATATGGTTAAGAGTTGGATAATATGCATAGAAACAATGATCAGATCACAATAATGACTTGTCTAATCATTGTGCACACAGTATACTTCCACTGCAGCCAGCAACTGTGTGTGGACCTGTGCCCCTGCATCCCTGCTGCCCCTTTGATTGCCCAGCAGGCCACATTCTCAGCATTTCATTTTCCTCTTTCTTCCCCAGGGCAGTGCAGTTGATCCCCAGAGAACTGGATCAGGGCCCAGGCAGGTCTGTTGTGGCCTTAAGGACAGACTGCCCCAAATGAAGATTTGTCAGGTACTCTGGGTCTCCAAAGTCTCACTGTTTTAATCACACACAGTCACATGTGGTGGAATCAGTCTGCCATTAAACCATCAGAATGCTTTTATATACATACATATATAATGTGTATAGTATGTATGTAAATAGTTTATTTACAAGATGATGTTAGATGATGTCCAAATATTCTCCCTAGAAAAATCTTGATTTCTCTTACCCTGAGCTGGAGAATGGAAGCAACAGTTTCTAGGGTTGCCAACCGTCGCTTTTGAAAAATATAATATATTTGGGTCCATAAGGAATGTGATTTATCCCCTATTTTCAAACACATTTTTTTCATACATACGCATGTCTTCACAGTGGTCAGAATAATGTAACAGTGTATAAAATCAAACCATTTTCACAAGGAATAAGATCAGCAGTAAAATGGGGCAGAGAATAACAGGTATGCTCTGTCTGAGATTGTAAATGTCATCATTGCCCTGGTTATGGAGACTCAGGTGCCTGTTATTTTTCCATATTGAACGTGGCAATCCTAGTTTCAGAGCACCAAGCAACAAAGACGCAGAAAAATACAAGTCTGTATTTTGCTCTACTCGTTGGGGAAGGAATCAATATGAGTTTCTATAATTTTAAATCTAGGGAGAATGAATATGAAAGCAACAATGAAAGCATCTTATCTAAACTTGAAAAATATTTTGTACCTAAAGTCAAGATCATCCATCCTTCTGGACCAGTGTGTCCAGAAGCCTGGAGAGAATGCTAATGAGCACATCAGAAGCCTTCATGAGCTAACTGAGACATGTGCCTTCATAAACGCGGAAACCAAAAACATCTGTGACAGCTTAGATGTTTATACTGGATAAAGAACAGTCTAAAAAACTACAGCTCATGTCTGACCTAACACTTAACAATGCACTTGAAATTGTTAGTGAGTCAAAGCAAGTAAAAGTGAAGAAAGAGCTAAGGCTAATTCACTGTTAAATGAGGTAGCTGCAAAGTGTGCAACAGACATGCTGAGCAGAGATGCATCAACACTCATTTTTCATTCACAGATTATAACAACAAATGCCAATTTGCAGAACGTAACTTTATTCAATTCCTTTATTGAACTACTTTTCCTATGCCCAAACATTTTGGACTTGTTTGAAGTCTTTTTGTTTGGTTTTTGAGATGTAGTTAGGGTGGGAATTTTTCTAAAACTTGGCAATCCTCCCCACAAGCTTCAGCAAGCTATTTTTTAAAGATCAACATTAAAGTAGAAACCCCACACTTTCTCAGCTTTTTTGGTTTTGTCCAGCAGGAGCCCTGTACCTGACACTGGCAAAAAAAGACCCTAATAATCTGCCTATTTCATATGTTTATTTGTTTAGGACACTCTATTTGTTAAATCCAAATAATACTTTTGTATTTGGTTGCACTCCTACCATAATGGCTCTTAATGTGAATAGCCCTTTGCTCAAAATTATATTCATGGGAAATTGTGTGTGACTGTTTTAAGGCAGAGGTCTGTTCCATTACTATCACAATATATATTATAGTATTAGAACTGAACATTGATTTCTGGGATTCTCTTTTTGGGGCCACCAACATATTCTCAGTACTTAAACGCAAAATATCATAAAAATGTCCTACTTAGTTTGTGACCCCCTTAGTTCCTCAGTTCCTCTATACTCACCGATCAATTTAATAGATACACCTGTATACCTAGCCATTCATTCAGTTAATCAATCAGCAGATTGAATCATGTGGCAGCAGAGCAATGGATAAAATCATACAGATACCAGAGTTTCAATTACAGACTTACCAAATCCAAGAGAAGCAGGAGGAGCGATGGGTACTGCTTGGACAGTGGTGGAAGTGTAAAGACCAGTGACTAGCAAGCCATCGAAGAATGAACTAGTGGAGATTGTCACTGTAGAGAGAGAGATGCACATCATTAGTAAAAGAGGCCAAAGAGGTAAACTAATATATATATATATATATATATATATATATATATATATATATATATATATATATATATATATATATATATCTCTATATATATATATATAATAGAGTTAAGGTATGTGTGTGTATATGGTATGTGTAGGTTGGGGGTGTGAGCGCGGTCTA
>CM074921.1:16184858-16196710 GCA_037576815.1 Pangasius larnaudii | reverse complement strand
AATCTGGCTTTCCTGTTCTTGAATGTTACCAGTGGTTTGCACCTTGTTGTAAACCCTCTGTATTTACATTCATGAAGCGTCTCTTGATTGTAGATTTTGACAATGATACGCCTACCTTCTCCAGAGTATTATTGACTTCTATTGATGTTGTGAAGGATTTTTTTAACCAAGGAAAGGATTCTGCGAGCATTCAAATGAGTTTTCTTCTGTGGTCTTCCAGGCCTTTCAATGTTGTTGAGCTCACTAGTGCTTTCTTTCTTTTTAAGAATGTAACCAACTGTTGATTTGGCCACACCTAAGATTTATGTTGGTTTTTCAGCCTAATGATGGCCTCCTTCACTTGCATTGATATCTCTCCTTGGACTTGGATCATCTTGATTGTTTTATTTCTAATCCATTGTGGTGGTGTATAAAGGCAAAATCACAAAAACTCTGTCATTGTCCACATACTTCAGGACGGATATATATATATATATATATATATATAATGTGTGTGGGCATGTGTGTTCATTGAGTGTGTGTGTCTCAATGAGAGAGAGAGAGAGAGACAAAGCAGGGGATAAGGCATCTCAGGGTGTAGTTGCTATTGCACATCTTTTCACGGATGAATGAGCACCCTGAAAATTTGCGAATAATTTGGCAGATAGCTCAAAGAAAATACAAAATATCCTCCATGTACACACCTGATTTCAATTGTACAGTTTTTACAATTAATTACACAGATTTCTCAATCCAGAGTTCATGTTTTCAAAACTCTGCACAGTTCTGTTTATTAACGTACAGCTCAGCACAGCAAATATGTAATATTTGCAAGGCCAATACTTTTGTTTTGTTATACACTGAAGACATTTGGATTTGTGATCAAAAGATGAATATGAGACAATAGATCAGAATTTCAGCTTTCATTTCCTGATATTTACCTCTAGATGTGTTAAACAACTGCATCTTAAATATTTCTAAAAATAATTTGTAAATTAAATGAATGAAATGAACGAGGAGATTGTGAGTTTCTCTTGGGACCCCATTTGTAAAACAAGTGACCCCACATGGGGTTGTGACCCCTAGTTTTGAGAGTCACTGCCATAAAAGTTCTTCTGTAGTCCCTATGGGAATTGCAATAAAAACTGATGAAAAGGGAAACTTCAGTGAAATTTGTGTACACTTGTTTAATGATCCGAACGTACATATACACTTAAAGCAATAAATAAAGTCTTTATAAAAGACATTCACATCAATGGAGGATGTTTAGAAGGACTTTGTAGGAAGTAATTAAAATGCAACAATAATTCAGAAAGGACTATTCCTATGAAGACAGGAGAGGAGAAACGTCATCCTTACATCATGTTGGAATAGCAGCTAGACACTTCAAAACAGATCTATACAGCTGTCATTGCCAACAGATGTCTTAGAGCTCAGCAGTGTGGGCACTTTGAAGAGACCTCTTAGAATTCTTCTCCACACTCATGCACATACACTAAACATACCCATTGTGAATTCTTTTGTATTTAGCTGTCAGACTTCAGAGTCTACACTGCAAAATATGATATCTTGGAAAGTGAAAATATCTAGAATATAGTCAAATCTTTATTATTTAGTATTTTTATTTAAAATTTAGTATTTCCAATTATACAATTACAAAAAAAACTGAATATGTGACAAACTAATTTTTTTATTAGTTTTATATTTTTTATTAGTTTCATGATCAAAATATTCTTGTTCTGTTGGTGGATACATTTTCCCTAATATTTAATATTTATTTGTAAAAATAAGCAAGATTATTTGTCAATGGTGTAAGAAAAATTTAAGCTAAAAATGTTAGAGCATCTAAAAACAGACTGAATAATATTTGTTTTAGAATCTCATATAAAATATAATTTTTGCAGCATAGAAATATGCAAGCAAGCAAACAATCACACTGAATGTCTACTACATTCTAGCAAGATCAATTCAGAACACTACTCCAAATTCTTGTTTACTGCACTAAATCACCTGCTAAATTACCTGCTAATCAGGGTATCTATACATGTTTTGAACAGTCCTCAAAATACAATGTTGAATTATAAAGGTACACCAAATTTCTAAACATTTATTTCTAAATTTACACTATTTGATATACACTGTAACTGAATGATACACCAAATAATTGATTCCTTATGCTAAAATCCCATAATCACACAATATTCTTTCACAATGATAAACACATTCATATTGATTCAACATAGTTTTCAGTTCAGATTTTTGAATGAAAAGTGAGTTTTTCACTTTAAGTGCAAGATTTTAAGAATAGTATGTTATGTATTGAGATTTGTGGTTGTATTTGTGGGAAATGTGTGTAACCAGTTCAGAAAAACTGTAGCTGCAGAAGAATATACCTGTAAATACAACCCAAACAAATCAATGGAAAATTCTGTAGAGTATAACAGCATTAATTTCAAATGAATAAATCCAGTGTCAAAAAAATCTGTCCCTCTCAGGGGTAGCACAGTGATGCAATGCATAGCATTGTTAGGAAGCTGGGGTCAGAGCACAGGGTCAGCCATGATACAACGCCCTGGAGCAGAGAGGGTTAAGGGCCTTGCTCAGATTTGAAGATCACATGCACTTTGAAGATCAACTGCAAGCCTAATTAAGATAAAGGGGTTACTAGAAACAAATGAATAAATGAATGAATGATCTGTCTCTGGTCTGGTGGCCACATGACTTCGTCTACATTACAAGATGTTTGCTATTTCAAAGGCAGGACAGGAAATAAGCCAGGACTCAGCAGAATTTCTTGTAGATGAATATTGATGTTGGCCATGGCCATTTTAGTAATCATTTTTGTGTTAAATAGTAGGCTACGAGGGCTATAATTTTATATGATACTGTGAAGTACATTGAACTATAGTATTACGGTAACTTGCATAAAGTATGGCGACCACTTTGTTTTCACCCAGCAGCACTATGTCGTCTGTTGGAAGTGGGTGCTGGCAGTATGGCGCTTAAGCATTGATGAACTTCAAGGTGCTGGAGCAGTTCACCAACAGGCTGCCTGAAGGGATGGCGTAATAGGTCCAAAGTAGTCAGGCATTGATGGATTTGGGCTGTAATCAAACCTCAATCCAACAAGGCCTGATTTAAGGTGAGACACTGCATGGCGTAATGGGTCCAATGCAGTCATGCATTGATGGATTTGGGCTGTAATCAAACCTCAATCCAACAAGACCTGATTTAAGGTGAGACATTGGACATAGCCCTAAGGAGGAAGCTGATGTGTGTGCACAGGTACATTCAAGATTATCTGCTACTGCCCATCATTATGTATGTCCAGGATCAAAAGCATGGAATGTAGGCAACAGTTATTCCTCCCCTTACCCTTTCCATTTATTCTAGGGATGAATTGGCCATATATTTAGAGCTGGGGAGGCATTGCCTGGGCCATCGACATAAGCTCTGCTTCAGGAAGATATGGGGGCTGGGACGGAGACACCCACCCACTCTTCACGAGGATTCCCCATGAGATAAGACCCTGAGGTGATGGTCAGTCGAGCCAAACATTGGCTCAATATTTTTCTATTCTTAAGGATATATTGTATCAAGTGAGGCATGGCACTGGAACAAAGGAAGGGACAACCTAGTTGTTGGTTCCAATGAGCCACAGGGAAATGCCTTTTTAATGCAGCTCATCATAATCATTTGGCCATGTCAATGTGCTTTTACTCTGGTAAAAGCTGCACATACTGCTAACTTCTCTCTCCCTTTTATTTTTCAGATGGACACATCAGACAGGGGGGCTGGGGGGGCGTGTTGTCCCAGTGCTATATATCAGTCTCAAGCTCTTAGTTTGGAAGTGCACTTTAGAGAAGGAGTGCCTGGGCATCAAGTAGGTGGTTCTCATCCTTCAATACTGTGCCTGGGATGGGCCTTGCTCCAGTGGCTCCACCACTTGAAAAATGCCAATGTGCAGATCAATCGCTGGTATCTGGCACTGCAGGCATTTAAGTTGCGTGTAAGTTGCTCTGTGGCCATATAACCCCACCACCTAACTCAAGCCATAAGGCCTGCTGCCATATCTGGTGAGAGAGGAAGTCTGCCATAGCTATCTGCCTGTGGACGACTTCCTCTCTCACCAGATATGGCAGCAGGCCGTATGGCTTGAGTTAGGTGGTGGGGGTTATATGGCCACAGAGGTAGGGTCCAGCACCTTTTGTGAATGGCAGGCAGAGTCTGGGAGAAGGAGTGAGTAGTTCTATGAATGAAGGTACACCTGTGTGTGTGATTAATGTGGATCTATTTATGTGTGTGTCCTGCAGTAAAGGGGAATAGAGAGCACATATCCTCTGAGCTGCAGCAGTGGAGAATCATGTTTGTGTTTTGTCAATTTATGTTGAGTTGGTGAGCAAAGCACTGAAAATCACTCTGGGGGGAAAAAATCTTAAAAACAAAAGATGCACTCTCCAAAGCCTGCCTCCTGTGTCCTTATTACCCTCTGTACCAACTAGGGTGACAGAAAATGAATTCTACAAACTATCACTGGATTCACCTCACTTGAGCTAAATCAAATATGCTTCAAATACTAGGCAAATTATTCTAATTATTTATTTTTTTCTTGACGATGCAACTATCATCAAGTTATATCTCATTCTGAGATTATAGGCTGGTTCCTGTTCAACAAAGGTATACTTTTTGTACTTAAGTGAATACTATAGTGCTATAGTACAGTCCAAAAAAATTGACTAGTCAAGCTGCATTAGTGGCTGTGGTGAGCTCCACCCAAGGGCTTGAAACTGATTTCAAAGGAGTTACCATGAAATTTCCCATAATAAAAGCATTGTGTACCTTAGAACATTCATCAATAGGTATGTCACTACTCCATAGCCATCTCCATAGGTATGTCACTACTCCATAGCCATAGCCAATTGTGCAGTGGTAACTTGCCCAAGGAAGGGACACCTTATAACTTTGAATTCTTCCAATTGATTGAATTCTTCTACCCTGCTTGTCAAATTCTGAGCAGTTGCCATTCATATGCCATCATCCCCGCCCCCAAGCCCTTTCCTCCACAGATTTTTTTTTAAATCTTCTTGGTAGGACTCCAGGATTCCTAAAGGATCATCAATAGAACTAACTATAAAGTGAATCCCGATTCTAGAAAGAGGTCTGTCTTGGATTGTGAGCTCAAAGGTATCAGACCAAATGCACCACTGCACACCCAGTACTCTTTCCTTAGGAAATATGATTTGGTCCAAATCCAAATTTTTCATGTCTTTTGCTCCTCAGGAATCACAGCAAGCACACTTTGTCTGTTACTTATCCATTTTGTTAGTTGAAAGCATTTACTGGAAATAGACTGTTTTTTTTCCTCAGCAACAGACACAAGGCAGTCATAAAGATAAAAGCAATTCAAGACCTTGTATAGTCTGTCTGTCAAATTGTTCTTTATTGTCTTCTGCATACTTTCTAATGGCAGATAGCGCAGCTTGCCAATGAAATTGATCCAAAGATATGCACAACTATTCGAAAATCTTGATTAAGGTTGCCATCTGGCCACCAGTAATCTTATTAGATCTGCATTTTCTGCTGATACTGATGAAACATGGATTCAGTATCTGCCATGATCACCACTGGTTCCTTTCTGAATCTGGTCATAACAGCAATCAGGGAGCTAGTAAGATCTAGTTCCTGTAGAAGCTTTAAGTGATGTTGCCTGTAAAAGCTGCTCCTCAAATGAAAACAACTCATATTTTTCCTTTTAACCATAGTGTGGAATATACCATGCTTTTTCATTACTATTGTCCAACTCTTCTGTATGTACTCTCTCCATCCATTGAAAATAAAATCACTCATGAATTTATGATTCTCCTTGCTCTCCTTTAAAGCAAATTGTTCAGCAAACTTCCCTTTGTTTCCCATATTAACCTTCATATTTCTTAATGGTAAACTGCTGCTGCCAAAGCTCATACAAATTAAGAACTGAAATCTTGTTCACTGTTACCTCTGTAAACAATCCCCACTGCCTTCTTCCAATGGTCCATTCATGGTACAACATAACAATGGGCCTCATTTGTCAAGCTGGATACAAATTATTGTTCATACAAGCATTTACAATAGAAATTTGGCATTCATGGAAGTCCCATAATTCTTATCTTGCTCATGCTCCTGATAGACTAACAAATGTAAACATCAAGTTAAATGACTTCCTAGGAATCACAATGAGGTACTGCACTTTCTTTCATGGATTATGCTGTCAATTTTGAATAGCTTGTGTATTTTCAGTTACACACACAAATTTAATGAAACTTTTGTGAAATCCAGTCATTTCTTATTAAAGACATTAACTAAAGAAATATTAAATATGGAAAATTAAAACAATCCAACATATCCATGAATAAAGACAAATAAGACTAGTCATGCAATTAAGAATGCTAGTGTATAAAAGGATGATGGACTGTACTGGTTCAGCACATAAGTCAGTGTCATTTACTGCAGCATCATCTTTTAATTCTGTGCAACACTTTATTAAAGCCAGTGACAAGTAATTGACTTATCTGGTATGTTTCAAGCCATGGTATTGCATACACTCCCCAGTGTGCTGCAGGCTATTCACTTCATTCGGACACATGCATAAGGGAATTCTGGCTGACAGTCGCCATGGACTTCTCCATTTATCATGTCAAACCATTTTCTTTTCACCTTACTTAATTCAGATCTAATTCACCTTTTCCATATTTTGGCTCCAAATCCACATTTTTACTGGCATAAATGGGAGTCAAAATAACTTTCTCTTCTACATCTGAGAAAGTGTATTTTTGCCATTCGTTCATTATTTCAACTGGGTGAACATTGCATTTTATGAGCTTTGTGGGCGTCACCAAATGCTTATTATCTCTGCCATGCAGTTTACAGGCATTCATCAATATATGCATGTGACTATAAAGAAAATCAGAGTTTCCAAAACTTTTCTAAGCCCTTTCTTAAGTATTTACACACAACTTTACTAAAAGATTGGTGAATGAGGCCCATCGTCCTAATTGCATAAAGTCCATCCTTAACACTGCAAATCACTTTCAATGGCTCCAATGCTTCTGGCATATTGGCATAATGTTTAGGTAAGTGGCCATTTGGACCATTTAGCCACACCCCCTCAAATTTATGAAAATGTGCATATTTTTGCACACTAGTCCTAGGATTTTATTTTGTCCTATGTTCCCAAACTTGGGAGTGTTATGAGGAGGTGTGCAAAGTTTGCAGTTTAGTTGTTTCTCAGGAACTGAAAGTCTGATTGACCTGAATTTTGGTGTTCTGGATGGATCTGCTAATCTGTAACTGGATTTTAATTTCTATTGGCTTAATCCAAAAACATGGCTACCTTCAGCCAAATGGCTTTTGGCAAAGATTTATACAATTTCAGACATTTCAGACTTCTTAAATTATGTTTATCGTTTAGTCAGCAGCAATCTGGCTGAATGCCTCCTTACAGTCAGCAGTCCACTCTATGAGATTCTTGGCCGCCTTACTTAACAGGTTAGTCAAAGGTACTGAGATAGTTGAAATGTTGGGAATGAATCAACAATACCTCACCACCTTCTTTGTTTTGGCCTTTCACCTCACCATTGCCTAGATGGTAACCAAGGTATCTTGTCTCCTGTCTGGCCCACTCATATTTTCCCACATTCAGGGTTAGTCCAGCCACGTTTATCCTTGCCAAGGTCTTGTTGAGGTGGAGGAGATGGTCGCCCCATGAGCTACTTTAAATAACCACATCATCAAAGCATGCAGCCAACCAATTTTCACAGCCTTGGAGAACTTGGTCCATTAGCTGCTGGATCATTGCAGGCACCCCATGCAGCCCAAACAACAGGCCATAAAAAAACTAGCAGCATCTTGAATGTGATGTAGGGTCTAGAGTTCTTGTTGAGGGATACCTGCCAGTATCCCATGCAGAGGTTGAATGTGATGATGTATCTGGATGATAGCTCTAGCATTCCCAGCTCCCTCATGGTCATAATTTACGCATTCAGTGGCATCATCAACCTTTCTGGCATATGGTAGGATCATTGTCGTGATGTTGTGGGGTCATTTAGGTGGATGACATGTTGGATCAGGCTGGTCCATCTAGACCTCTGAGCAGGGATGGATAAGACTGTTTGTAAGCCATTGCAATTCAGCCCTTTTGGCATCAGTCAGATGCTCCAGGCTCATCACTGCTGACTGCCTCAATACTCTTGCTTCCGGATCCTCATCCTCACCTACCTCCACCTTCCAGGTCATCAAAGAGCTTTTAATGTCCCTGGCTGGCTCCTCCTTCCACTCTTTAGGAGATTAACATGGGGTGTTTCTCAAATGGAAGTCTGCATCCTAGTGAGGCTGCGTTCTTCCTAGAACCTTCCTAGTCCTTTTGAGGCTTCTAGGCTAGACTCCTCCTCAGCATTGAACGCTAGAATGAAACAGCCTTGTAAGTCTGCATGGCTACATCATGGCTACGTCATGAAGATTTCCACCCCCTCAACCGAAAATTGTGAAAAGAGAACAAACTCTGATGAAGATGACAAATGTCATATCTGTGCTAATCCTCTACTTTGTAGAAATGGAGGAAGCCTCCAGGAGGTTGTACTTGTGTCGCTTTATTTTCAATTTCAGCAGCTGACCTACAACATGACTATATCTAGACAGCAATAAGGTATATAACCATCCAGAAGGAAGAATAAAATAAGAACGTATGCATAGAGTACCTCCTCCTTCATTTCACCACCTCACTGTTCATACAAAACACATAAAAGAAAAAAATTATTACTACATTTCTGTTTAACATATAATATTAATAATTAACAGCTTGAGCTAAAATAATATATTCAAGCTTAAATTAAATCAATCTCTTTTACTTTCACTAAGGGTGTAACATCTGCACTGTATGAAAACCACCACATAAATATAATAGTATTACGTTATGGTAGTATTATGGTGAATTGCTAGTAAAACCATAATATGTTCTTTATTTTTCCAGGACCGTAGCCATAACAGTAATGCCATAATATTTTTATAATTAATGTTGATTTTTTGTTATTGTAATACTGTACTTCTTAAAAATAATTTAGGAAAAATACTTACTTACTAGGAAAAATATAAAATTTTTTATATTAACTAAATTTATATAATGCAATACAGCGAATACGAATCATATGACAACCATCTGTGGTCTCCCAGTGGTATATAACATGGGCAGCATTTAATTTACAACAAAACAAAACAAAACATGAATGCCTTCATCCCTGAAGACATTTTTGGTCTTACATTTCATAACAAACTTGGGGGAGCTCAGTGCTGACTAGTGTCCCGCTATGTTTTTTTTTTGTCAATTTTGGAATGTGTGCAAAAGATTGTGAATGATTGGAGAATGCGAAGGATACACTGATGCATCCTTTAAATTCTGCCAAATGAAAGCCAAGAAATGAAGGCTACCTTCCAAGGACCCTTCAAATTGAGACAGCCTTCGACGGCACTCAATGACGTGGCAGCAAGATATGCAGCCTTACTAGGGCACAGCCTTCCATTTGAGAAACACCCATGGTATATCTGCTTATCTTTGCCTTTATTAGGGTGATATACTTCATAACTGACTGGTCCCATCTTCCAAGTGATTGTATAGGCTCCCTGCCACCTAGCTAACAGCTTGCTGGTTGACGTTGATAGTAACAGTAACACCTTGCAAAGTCTGGGTATACCACCTTTTCTGTGCCTGCTGCACCTTCTGTAGGTTCTCTCTTGCCTGCTCATGGTAGGTCTCCAGCCAGTCCCTCATCTCCATGACGTACTGGATGATATGCTTCTCTGAAGCTGATGATGAAGGGTCCTCCCAACTCTTCCTCAGGATGTACAGTGGTCCCTGCATCTACCAACCATACAGTAATTCAAAAAACCCTGTTGAAGCCTGTGGTACCTCCCTATAAGTAAACATCACAAATGGTAACCACTTGTTCCAGTCCCGACCAGCATCTGCCACAAACTTTTGCAGCATGTTCTTAAGGCTCTGATTAAACCACTTGACTAAGCAGTCTGGGGTTGATTATTCCCAGCTGTCAGTCTAGTTGCCTCATCAGCTGTGATGTGAAGTCCATCCCCTGGTAAGTCAGGATATTTTCAGGAGAACAGCTGGTCTCTGATGATTTTGGCTGTAGTAATGGACTGAAGTGGGAAAGTTTCTGGGTACCTGGTGGAATAATAATAGATAGCCAATATATAAAGATGACCCACACTACTCTTCTCACGTGGCCCCACGATGTTCATAGCAAGCCGCTGAAATGGTGCACTTGAAGGGGCTGTAAGGGAGTTCTTGCCGACACGTTCATAGCACTGTTTTTCTGGCAGATGAAGCATATGGTGCAGTATGTATGGACATCAGTACACATGGATGGCCAAGTAAAATGTGAACTGATGTGTGTAGGCCCAGTGCATGCCCAGGGCCTGCCCAGTGCAAAACAAGTGGTCAGCAACATGCAGGGACAACCAAATGTGTAACATCATTCACAACAACATACTTCTCATCACATAAATTAGACACATCAAGTTCATCAGCTTAGTCAAAAAAAGATGCATCACTCATTTGTAACTCCCCAGTGTTCTCTGGGATCCTCCAGCCACTGACCTTGAGGCCTTCTATAGAAATCTCTGGGACTAGAGCACCCAGATATTTGGCGATATGCCATTGTCACTGTGTTTCCTTTGGGCCTTTGGTCCCACCTTGTGACAGAGTATCAGCCAAGTCTGGCAATGGCTGCAGACCTGCCTTAGCTTGGGCCCATGTAATAGGCAACATGGGTATTGGCATGAGTGTGACATGGGTATTGTCAAAATTGGCAAAGTCAACATCACAGTCTTTGATAGTATGTAACAGCTCAAATAATACAGGCAAGTCTTTTCCCAGAATTATGTCAGTTGGAAGATCATCAACTGTCACTTCTGCCTGGAAATACTTCTTCACATCCGCATGTACACATTGCAACATGATTGTTAAAAAAAAAAAAAAAAAAAAAACTGAGACATAGAACTTCCTGTATCTAACAGCACATAATGAATGACCATTAACAGAAACTTCACATAATGGCTGTTTTTCCTCTTCAGCTTCCATGGGGCTGGCCCCCCGTTATAAAACAGAAATCAGTTTACTTGGTTTTCTGCACTGGACACAATGAGGCTTTGTTGAGGCCCAGTTGCTGAAAATAGAAACAGATTAAACCCTTGCCAGGTGCTGGACTTTGCACACATCCCCCATCAATACATTCAGCACCGTGATCTGCGTTAAACCCACTAGCCCCAACCCCAGGGTTACCTTGCGTGTCCCGGTTAATTCTGGTAGGTTGAGAGCATTGATCTCGGCGTTCAGGTCCTGCTATGCACGTTTGGCAGCTATCAGTCCTGTCTCCGGTTCGTGCTCCTTCACCCAAGTGCAACTACATATGGCAGCAACGTGGAGTAGCTGCTCCAGAACAATTGCCTCGCCAGTCTCCTCCTTTGAATGCAGGTGTGGTTGGACCCAACATCGGTAGAGGTTCTTTAGATGATGGAAAGTCTAAGACGGTGAGTACCCAGGTGGAACAATGGTTGCTCGGAAGCACTAGCAGTAGGTCTCAGGAAAGATGTTGACTTTCTCCAGCAGTGCTGCTCTCAGATCACTCTAGACCTCCACTCACTCCTCACCCATTGCCAGGTAAGTCTCCAATGGAAATGGAATATTCTTTAATGGCCAAGTCAGTCGCCTGATCTCAACCCAATAGAGCATGCTTTTCACTTACTGAAGAAAAGACTGAAGGCAGAAAGACCCACAAACAAGCAGCAACTGAAGGTGGCTGCAGTGAAGACCTGGCAAAGCATCTCCA
>CM074921.1:16133926-16152567 GCA_037576815.1 Pangasius larnaudii | reverse complement strand
CACCACAATGGATTTGAAATGAAGCAATCAAGATGTGATTGAAGTGTAAACTTTCAGCTTTAATTCAAGGGGTTTAACAAAAATATTGCATTAACTCTTTAGGAATTACAGCCATTTTTTTACAGAGCCCCTCAATTTTCACAGGCTCAAAAGTAATTGAACAATTAATTGATAAGAAGTTTCATGGCCACGTGTGGCCTGTTTCCTTGTTATTTCATGACAAATTAAGGAGACAAAGGGTCTACAGTTGATTATTTGTCTATTCCATTTTGAATTTACATTTGATATCTGTTCATGGGAACTCGCAATATGTGGCCAAAAGAGGTGTCAATGCAAGTGAAAGAAGCCATCATTAGGCTGGAAAAAATAAAACAGACCTATCAACAAGATAGCAGTAAATTTAGCAGTGGCCAAATCAAGCTCAGCAACACTAAAGGCCTGGAAGACCATGGAAGACAGCTAAAGTGAATGAATGCTGAATTATTTCCTTGTTGAAGAACAACCTCTTCACAACCTCTAGCCAAGTCAAGAACACTCTGGAGGAGGTATGCATATCTTTTTCATAGTCTACATTCAAGAGATGCCTTCATGAATATATATACCTCAAATTGCAAACCACTGGTAACACTCAAGAACAGAAAGGCCAGATTAGACTTTGCTAAAATCCTCTAAAATAGCCTGACCATGTCTGATGCAAGATTAACTTGTACTAGAATGATGGGAGGAGAAGAGTATGGAAAAGAAAAGGAAGGGGTCATGATGTAAAGCATACCACATCATCTGTCAAACATGTTGAGGGAGTGTTTTGGTATGGGCATATATGGCTGCCAGTGGAACTGAGTCACTTGTGCTTATTGATGATATGACTGCCAATAGAAATAGCAGGATGAATTCTGAAGTGTATAGAGCTATACTTTCTGCTCAGATTCAGTCAACTGCTGCCAAACCAATAGGACAGCACATCACAGTACAGATGGATAATGACCCAAAACATACCGCAAAAGCAACCCAAGAGATTTTTAAGGCAAAGAAATTAAATGTTCATAAATGTCCAATGACCTCAACCCAATTGCGTATGCTCTTCACTAACTGAAGACAAAACTGAAGGCAGAAAGCCCCAGAAACAAGCAGCAACTGAAGGTGGCTGCAGTAAAGGCCTGGCAAAGCCTTTCAAGGGAGGAAACTCAGCATTTGATGATGTCCATGGGTTCCAGACTTCAGGCAGTCATTGACTTCAAAGGATTTACATCCATGTACTATAACTATTCCTAAAATGTATGATTGTTAGTTTGGCCAATTACTTTTGAGCCTGTAAAATGGAGAGACTCTGTAAAAGATGGCTGTAATTCCTAAACGGTTAATGTTAATTTTTGTTAAACCCCTTGAATTAAAGCTGAAAGTCTACACTTCAGTCACATCTTCATTGCTTCATTTCAAATCCATTGTGGTGTACAGAGGCAAAATTATGAAAACTGTGTCACTGTTCAAATAGTTATGGACTGACTTATTAGACTGAGCATCTCCAGAATGGCAGGTCTTGTGGGGTGCTTCCAGTAGGCAGTGGTTAGTAACTACCAAAATTGGTGCAAGGAAAGACAACCGGTGGCTAGCCCATCTGGTCTGATCCCATAGAACAGCTGTAGCACAAATGTCTGAGAAAGTTAATGCTAGCTATGATAGAAAGGTGTCAGGACACACAGTGCACCGCAGCTTGCTGCATATGAGGCTGCATAGGTGAAGACCAGTCAGAGTGCCCATCCTGACCCCTGTCCACTGCCAAAAGTGGCTACAATGGGCACGTGAGCATCAGAACTGAACATTTGAGCAATGGAAAAGGGTAGCATTGTCTGATGAATCATGTTTTCTTTTTCATTATATGGATGGCAAGGTTCGTGTGTGTCATGTAGCTGGGGAAGAGATGGCACCAGGATGCCCTATGGGAAGAAGGCAAGCTGGTGGAGGCAATGTTCTGCTGGGAAACCTTGGGTCCTGGCATTCATGTGGATGTTACTTTGACATGTACCAGCTACATAAACAATGTTGTAGACCAAGTATACTTCTTCATGGCAACAGTATTCCCTATTGACAGTGGTCCCTTTCAGCAGGATAAAGCACCCTGCCACACTGCAAAAATTGTTCAGGAATGGTTTGAGGAACATGACAAAGAGTTCAAGGTGTTGACTTGGCCTCCAAACTCCCCAGATCTCAATCCGATCAAGCATCTCTGGGATATGCTGGACAAACAAGTCCGATCCATGGAGGCCCCACCTCGCAACATAAAGGACTTAAAGGATCTGCTGCTAATGTCTAGGTGCCAGACACTACAGCACACCTTCGGAGGTCTTGTGGAGTCCATTCCTTGACAGGTCACAGCTGTTTTGGTGGCACAAGTGGGACCTACACAATATTAGGCAGGTGGTGTGTGTGTGTGTCAAGGGGGGATATATTAGGTAGCAAGTGAACAGTCACTTCTCAAAATTGATGTGTTAAAAGCAGGAAAATGGGCAAGCGTAAGGAGCCAAGCAGCTTTGACAACGGCAAATTGTGATGATGACTGGGTCAGCAATTCTCCAAAATGAAGTGAAGTTATTGGGTGTTCCTGGTATGCAGTGGTTAGTACTTACCAAAAGTGGTCCATGGAAGGACAACCAGTGAAGACCAAAGGCTAGCCCATCTATTCTGATCCCACAGAGTCCTGTAGCACAAATTGCTGAAGAAGTTCATGTTGGCTGTGATAGAAAGATGCATCGCAGCTTGCTGCATATGGGGCTGCGTAGCCATAGACAGGTCAGAGAGCCCATGTTAATTGGCTGAAGGTGGCCATGTTTTGAAGTAATTCAGTGATGATTAAATATCCAGTTGTGAGCTAGTCCTATGATTTCTGGCCAATCTTAAAAAATTTGGTATCGGACTACCCAGGAAAAGGTGAAACTGAAATAAAACTTTCTTTGTAATTTGAGATACATGTCAATCAATTTTAATGAGGTGGAGCCAAATTTGCTCATACAACTTAAGTCATGATTGCTTGCATGGATTCGAACAAAACTTGAAATACATACACAGGACAAGGTTCTAAGGTCATAGCTCAGAACTATTTCTCAGGGCCTGTAAAGCCAATTAAGCTGAAATTTTGTATGCTGCAACGAGGTTGATGTTGATTACTTAAAAAACATGGCCATCATTGACCAATCAGATTTCAGCAGGCATTTGACAGGGTTAAAGCTGAGCTATTTTCACAAAACTTGAATGCTAAGTTTCCGTAGGGACCTACTAGTATCTGATGCAATTACATTTCTTAGAAAATAAAGTGTATAAAGAAACTTTTTTTTTGTTAGCCAGATTCTGCTTTTGGACCATTTAGCCATTCAAATTTATGTTAATTTGCATGATTTTATTAAGATTGCATTTAAGTAAGTTTGCATTGGCCAATTTGAGAAAACTGCATCAGATCACACTGGGTCCCTACATGAACCTATCATTCAATTACAAGTTTCATGACAACTAATTTTACCTGAATGTTAACCTTTTCAAATGCCTGCTGAAAACTGATTGACTGATGGCAGTCATGTTTTTAAGTAATTAGAATAATGACCTCAGAATAATGTCCAGTATAAGTTTTGTGTGAATCCATGCAAGCAATAATGAGTTACTCTGTTCAACTGTTTGAGTAAATTATGCTAACTAATCCTAGTATTTTCACTCACTAACTCACTCACTCACCCCCCCACACACAACGTTTTGTTCCCCAGGGTCCAATGTCAAACAGTTGAAGAGATATATGCATTTTTAGTTATAACACTCCCTATGGGCCCATTCTTGTGAAACCTGAGGGGTAGCCAGAGAATGTCTTACTGATTATTTTGTGCAAAGTTCAAATAAGGACTGCATTCAGAAGATAGATAGATAGATAGATAGATAGATAGATAGATAGATAGATAGATAGATAGATAGATAGACAGACTTTATTGGTCCCATGAGGGAAATTCTTGTGAATTTGAATGAGTCTTTTGGAGAATGAGCTCCGCTGACTCTGTAGTGTGTTGTAGAGTGGGTGAGATGGATTGTCTATGATGGAAAGCAGTTTGTTCAGTGACCTCCTGCTCCTCACTGACTAAAACATCTCCAGTTTGTGTCCAATGATAGATCCAGCCTTGTGAATAAACTTGTTAATCCTGCTGGTATCCCTGGCACTGATGCTGCCCCAGCAGACCACAGCACAGTAAATGGCGCTCGCCACCATAGACTGGTAGAAGATCTCCAGCATCTTGTTGCATACATTGAAAGATCTGAGCTTCCTCAGAAAGTAGAGTCTGCTCATTCCCTTCTTGTACACAGCATCAGTGTTGGTCCTCCAGCCCAGTCTGTCATTAAAGTGTACACCCAAATACTTGTAGTTATTAACAATTCCAACTTCTTCACCCATGATGGTTATGGGCTTAATCAAAGTTTTAGACCTCCTAAAGTCCACCACCATCTCCTTGGTCTTGTCACATTTAGGAGCAGGTCATTCTTAATGCACCAGTCCACAAAGTTATCCAGTAGTCCCCTGTACTCCGACTCCTGTCCTATCCCTAATACACCCCACCACTGCCGAGTCGTCAGAAAACTTCTGCAGGTGGCAGGATTCAGAATTGTACTGAAAGTTTGAGGTGTACATAGTGAACAAAAATGGAGACAGGGCAGTCCCCTGAGGTGCTCCTCTGTTACTGACCACCGTGTCAGACAGAGAGGCCCCCAATTGCACAAACTGGGGCCTATCTGACAGGTAGTCAGCAATCCAGCAGATGGTGGATGTCCTGGATGTCCTATGCTGCAGCAGATAGATGACAGCATCATCCAGCATCCAGCATCATCCACACCCACATGAGGCTGGTAAGCAGGGGTTGTGGTCAGGGATACTCAGCAGGGTGAGGCATTGCTATAGATGTGTATTTGGTGTCTGCAAGGGTGTCCAGACTGTTCCTGTGTGGGATGGCCCAGCAGGGGGTCCTGTGCTTAACCTGTTAAAAAACACCTTCAGTTCATTGGCACTGTCCAAGCTGCCCCCCTGCTGATGGTCTTTCATGCTGAAGCCTGTGATCTGCTTCATGCCCATCCACATGCCCTTGATGTTATTTTGCTGAAGTTTCCTCTCCAGCTTCTGCTGGTAAGAGTCTTTACACTCCCTCAGTCTCATTTTCAGTTGCCTCTGTATCCTTTTTAGTTCTTCCCTGTCACCAGACCTGAAGTCCCTCTTCTTCTTGTTCAACAGACCTTTCAGGTCACTGGTGATCCAAGGTTTATTGTTTGGATAGCAGTGTATGGTTCGAGTAGGGATAATGGTATTGTGGCAAAAGTTAACATAGTCTGTGACACAGTCAGTGATACTATTAATGTCATCCCCATGTGGTTCACGAAGCACATTCCAGTCTGTGGTCTCAAAGCAGTCTTGCAGGGTCTCACTGGCTTCCTGTGTCCACCCCCTCACTGTCCTTGTGGATACAGGCTGCCTTTGAACTGCAGGAACATACTGAGGTGTATGGCGTCATACGCTGCTGTCTGATCAGCTGACGGCGGGATGTAAACACCAATTATCGTGGCGCAGGAGAATTCACGTGGTAAATAATATGGTCTCATACTCACGGCTAAAAGTTCAATGTCCGGGGAGCAGAGACATTTCTTCAAGGTAATTGCAACACCTTTCATTTACGAAAACAGCAATCCCTCCACCTTTCCTCTTACCACTTTGCGTCACATCTCTGTCCGCCCGAATGAGCTTAAAGCTGGGTAAGGAGGCACTCAGGGAAGTCCGTATGCAGCCAAGTTTTGTAAAGAACACTAAACTGCTATCCCGGTACTGCCTCTGGGTCCGAATCAGTTCATCCATCTTTTTCCCAAGGACCTCACGTTCCCCATGATAACAGATGGAACCGCGGGTTTAAATCTTCTCTTTTTTGCTCTCACCTTCGCACTGGCTCTGCAACTCCGGCATCCCCTCCAGAGCTCTGTTGGGATCTTATGCCTGTCTCCGGGAAGAAGCGTTGTTTTGGAGACCGCTAACAGCTGTGTATTATAACGCGAGTGTGTACCTAAACACAATGCCCAGCTCCCAAAAAGTGATGAGAACAGCAGAAAGACCATCAAAACGAGAAAAAGGTATGTGAAACATGACGAGTGTTATCTAAAACGAAAAAAAAAGAGAAAAAAGCTAGGGAAAAAAAGACACAGACAAGTTAAAAAAGCCAAAACTTCACATTTGGCTCGGAGCTGCTGTAACAGGCTGCTGCTCTCACAGCTCCAGGAACTGAACTCAGATATGGTTCTTGTAGTATATACATGTTTGTTTAATTGATTATTTAAAAAAATGCAACTGACCTTTCCAACAGATTAAAATGTAATTCAGTTTGGCTTTACTTGGTTTACTCTATTCTGATTGGTTACATTTACATGCAGCCTAATAATCTGTCAAACAGAAGAATAATAACCATGTGAACTTGACATCTGATTACTTTTTAATCAAAATCAGTTATTTTTTGAATAAATATATCTATTTTGCAAATACAGAAAACATATAATATTCAAAAACAGCCTGAAGAATAACTCACATGCACTTATCTCTGCTGAGAACAAACATGTCCAAACTTTGCACAGAATCTTGCAGCATACGTAGTGAAATTAACTTTCACTGTAGGACTTATGATATTTGAGAAATGAGACCAAGCATGAAATGCTTGTTTATAGTGCCACAATTAGGCTGATTGGACTCATCTCTTGCCTGGCTGTAGGGCCTATGGTTTGGTCTGCATGATCAGTTTTAGTGGAGAAAAAAAAAGAAGAAGAAGAAGAAGAAGAAGAAAAAGAAGAAAAATCCTAACAAAAGGAATAGGGTTACAAGCACTATTTGCTTGGCTCCCTAATTATAGCTGCAAGCAATGATCTTCAGGATACATGCAAACTTCACAATTAGCCCATTTCATGCAGAACAATAACAAGACAGCAGATGAACATAGTTATCAAGTTTTGTGTTTGGCCGATGGTGGCATTCTTTTTTTTTTTTTAAAGTAATTAGGTCATCATCAAAAATCCATTTGCATACCAAATTTCAGCTTGATGGGACTTACATTTCCTGAGAAACAGATATCTGATTGTAACTTTGCCTCTGTGTGTAAATTTCACTGTGCATCTTATTTTCCAAGAAATATGTTTGTTTTTTTAAGTCAAAACATCCACCACCCCGGCCCCCCTGGCCAATTTGAGTGACATCGCAGCAGATAGAAGTGGGTCCCTATCCAAACCTACTACTCAAGTTCTGTGACATTGTTAACTTTTTCAAATGCCCGCTGAAAACTGATGGACCGATGGCAGCTTAAGTAATTAGGTCAACTTCAGAAATGCCCTTACAGGAAAAATAGAAGCAGAATCCCAATGTGCATATAGATAAGACTTCATTTATATGGAAATAGTGGATTGAAAAGGGCATCAGGGCATCAGGACATCATTACTCTAGGAGATTTATATAGTGGAGGTATAATAAAATCCTTTGATGACCTATAACAACAATAAATCTCACAAGTGAGAGCAGAATCCTGGAGATAGTTGGGAGAGGACAGGAGGCATCTAAGTATTATAACCTGATGATGAGTGGGGTAGAAAACAAAATTATAACAGCACTTAAAGGAGTATGGGAAAGAGATTTGGGGATTCAGTTTGATGACCAAGCCTGGGGAAAAAATGTGATTCTGGATGCAAACATTCCAGAGATGTTAGAGTAGGGCTGGAAATGCAAGAGAGATGAGGGTACATTAATACATTCTCTGTGGACATGTCCTGAAAAATACATATGTTTTATACATAGGTACACAAGTATATTGAGAATGTGCTTTGATTTATGTCCTATGTTGTATGTCCTGGGGAACATAGGGGTGTTATCTGGATTGTTTATGGCCCACAGTAACTGCGGTAATTATTGATCAACAGATTTTTCTCAGGAATTGGAGGAATCTGAGAAGTCCTGCATTGGAGAAATGGATTATTGAATTCAGAAATGTTGCAGCTTATGAACATATGCCACACAGGGATAATAAGGAAGTGTATTTTTTATGTTGAAAATGTTTACTTTAATTAATTTTGAAGGCATCTTTGCTTTACAGCTTTTTTAAAAAAAATGTGTAAGACTTTTGCATAGTATTTTTCAAATGAAGGCAGGCAATAACTTTAAATGTGAAAAGATGCAAACAAACTCTGCTAGGACACATGCAAAAGGATATATATTTCTACATTACTGCCTTTCCTTATAACAACATTTAGTGGTGTATTAATATATATATATATATATATATATATTTTTTTTTTTTCCTGTTATGATACTTCTCTCTGTGTGGGACTCCGTGTTCTTACACTGGAGCCAACATAATTACAGAATTTCACACACGTTTCGAATGAGAAATAGACTTAGTCATATGTATTTACACTCACTGAACACTTTACTAGGATCACTATACTAATACAGGGTATGGCCTCCCTTTGATCTCAATACAGCCTCTTCGTGACATGGATTCCACAAGATACCGGAAACATTCCTTTGAGATTCTGGTCAATGTTGACATTATTGCATCACACAATTCCTGCAGATTTTTCAGGTGCACTTTCATGCTGTGAATCTCCCTTTCTACCACATCCCAAAGGTGTTATATTGGATTCAGATCCGGTGACTGGGAAGGCCACTGGAGAGCATTGACCTCATCGTCATGTTCATGAAACCAGTTCGAGACGAATTTTGCTTTGTGACATGGTGCATTATCATGCTGGAAGTAGCCACTAGATGATGAGTAAATTGTAGCCATGAAGAGATGAACATGATCCACATGGGTGGGTCCATGGAGTCTTGCTGTTGGTGCCAAATTCTGACCCTACCGTCAGTGTGCCTCAGCAGAAATCAAGATTCATCAGACAAGCCTATGGTTTTCCAGTCTTCAGCCATCCTGTGCCCAGCTCAGCTTTTTGTTCTTAGCTGACAGAAGTGGAACAATTGTACAGGGTGGTTATCTGAGTTATTGTAGCCTTTCTGTCAGCTCGAACCACTCTGGCTATTGTCTGTTGATCTCTCTCATCAACAAGGTATCTCTGTCTGCAGAACTGCTGCTTACTGGATGTCTTTTCTTTATTGAACCATTCTGCGTAAACTCTAGTGACTGTTGTGCATGAAAATCCCAGCACTTATAGAAATATAAGAAACTATTCTTATATTTTATTCTTATATATTATACAAACTAGCCCATCTGGCACCAACAATCATGCCATGGTCAAAATCACTGAGCTGATGGTTGATGTGACATTATCTGAAGCATTATCTGAAGCCTCTATCTGCATGATTTTATGCCACATAATTGGTTGATTAGATAATCGCATGAATGAATAGGTGTACAGGTGTTCCTAATAAAGTGTTTGGTGAGTGTACATTACAGTTGTAAAGAACAAGCTTACATCATATCCTCATAATTACCAAAAGATGTCATCAAAGGAGCTCCCAGCAGTAGGGTCAGAATATCTCTCTGGACACATATCAATGAAGTCCACCCATCATTGATAGAGGGCCAGTTTTCTGCACGAGTACATTCATGTGGTCTCTCTCCTGTCGTTTTTAGGTTACATTTTTTTAGGTATGCTGCAAAAAAATATCAGTTCTTCTCTTTAAGTTTCTTTCCAGTATACCTAATCATGAAAACAGGAAATACCAACTACTTTGCGTGATAATTTATTATTATGACTTGATCTGCACTAAAGATATTATTCTCAGGAATAATGAAGGAAAAGTCAATGCATTATTCTGTGGTCACTCTAATATGGCTGTGGTAATTAAATTTAACTGATGCAGACACAGTCTGCAACATAACTATTGCATTTCACTTTGTAATGTATAATTTCCAGATTTTTCTCATTAGTAGGTAGACACCTTCCTTTTAATAGCTTATTACCACATTCCAACTGTTCAGCAAAGCTGATAAGCTTAAATATTCAGCTCTACTCTAATTTGCTTTGGCTAATTTGCTTTGGTGAATAATTGTCTCAACAATCTTGTACCCTTGTCTCTTTAAGTCTACAGACCAAAATAATTTTTACAGCTTTTAAAATAATGTAGTTTCTAAAAAAAAAAACAGTTTTCAGATGTTCTACAGTTTTAATCTGTTTTTTTTTTCAAGAAAACTGTGAGTCTATTCTTAAACTTTACTAATTATTGCATTCTTTCCTCTACCAAAGTAAGTTGCACAAGACTTTTTCATGCTTCAGACATTTGTTTGTCACAAACACCTCACTTCTATATGCACACAAAGGCATTAATTATAGCCTTATATTTATCTATACAAATGCAATCATAGCTGACTTGTTTCATGAGTTATAGCATGAGAACTCATCAACTCATGAGACACGTCAACTATGATTATATTGTTAGGTTTTTTTTTTTTTTTAAATCTGATGTGTCAGAAATGCAAGATATATCAAACCTGCTTCATGAGACAGGCCTCCTTGAGTTCTCAATACTACATCCTTTAAGTATGTACCAAATTGTAAAATCTACTCAAGGAAGTAGGAGATAGGACAGCTTCTAGATAAAGCACACACCGGTGTTTCCTATAAGTCTTTATTATTTTTGGCACATGATAATATGATGGTATCTTATGGTAATATGACCCCACATCTCCCAAAAAAAAAGAATAAGAAATAAGAAATGGGAATGAATAAAATCATTGGACGACAGTCAGTAAAAATAATTCTTGCTTTAAAAATGGAGCTGACGGTGTTAATAAATTTTAGTAGAGTCTTGTTTAGGCTAAATCAAACACTTAAGCATGTGATGTACATGTGAAATAATGTTTTAATTGAGGTTAATTCGATGTGTGGGCCTAATCTCTGTTTTGTATATGCAGATCTGTTATACAGTTAATAAGGATAGGCAACATGTAATTAACAAGCGAATTTACTTTTAGTGAGCAAGGACATCTCATTTGGCAAATATGTTTGTGCCTGATTCCTCCTGCCCTTGTATAATTTGCTTACATTCTTTCCTTAATTCATCAGAGGGAGAATCTAAGAAGCAAGGAAAAGAAACATGAAAGTACAATAAAAAAAATAAGCATCCAGAGATTTCAGACATCAGTCATGGATTTGTGTTTTCTCTCTTGTAATAAACTAAATTCAGCCTATTTAGGTAATTGTGATGTTCTACCAGATAAGTGATGGTCATGATGATTTGTGGTGATAATGGAATCAAGGATGTAGTGGAGTGAAAGTGAGCCTATGCAGAGAGGAATATTAAATCTCTAGTCATTTCCAAGATTAAGTGAATAATGCATAACAGTGATTATGATTATGCCCTTGCTGTTTTGTGTCTATGAATTCTATTTGTGATGATTTGATGTGGTGCTCTGTTCATTCATTTTAAACCAATATCATGATGTTTTTATTTGTGAGTATGAATGCAAAGGAACAAAATAAGGCTACAAAACTCAGATGTTTATGGTATATGGTACTCCATGTACCATATACCATAAACATCTGAGTTTATGGTACTCCATGTAACCTATTTAAAATGCATACTGTAAGCAGTGGGAATGTATGATATATGTATGGTATTTCATTGTGTTTAGAGAAAACTACCATACCCACCTTAACCCCTTGTGATGTCCTCCCGCTCTATAACTGTTCCTACTGAGAATCATATTTGGACAGAAGTGAAGGTTAAGCAGCATTCACAAGGAACACTATCCATAAAATAAAATGCATCAATTTCAATGAGAATGATGCATTGAGTTCACACCAACACATGCCACTGTGTAAAAATTACAGTCTGTTAAAAAGGTTCACCATAGCTGAACTTATGGCAGAATATACACAAATGTATGCATTAAGGGGAAGTAAGTATTCAGACACATTTTGTTTTCAAGTATTTTGTTTTTGTTATTTAATTTACATCCAGTGCATATATCCACTTCAAGTTTACACATATAATATATTGTACTTCTAAATATGGATAAAAAAATCATGCATAAAGCATATGTTTAAAAAACAAAATGAATAGGGGGAAAAAGTATTTGGACATTTTATTTTAAAAGAAATTAAATATATATACACAGGGGGGTCCGAAAGAACCAAAGAAAACAAAAAAAGCAAATAATATCTTGAAAGTTTAGTATCTTGAATATTTAATATTCTGCAGTATTTCTAGGTTCCATTTAACATTAGCAAATTTGTGATATTGACCATGTTAATTGCTTTGTACAAAAGGTCAGATTTTCCTCATGCCTAATCTTGTCTATTGAAGCATGTTTTCAGATGGCATGGCAATGGATTTGATCTAAAAAGGATCATAAAGTTTTTCTCAAACTTTTGGACTCCATGGCAGCTCGAGTCTAGTTTTAAAGCAAAAAGGGGATATAAAAAGTTAAAAGACTTTGTATATAAATTGTATGTATGACTTTTGTGTGCAAATTTGAAGTGGATATATACACTGGAAATATATTAAATAACAAAAGTAGCTGAATACTTATTTCCCTTCACTATATGTCATTCATGTTGGTTTAGGGCAAAATGAAACAGAAATAAATAACAGTGTCAACCTGTAATCAGAGCAAAATCAAAGTGCGCTAAGCGTTCAAAAAAGGTTCAGCTTTAAACCTTTACGAGAGCAAACTGCTACATACAACCTTACCCCAGAGGGACAACCAAAAAGCCATAAAATTCTAAATTGGGGTTCTAAAGGAAGAGTGTATCATCAGCACATCTGGACACATTTTTTAGGGATACCAAAAAGTCCTTGTGAATGCAATCTTACATGGTCACTAATTGTGTGGATGTATAGATAGATAGATAGATAGATAGATAGATATTCCACTATAAAATGGAAATAAAGAACTGTCCAAACTTTAAAAATATTTCTCTTAATGTGTTCATTTTGCATGAATTTGTCAGAAATAAAAAAGAAATATGGCCAGATCATAAAAACAATGGATTCCTGCATCTGAACCAATTTTATTTTTGCAATAATCTATGGCAGAGTAAAATTGGACATACTATTTTAACCAGGTTTTACTGGATAAGACACACACTTTTCATTCAAATTTTGCTACTGAATGCCATATCAGATCTTAGTCCATCTTAATTTGAAAAACCACAGAAAACAGCCAGAGCAAAGACTATCATTTCAAGTGGTCTGTGGTTGCAGGTCCAGTGCTTGCCTGAGTTACAGTAATCATAAATGCAGCAGTGGTAACTTAAGGAGATGTTGGTCCCATAGATGATGTGATTATCTTTCTTTAGGCATTTGTCCTCCGGTATGCAGCCCTTGACAAAGACTCCACTGTAATCTCCATAATGCCCATTTGCAGTGAAACACTGCTGTCCAGGTAGACATTCAGTCAAAACATGCTTACATGGTTTATAAAGCAGTTGCATTGGACAATAGTGACAAAGTAGTTTTCCACAGTGCAGACCAGGAAGGAAAAACAGGCACACACAAAAGGCAAAACATTTGTACTTTGGGGGAGATCTACTGGACAACCAAGCCTTCTCTGACTGGTTCATTTTCTCTTCTTCCAACCTACAACAAAATGAGCCTAAAATGAAAGATATATCTGGCAGCAACAAAAAGAGGACTGAAGATGCTTAACTAAAGAGCAAGACGCACGACCATTTGTTATACCACAACACATTACAATTACATTTGAAAGCACTTAGGTTAATTAGTAGAAAAGCACAACAGGTGCAGAAGTTTATCTCTATTGCTATAATGAGCAGTCTAGGCCTGTTTGAATAGATTCTAAGCATCACATTAACAGTTATGACTAAACCTGTTCACAACTCAGAGTAGTATCAAAGTACTTTTTGCTTAATTTCCAAAAATGGTTCTATAAAAATAAACCAAGATCTACAAATAAACCGAAAGTGATTTGCAAATATAAAATGAGCTCCACAAATGAAAAAAACAAGATGCACAAATGCTTTTGTAATTCACAAATAAATATTTGGTTCACAAATATGTTTAGAATGCATCTCATTAATCATGTTTATTCATTGAATCAGCTGCTTTTATATGTAAATTACTCCATGTGCATTTATGCATCACATGGCATTTGTAAATTTATTCATGGATATCTGAAGCATTTCTCATGTTGACTCATGCAGTTCAATGATCTGCTCTAGCTAATCAGAGAGTGGGACAAATTTTCACTAATGCCCACGTTACTCGAAACAGTCAACGGACTTTGAAAATTAACACCCAATAAAAAGAAGAGGAAAACTTTTAACCACTGAATAATAAAATATATAATAATATAAAATACATAATATTATTGTGAAATATCAGTACTATTCCATAGTAATTAAATTATCTGTATTTTCATATTGTATTTAATATTTCTTTCAAATTACTTCAAAATAACATTTTTTGTTTTATATGTTCTTTCTTTATTTGTTTGTTTCCATGTTAAGAGACATTTCCAGATGGCATTTTTCCAAACCGTTATTTTGTTTTTCAAAAGGACACTTTTCAGGACCAGGAGGCTTTGTGTCAATCGGCACATTAGGGAGATACCGAACTGGTGATCTTTGCAAATTGCAATTGATTACTTTTCTGTAATCTCTCTTCTGGTAGAAGTGAATTTAAGAATTTAACATGGAAGACTCCAGTTTCATTCAGCAAGGTCCATGCATACAAAACACTGAGCCACCACTGCCCTATAAAATAAATTGATGCCTGAGGTAATGCTTAAACCGAGGTCCACTAATCAACTAGGGAGGGGTCTAACCCATCAAACCACTGGGGAATAGTGCATGTTCTCTTGAGATTGTACTGAGAAACAGATTTAAATAATGTTCCTGGAAAACTGATTTCCTCTTGGTATAATACAACTATTGTGAATTTATTTATTATAGTATACTATAATGAAGCTAGTAATGTGTCCTAGTTTTAACAATTTTTACCCATATAACACACTGTTACACTGAGAACACAGAGAATGGATGTACCTGGTGCCCTAAGAAAAGTGTTTTCCTCTTGTAAATTACAGTTTGAGTATTTAAAGCACTACAAAGATGCTGATGAGGTATTTTAATGTTATCACTACATATAACCATATAGTCCCTGTGCACATGCTTTTAAATTGATGCCTGGGGTAATGCTAAAACACAGGACTCAGCTGAGAACACTGGGCAACAGATTTAACCAGAGCCTTGTAGTTTTCTAGGCCAAAAGCTGTTAAATGAAAATGTAACTCAGATACATTACAAATACTTTAGGATATCAATGCACTCTGGCTTCAGTACACTACAGGTAAACCATTTTAGTAAAGCCTAGTAGGCTAACTGATATGAGTAGCCTAAATAATACACTATATGGCGAAAGGTTTGTGGACATCTGACCTTCACACCCATATGTGGGCCTTCCCCACACTGTTTCCCCAAAGGTAGAAGCAGACAATTGTCTAGAATGTTTTTGTATGCTGTAGCATTAAGATTTCTCTTCACTGGAACTAAGGAGCCTAGCCAATACCTGTTCCAGCATGACAATGCCCCTGTGCACAAAGAGAGTTCCATAAAGACATGGTTTGCCAAGGTTGGTAGGGAAGAAGTAGAGTGGCTTGCACAGAGCCCTGGCCTCAACCTCACAGAATACTTGGGATGATTTGGAATTTCAGGATTCTAACCTGCAGCATAGGTTCAGCATAGGTTCTGATCAGCATCAGTTGTTAGAATTGGAAGCTGACCCTCCCCAGTAGGATTCTCTGGGCACACCCCATGGGTTCACTGGGCCTTGTGGAGATTGTCGATAGGACTGCACCCAACCATCCCCTTCACCACCAGGTTGCTGTTGCCATGGATTGTTGGGGCAATCACGCCTGTTATGTCCAGGTTGTCCACATCCCCAACATATTCCTCGAGGACCAGAAGAGGGTCCTCCTCTTCCTCTTGGTGGTGGCCTTCTTTGCCAGTTCATGTTATTTGCCTGCTGATAGACGTTAATAATCGGCATTGCAGGCTGTTGTGGAACTAAGGGAGCAGCTGGCGCAGCTGGCACACTTTGCTGGACAGTAGGTGGTGGAGGTGGTGGTGGTGCGTTCAAAGGAGCCATCACTGCTGATGAGACTTCCTCCACTTGGTCTTTGTCTTTATCTTTGTCTTTCACAGGCACTTGGACCTTTTTCTTATTTTTGTTTGTCAGCTCTTCAAGCTGCAGTTGTGCCAGTTTTCTTTGTAGTTCTCTTTCTTGATTCTTAAGCTTTTGTTCATTCCTTCTGTATTGTTCAACCGCTTGAGTCACATGGTCACAGAATTCCTTGTGTGGTTTAGAATGTAGGGCAACCACATCTTCTAGCTTAGCTTTTACAAATGGTGGCATAGCATCCATTATTGCTGTTCTGAACAATGATGGCATCACAGGATCTGCCTCTGGATCCCATTTTAGTTGTCTCTGCATATAAATGGTGGGATTTTCTGTTTCTCCCAGCTGTTCTCCTTTCAGCGACCTTGGGTCTATGCGAGATGGATACTCTGCCCTCAGTGTTTGCCATAGGCGTGGACGATATTGATCAAACTGTGTCCCATCCATTACTGGAGAGTTCACTGCTCTTTGTAGGTTAGCAGCTGTGAGGATCTCTTTCATTCTTAATCCTCCTAAAATTTTGGCAAGGAGTGCTTTGATGTCTCCAATTGCCAACAACTTGCCCATTGTCTCTTCTTCAAACACCTTAATCCACTTCCCAGTTCCCTCGTGAATGTCAGGGAGACAGGTAATCAGTCCATCGAGATCTTGTGTAGCCCAGGGTACACAGTGCCCCCTAGCACCCTTAACCAGTATAGGCAATTGAAGACGAATGTCATTTCTTTGTGGTTCTTGTAAGTGTTCATGTGGTCTGAGCCGTCTTCCTCCCTCATCTCGTGACCATGTTTCTGCATCATCATCATCATCATCATCATCATCATCCTTCATGTATATTGTTCTTGTAAACCACTTTCTCTTACCCACATCATACCTTCTTGAACCTGTGGAATATCTTCTCTTACTGAATTTTTCTGCTTCATCCAAATATTTTTCTGCCCTTTTTATTCTTGTATGTACACTTCTATCCAATTTGTCCATCTGTGTTAACAACTTCTCCTGCTCCTCTGGGATATCTACAGGGGAGCTTTGCCTTTCCTCTTCACAATAACCACTTAAATCAGGATATTGGGCATAACTGTTTACTTCCTGTTCCCTTGCTGTCTGTCTGCACTGTTTTATGCCTTTAGGAGTCTTGTGAACCACTTTAGAAGAACAGGTGGTGGGAGGTTCCCCATCTTCATTCTCCTCCATGTCTATCATCCCTTCAACTTGTAAAGTTTCAAGTTGTAAAATTTTCTCATCTTTTCTTCTGTCTCCTCATTGTCTTTTTTCAACATTTTTCTTGCTTGTTTCATGCTTTTCCATGTATTTTCTCCTTCTGCTTTAAAACATGCAATTACTGTCAGCTCTTTCTCTCTCTTGTCCTCTCTCCCTTTACTTTTGTCCTTGGCTTTGTAGTTCTTTATCAGTGTTTCCATCTCCTCACACAGAGATACATCAAACGTTCCCTCTTCTGGCCACTGTGTTTTCTTATTTTTAGTTCTCTTTCTCCACTTCTTTGAGCACTTCTCTATAATTTCTTTACATAAGGGATATCTGGATTTTAATAACTCTATGGGTGAGGATGCCATAATTGGTCCCTGTATTCTGCTACTGCCTGTTGCCATCCTCCGTGGAGACAGTTCACTATTACAGTCTGGAATAAAAGTCACTAAGATTTGTCTTAGAGTCAGCCCTTCTACAGTCTTAGGTTCACGTGGCTCAATAACTCTTTTTGCAGAAAGCCAAGTAACTCTTCTTAAGACTACTGACACCTCAAGTTCAGGGTTATTTAACTGTCTCCCAGTTACTCCTTTGCGTGAGTCTTAGTTTATTGTGCTGTCAAAACGAAAAGAATAGCACTGCTCAAACAGCTCACTACGTCTGTACTGATACCCCTGGTGATGACTATGGTGAGGCCCAGCAAACTGAAGTGGTAGGCGACAAATATTAATTCTTTACCACTTGTAGTTGCTTTTCTCAATATTCTATATGTAAACAGAAAAAAACTCCTCCACTGTCGGCCTTGTTGAAGTGTATACTAATCTAAAAATACTAACCTTTTTGACCTCAAAGTATTCTGTTCCCAATAATGTGGCACTGATTATGTGAGACTTAGATGTCAATCTAGTGCGGCTCTCAGCAAACTCATAATCCATTCAACAAAACTTGAGTTTCTTTATCAGGATCATAATGGCTAGAGTTAGGGGAATGTCCAAACAACTTACAAAACCAGTATCTTAGAAGATTTTTGCTCCTAATCTCACCCTTTGAAGTACTGCTCTCCCTAATGTACCTTACACACACACACACGCACAAACTTGCACATACCCAAGGTCACAGAACCACAGACTCATTTGTGTGTAACTGCAGCCTCTCTCTCTACTATATTAAACTTACTTGCCTTATTTAGCCAAATACTCACCTAGAACACCATGCACCATCTAAACAATCATAATTCAATTCAATTCAATTCAATTTTTATTTGTATAGCGCTTTTTACAATGTCATTGTCTCAAAGCAGCTTTAC
>CM074921.1:16110412-16127059 GCA_037576815.1 Pangasius larnaudii | reverse complement strand
ATAGAGTCTCCTATAACCAGAGCTCTTTCAGGTTTCTCAGCGGGTGCTTCACTGAGGAGAGCAAACCTGTTGGACACTAGTGTTTTAGCTAGAGTCTGCAGAGTCTAATTTATAGGCTAGTGTGCATATTGACACATATAAAGGTCTAAAGAGAGATCTAAATGGATGGTGGTGAATACAGAGTGACCTCTGCCTCCTCTGAATATGCCTTTTTATGTTTATAAGGCAAAAGCATTAAACATAAATACTGTGTTGTTACTGTGAGTGTTGGAGTTGGATACTAGTGACTTGGTGATTAATTGCATAATACTTGGTAATTATCGCTTATTTCATAATAAACTTCTAAATCTTTACTTCTCTATTACTCAGTATAGACTCTCTATTACTCTTCATCTTAATTACTCAGTATTAACTAGTAGTTAATATTATTCACTTAGGTGTTAATAGAGAACTACTAGTTAGTTCCTACTTGGTTCCTGCATAGTTACCTAGGAGTTAGTGAACAGTACTATAAAGTGTTACCAAGAACTATATACCTTTACTGTATAAGTAGAAATGAAGTAACAGAAAAATCTGTACAGCTGTAGTGTTTGTGCAATTACCACTGGTCAGAATTTCAAACTGTTTACTTGTAGTGATATAAAAACAGAATGTTGAAATTTGGATACAACTACATTTACATTACATTTACAGCAATTAGTAGGTGCCTTGTCCAGAACTACTTGCTTTCTGGGCATCTGCTGTAAATGTAATGCATTGTAAATGTAGTCTCCATCAAAAATATATCCTTATGGTAATACAATATTGAGTAATTGATGCATCCTTTTCTCTGTCTCTGGTTCTTCTCTCAAGAACACAAAACAATGTTATGTGTTCTTAAATTGAAATTTTGTCTTCAAATGAAGACATTTCTAAGAACCAATTGATCATGGATGTGCTCAGTGGAAAACACTATGATGAGTAGAAATCACTACTATGATAATCTTCAGGACGACTTGTAGTTTCAGTGTAACACGACATAAAAAGAAAAAACTTTGCATTAATAGCACTGAAATCCACCATACAACATAATCAAATCAAATATGTACATGATTTCTGAATTATGAACAAATGAGATAATGTGTATCAGTAAAATAAGTAACAATCAGTAATCATAAACCAGCAACATGAAAATAACAATAAATAACACAATAACACTGTAGTTAAGCAGAGCAATAAACTGGGGCAACAGAGTTTATCAGTGCAGTATGATGGCTGAAAAAAACAAACAATAAGAAGCGTATGATGAATAGTCCAAGTAAAATAATGAAAAATCAAAAAATAATCCAAATGAGGTTAGGCTGCTCTGAACAACTCAACAACAGTTGAACAGTCTTTAGTCTTTTCTTAGTCTACAACTCCATGGCAAAATACTTTGCAGGCTGTGATGCAAACTCCAAACAATACATGCACCATAGAAGTACAAAAAAGGAACAACATACAACTCTAGTGAAGCACAAAAACATAAGTCTCTTAACTTTTAAATGTTTGGCTGGCTAAGGGCACTAGCTAACCCAGGCCAAAAAGAACCCAGGTTAAAAGAAAAGGTCAACCAGGAAGCTCTTCTTCCTCAATGGTGGATTTTAATAACTATCTTCGCTCGTTGGCGCCCTCCAGTGTCATGGAAGGGAATCACACCTACTGTGGCAGGTTACCTGTTACAAAATAACTTCAGGCGATAATAACAACAACAAAAACACAACAGATTTCAGTATGTATTCATTTTTTTCCCCGAGTAAGTAAACCAACATTCAGAAACCAGGTAAGTACACCCTTCCTATTTGCACAATCATAAAGAGTGTAATTAGCAGCCAGGTGTTACTAATGAAATACACAAGATTAGTTAATTATCAAGAAGTGTGATTACCCCATAAAAGCAGAACCTGTGGCAGTTTGGTGTTCTGAAGCACTCAGGTGTGTCAGCATTGTGCCAAGAGAAAGGACATCAGCCAAAGAAACCTCAGAAAAGCAACTGTTGCTGTTCATCTATCTGGGAAGTGTTATAAGGCCAGATCCATACAATTTGAAATTCACCAGTCTACAGTGAGAAGGACTGTTTACAAATGGAGAGCCTTCAAGACAGTTTCCAATCATCAAGCAAATTCAGTCCATAGTTCATACCTGTTAATTCTCAGAGATATAAAGAAAAACTCAAGAGCTGCATCACATCACCTTCAAGTATCTGTAAGCACATTAAATATTTATTTTCATGACAGTACAAGTTTGGCTTTCATTCAAGTATGGCTAGGAAAAAAATCCCTTCTCTCTAAAAAGATTATGGCAGCACAATTTAGGTTTGCAAAATTGCATCTGAACAAACCACAAAAGATCTGGAACAATATCCTTTGGACTGATGAGACCAAGGTAGAGATGTTGGTAAAAACAATATAAAGTGTCTCACCACAAAGACCTCATACCACCTGTCAAGCATGGTGGTGGAGGGGTGAAGCTTTGGGCTTGTTTTGCAGCCACAGGACCTGGGAATATTGCAGTCATTGAGTCAATTATGAATTCCGCTTTATACCAGAATATTCTCAAGACAAATGTGAGGCCATCTGTCCAGCAGCTTCAGCTGGGATGAAATTTGACCATGCACAGGACAATGAGGCCAATTTCACCAGCAAATGGACATCAGAATGGCTAAAGAAGAAAAAAAATGTGATGGAATGGCCAAGTCAAAGCCCAGACCTCAGCCCCACTGAGATGCTCTGGTGGGATCTTACGAGAGCTGTGCAAAAGTAAATGCCTTCAAATGTCAAGTGTAAGTGTTGTAAAGAAGAGAATGACCAAAATTTATCTAAAATGATGCGAGAGACTGATAAACACCTACAGAAAATGTTTATTTATGTTATTTTAGCTAAAGGTGGTTCTACACGTTACTGTTATTATAAGGTGTACTTACTTTCCCATCTGGTTTCTGAATATTGGTTTACTTTTTGAAAAAAAAACATATTAAATGTAATTTTTTTTGTCACTACCATGGTTTCAGCATTGGACAGGGTCAAGTTTTGCTAAACTCATCCAGTCAATATTTTGTAATATACTTTGGTCTTTATTGCATTGTTGGCTCTAACCATATTGATTATTTCACTCTCTAGTTGAGTTGTCAAAAAGCTTTCTCTTCAACCATAACATGGTAGTCTTTCTGTTCTGTAAAGTATGCATATACAATAGTGTACAATACTGTTGTTTTTAGAACAGTAACTGTAACAATACTTTTGTAGAACCCTGGTATGTGTGAGAGGGAAAGAGGACTCAGGAGATAGGTGATTTTTGGCAAAGCTTGGTGCTCTCATTTTTTTTCACTGTGCTTTTGAGTGCACTTCTAATCTCAACACAAACACACCAAATCAACTGAAAAGGGGTGGTCACTAGACTGTGACTTTCACCCATTAAATTTCAAGGTTCAAGTTCAGGCTCTGTGTGTGTGGGTGTGTTTGTGTGTTGCCGCTCTCTCTGGTTACAGCAGTTACTAAAACCACAAAGAAACACTTGTAAGCAGACTGGGAATAAATGCCCCAGCCCTCTGTCCATTGTGTCAATTTGCAGAACAAAAGAGAGTCAGGGGATTGCAACAGTGTCCCCCACACAAAGCCTGCTCATACGGCTGTCTACTAGACCGGATCTGGCGCTCCATTTTTAGTGAGGTCAGTCAGCGGGCTTGTGACATTCGAAAAATTAGGAACAAACCTCCGTCAATAGCCAGCCAGCCCCAGGAACTGTCTCATCTCCTTTTTGGTCTTGGGCCTCAGGCAGGCCACAATCACTGCTGTCTTATCAATTTGGTGATGCACCTGCCCATGGCAGAAGTAGAAGCCTAGATACTGTACTTCCAACTGTCCATGGTAGTGAGCCCACACATCTCAAGTATCTCAGGACAGCTCTCAGATGTTGTAAATGCCACTGCCAATCATTAATATAAATGATAATGTCATCTAATTAAGCAGTGGCATATGCATTGTGCAGGCATAGTATTCCGTCCATGAGATGTTAAAACGTCACTGGGGCTCCAAAGAAACCAAACGAAAGGGTGAAAAATTGGCATAACCCAAACAGAGTGGAAAAGGCCATTTTTTGGTATGTTGGAGTCAAGGGAATCTGCCAATACCCCTTGGTTACCCAGTATTGAGTAAAAGCGAGTTCATCAGTGCATGGCATTGGGTATGCGTCAAATTTATACACCACTTTGACTTTTCTCCACTCAAAAATGGACCGACCCATCGGCCATGGGCACCAAGACTACCAGATTGCTCCAATCACTGTGGGACTCCTCGATTACTCCCATGCCGATTATAACCTTGAGGTCTCCAGAACTATTTTTTTTTGTTCAGGTAAAATGTAGGGGCGGCTCAGTATAGCCACACTTGGAGGAGTCTTAATCTGGTGTTCTATGAGGTCCTTGCAACCAGGTAAATGCAAAAACATGTCAAAGAATTCCACTTGCAACCTAGCAACTTGTGATCTCTGGGACAGTTAGAAGTGGTCTCCACAGGGGACCGGGGTGAACTGGATCACACCTTTTAGGCTTACCTCTGGTCCCAGCTTCTCCCTCTCAGGAACCTTTATCGCGAGAGTCCTGACAGGAGTCCTTGAGCTACTGTGTGAAGACATGCTCCACAAAGTCCTCCTGATCATCCATTGAGGACATCTTTGTGAGAGTTAGAGCTGCAGCTGGAGATGTGGCTGGTTGCAGTAGCATGTGGAGCACCCGTCTGTTCTTGGCCTGCTCCTGGGCAATTGCCTTGCTGTTGTTCATGGCGCAGGCAGAGGAGTGCCTGTGTAATGGGTATGGAATGCATTATGTTTGTGTATATATAGAATTACACAAAAATGTTCAAATGTGTACCTGATATGCTTGTCTGTATGTGTACATCTTCCCCTTTAACTTTCTGAGTGCAGTGTTGTTCTTAATTTCCTGTCTTTGCTCCTCCTCTTCCCTTTCTGCACTGTCTCTGTATGTGAGAAGTGGGTTTCTGATGAGCTCTGATTAATCCAATTACATCTTTGCTTTTTAAATCACTTTTGTACTTAAATTTCTCATCTAAATCATATCTGTGGCATTAATTTTCATGTATATTTGATTTTCATAATTTCACCAAGTTTGATCAATTTTCTGTACTTCGTGAACTCAAAGCATGTGCTCATTGAATTTTAATTTACGTTTAACAGAAACAACAAAGGGCAAATTCACATCGTAAAGACTGTTATCTTTTATCAGGTATGCTGTTTTGTCACTGTTAAATTAATTTTATTCCTTGAAAGTTTTATCCCTGTTTTCCCCTTTTCCCCCTTTCTGCACTGTGTCTGCATGGGAGAGAAACAACAAAGGGCAAATTCACATCGTAAAAACTTATCTTTTATCAGATTAAAGAAGGAAGAAGACTCGAACCGTCAGCTGATGTCCGTCTGTTTATTACATCAAAACAGAAAAACACAACGCAGACAACACCAGGTACACGTGGTGCCGTGACCATTTCGGATCATCAGATCAGCGCTTCGCAGATCGCCGTGGTTGCGTGACGGCTTGCCTTTTTCGCCGGTCTTCTCTCCCGGGTTTTCTTCATCGCCATCGCTCGCAGCGGCTCTGTGCTCGCGCATAAGCAGGGCGAGTGTGTTGGATGAACAGTATGTGACTTCGCAGAACAAACTGTTGCATGCTAAAAGAACGGTAAAGAGTTTTATTGACTTCCTGATCGACGACTTTTTTTCCTCTTCTCCGGAGAACTTTCGTTCATCGTTGATGCGCATTAATCGAGAGAGACTTTGTGATAAGGACCGCGGGACGCTCCGGTGACCTTCGAGCATCGTATCCTTTATCTGAGCAGTATATTATGATCGACTGTTGATGCATTTTAAAAGAGAAACGGTGATTAATTGACTTAATTAGCGCGAGAAAGTATTTTATTTTAGTCGAGAAAAGAGAAGAAACTTTTCTCTTTGAACTGTGTTCGTCCTAATATTTAATTGAGTTGGTTTCGAATTTCCCAGGTTCTTATATGAACTATATATGAACATTTGTGAATTGTTTAAGGTTTTGCTGGTTAAGGCATATTAATTTGTGGTAATTTTTCATATTTTGCATTTTTTCACTTTACAATTGAAACATGTTTGAGGATACTAGCCAAGACAATTTCAGCCCTGTGAAACAATCTAATGTCATTTTTCCAATGGGCAGGGGTGGTGGGCCTGAAATTTATGGGAGAGGGAGCGCTAATGTGGGTCTTGACCATATGCACACAGTTGATTCAGAGATCGGTGCTTTTGTAGGCCTAACAGCTAGCTCCACCCCAATCACACACCATAATTTCAGATTTGGCTCAGAAAATAGGGGAGAGTATTTCAGCCAGCCTTAACCTTGCGCACCAGCCCAGCCCAGTACAGCCTAAACCTCCTTACCAGTCTCAGCACTCCAGTGAGTGTAGTGATACATCTAGTCTGAAGGTGATAGTTCAGCAAGATTCAGCACCTCCGCCGTTCTTCAGGGGTGATAAGATTGATTCATTTACTGTCCATGAATGGGAGGGTATGATGTGCAGTTATTTAAACAGAATGAAATGCAAAACACAAACTGATGTTTCTGATCTTTTCATGGGCAGACTGGCTGGAAAAGCGAGAGATGTAGTTAAGGTGTGCCTGCGAAGCTGCCCTGAACTGAGTGCAAGTGAGCTTCCAAGTGCTGTGTTTGACATATTGAAACGCAACTTCAGTGAGTTGGCTTACTCAAATATGCCTATGGCTGATTTCTATAATACTGTCCCAAGAGCAGATGAAAGTCCCATGGATTACTGGATTTGACTTAACAAGGCCATAGATGTTGCTGATGAGTGGTTGTGCAGACGTAATAAGAGTGTAGAGGATCCCGCTGCTGAAGCTGTCATGATGTTTATTTCGCATTGTCCAGACCCAAGTCTTGCTATGTCTTTTCAGTTTAAACCAGCTGAGAAGTGGAGCACTGCTGAGGTCCAGGAGTGGTTGCATTGTCATCAGAGGGATCTAAAGAGAGTCTCTTTGAGGACACAGCACACAATGTCTTTGCCAGCTTGCAACCAGTGCACCGTTACGGCATGCCCCAATTCTGTTTCCAGTTCTCCTCAGCAACCTTCGTCCGCGCCAGCCCAGTCACTGCCTCCTATAAGTCATCTTAATCCTAATGCTGTTCCATTCTCTCCAGACACCAGTCTTCGACACATGGTTGGCATGATGGATAGGGTCCTGTCATTGTGCACTGCTTCTCTCACTTCATCCAATCAGTTTCATGCAGGCAAAACTTCAGACTTCAAAACCAACTTAGGCTCTGCATGTAGGGTCTGTAGATCCAAGGAACACACTACATACTCACATTGTAGATGTCAGAGGCTATGTTGTCACTGTCTCAGTCCTGGCCACTTTAAGAGTGACTGTCCTAAAGCAGCATGCCCTGCAACTCACGTGGATACTGCTCAGTTAAACTGAATAGCCCATGTGATGAGAGGGGTAACATGGGCAATTTTGATAAAATTTCCCTCACAGAAGAGACAGATGTGCAAAATGTTTTTGTGAACAGCTGCAAGTTATTGTCAGAAGACAAAACTGTGTTACACGTGGGGTCTCAGAGAGTTGATGGGGCAAGTGAGTTGTTTTATGCTCCTGTGACAGTTTGTGACCATTACACTTTAAATGGGTTACTGGATTCTGGTAATATGTCCTGCACGCTTAGTGAAGAGTGTGAGTCCAAGCTGCAAACCAATGGTCTTCTTCCACATCCTCAAGCGATTCCAAGTAATGTGGTTCTGGTTGGCTGTGATGGCCTTACAATTCAGCCAAAGTGTACATACGACATGGAGATTGAAGTCTATGGATTTAAGTTTGTTGTTCCAACTCATGTGGTGTCTGGACAGAGAGATGAATTAATTATTGGGAGCAACATGATCAAATGCATTCTGCAGAAGATAAAATCTCATGACAAGTACTGGGAACTTGTTTTCTGCAGTAACAGTAATCCTGAGTGTGAGCAATTCCTCAAGCTTCTGAGCTGCATCTCACGATGGTCTGGCCCTCAGCAGCCTGATAAACTTGGTACTGTGAAACTCAGTCAGGCGATCACTCTACTTCCTAAATGTGAGTATCTTGTCTGGGGTAAATTGCCAGCAAATGTCCCTGTTTCCCCGGGAAGCACTGTAATTGTTGAGCCAACCACTGCACGTTCAGCACCTAAAAACATTCTTGTTGGACGAGTAGTAACACCAATGTGGGGTGATCGATGGGTGCCAATGAAGATACTAAATCCTAATCCAACTTCAGTGACTCTTCGCCATAACACTAAACTAGCTGATGTTTCTTCCTGTCTTGCTGTGGAAGATCTCACTGTCATGCAAGGATTGAGTAGAACCCATCATGGCATTCCTAATTCAGATCCTCTTGAAACTGCCTCGTCCCCTGATCCCGTGCAGTTGCTGTAAGACTGTGGCCTGAAGGACATTGACATTGATGGTTGTGAGGTTGCTGAGGTGTGGAAGAGAAAATTGGCAGCTCTTATTGTGTCTTACCATGATGTTTTCTCCAGGGATAAGCTGGATTGTGGAGAGGCAAAGGATTTTGTGCACAGGATCCATCTTTATGATGAGCGTCCATTCCATCTTCCTTATTGCCGCATCCCCCCTGCTCACTACCAGAAACTGAGAGAAGTGTTGTCAGAGATGGAGGAGAAAGGCATAATCAGCAAGTCTGTCAGTGAGTATGCATCGCCCTTAGTGATGGTCTGGAAAAAAGATAATCTGAGATTTTGCACCGATTTTCGCTGGCTCAATGCTAAAACCATCAAAGATGCCCACCCTTTACCACATCAAGCTGACTGTCTTGCAGCCTTAGGTGGTAATGCCTTTTTCAGCACCATGGACTTGGCTTCAGGATTTTACAACATCCCACTCCATGCGTCTGACCAACGATACACTGCCTTCACAATGCCAGTGGGCTTATACGAGTATAATCGTCTTCCTCAGGGCCTTTGCAATAGCCCTGCGTCTTTCATGCGCATGATGCTAAGTATTTTCGGTGACCTTAACTTTTCCGGTCTTCTCTGTTGCCTCGATGATTTATTGGTCTTTGCTCCATCTGAACAGGACGCTTTAAGGCGTTTGGAGATTGTGTTTTCTCGACTGAGATCCAGCAACCTGAAGCTCGCTCCTAAAAAGTGTCACTTCCTGAGAAAGTCTGTAAAATTTCTAGGCCATGTGATAGATGGTTCTGGTGTTTCAGTTGATGAGGAGAAAGTGAATGTCATCTCTTCTTTTCAAAAGGAGGATCTAATGAAGGAAGATGGAATCACACCTTCACAAAAAATATCTGATCGTTTCTTGGCATGGTTCTGTACTACCAAGCCTTTATTCCAAGTTGTTCACGTATTGCCAGACCTTTATTCAACCTGACAGCTGGCCAGAAACGTTCGGTGAAAGGTGCTGGTGGTCATAAGAGAGCAGGCACTTTTCGGGAGTTGACACCCCAGGATTGGACTCCAGACTGTGGTGTGGCCTTTGAAGAATTGAAAAGGGCCCTTGTTGACAGTGTGGTGCTGGCTCATCCAGATTTTGAACGTCCTTTCCTGCTCTGCACTGACGCTTCATTATATGGCTTAGGCGTTGTACTCTCTCAGATCCCTGCTGGTGAAGACAAGGCGAGACTGATAGCATTTGCTAGCAAGGCTTTGAACTAAACAGCCAAACTAAATATCCTGCACACAGATTAGAATTCTTGGCTCTTAAGTGGGCAGTGTGTGACAAGTTCAGTCACTGGCTTAAAGGCCATGAGTTTACGGTATGGACGGATAATAATCCGCTTACATATATTATGACCAAGCCGAAATTGGATGCATGCGAGCAAGTCTTGAAACTTGCTCCATATTCTTTTGAGATCAAATATGTTCCTGGGAAACTCAATGTGGTAGCGGTCGCGCTCAGTAGGGATCCGTTTGTTGGGCCAGTGAGTTAGTGGCTTTTGTCAGAGCCCTATTCTGAACCGTTGAGGAAAGTGCATAGTGTTGAGGATGGAAGTGTGCAAGAGGTGTTCCGATTTACCTGCCAACAGCAAACATTAAGATCAGGTCCACTTGACGTTGGGCTGAATACATCAATGTCTTCCGATGACGTGTCTTCAGTTCTGTCCTCCTGTGATGAATGGGAAACAGTAACTCAGTTTAGAGCAGCATCATTTGCTGAACATCTGAACTCTTTAGTCAGTGGTGAAAAAGAGGTGTTTCATTCCCTTTCGCTTACCGACTTACAAGAACATCAACACAATGTCATTGCCAGAGTATTTTTCTATGTTGGCAGGAAGCGCAGACCATCAAGACGGGAACGTGCCAATGAAAGCCAATGTGTGTTGCGGATTCTGAAGCAGTGGGACAAACTTTCTGTGCCTAATGGAATCCTGTACAGGGCTATTAAAGACCCGCTCACCAAGCACAAGAGATTTCAGTTCATTTTGCCCGAATCCTTGAAACATCAAGCACTTTCTGGTGTTCACAACCTGGCTGGTCATCAAGGGCAGCCGCGCACTTTGTCTTTAGCCCATCAGAGGTTTTTCTGGCTTGATATGGAACATAATGTGTGGGATTATGTGAAGAAATGTCCCAGGTGTGTCCTCAGCAAAACTCCAGAGCCTGCAGCGAGAGCCGCCTTTGAGAGTATTAAAACCACAGCCCCACTAGAGCATTGACTTCTGGTCTGCTGAAGATTGGATGAACAAATCTGTGGATGTTTTAGTGATCACAGATCACTTCACAAAGCTGGCACATGCATTTCCCTGTCAGGACCAAACAGCAAAAAGAGTGGCTAAGAAACTATGGGACGGCTTCTTCTGTGTCTCTGGATTTCCCCAACGCATCCGTTCGAACCAGGGGGCTACATTTGAGAGTGAGCTGATCGCCGAGCTTCTTGAACTGGCTGGCATCGATAAATCTAGAACCACCCCCTACCACCCGATGGGGAATGATGGTACCGAAAGATTCAATAGGACATTAGGTAACATGCTGAGGTCTCTTCCACCTAGACTTAAGTAGAAGTGGCCACAGTTAACACAGACCATGACATTTGTGTACAACTGTACAGCACACGAAACAACAGGTTTTGCCCCATTTTACCTAATGTTTGGCAGGGTACCAAGGTTGCCAGTTGACCTTATGTTCCAGAGTGTTCCGCGGGACAAGTCAGTTTGTGACTAAAACCAGTATGTTAAATGGCTCATCAGTGACTCAAGAACAAAAACACCAGTCCAGCCAGTACAACAAAAGAGTCAAAGGCCTTCCTCTAGCTATTGGTGACCAGGTGCTTGTGGCTAACAAGGGATGTAGGGGTAAACGAAAACTTGCTGACAGATGGGAACCAGTTGTGTACACTGTCGTTGCTTCAAAATCTTCCATACACATCTATAGGATCTGTGACAGAGCTGGTAATGAGCGAACAGTACATTGCAATCTTCTTTTGAAAGTGAACTTCCTCCCTTTGCCTGATTCAGACTCAGATTGCTCTGGTCGAGAGGATGCTGGAACACGTACCTGCAGTGTACCTTCGCAGATGTCTGATGCAGCAAGCTGTGGTGGTCTAACTGGGCAGACACACAGTGGTGATTCCTCCTATGTTGCTGAGATTGAGCCTGCAGAGAATGCAGATGATGAGTGGAATGAGGCTGGGGAACTCTCGCAAGCAGACTCTGCATCGAACATCTCCCATGTAGATATTTGTGATGAAGACTGCACTGCTTCATGGGTGCATTCTCAGTTGTCCAGTCAACACGAGCTAAATGCAGAAGTGGCTGTGCCAGTGGTTGATGACAATACTATGGCTGGTGCTGGTGCTAACCCTTGTCCCCAAACTCTTGTCTCTGACAGTGTACCTGCTATGCACGATCCTGCAGCTGATTTAAATGCAGCCAGTCGTTACTCTACCAGGTTCGGGAGGGTTATCAAACCAGTATGTAGACTTATTGAATCTATGGTTCAACTTGAGACCCTGTTAGGTTTGGATTCTGGGTCCTCAGTTATTCATGTCTGAATTTGAAGTTTGACATGCAGTTTCTGGAACTTACTTTGTTTTTTTCTTTTTCATAGTGAAACTTGCCTTAATTGAGTATGTGGTCTAAGTGTACAAGGTGTAATGGGCACCTTGATAATGTCTATAGAATGTGTTGAAATTTGGCCAACTTCAAAACATTTTTATCCTTTACTTGGGTAGCTTTCAACGCTGACAGTCTTCACTCATTGTTTAGTGGGTGGACCATGTAATTCTTATGACCTGTATACATTTTTTCTTGTGTTCTCAGAGTTTTGTGTAATTCTAGGGGGGTGAGTGTAACGGGTATGGAATGCATTATATTCGTGTATATATAGAATTAAACAAAAATGTTCAAATTTTTCCTGTCTTTGCCCCTCCTCTTCCCTTTCTGCACTGTCTCTGCATGTGAGAAGTGGGTTTCTAATGAGCTCTGATTAATCCAATTACATCTTTGTTTTTTAAATCACTTTTGTACTTAAATTTCTCATCTAAATCATATCTGTGGCATTAATTTTCATGTATTTGATTTTCATAATTTCACCAAGTTTGATCAATTTTCTGTACTTTGTGAACTCAAAGCATGTGCTCATTGAATTTCACTTTACGTTTAACAGAAAGGGCAGAAGGGCAAATTCACATCGTAAAGATATCTGTTATCATGTATGCTGTTTTGACACTGTTAAATTAATTTTACTCCTTGAAAGTTTTATCCCTGTTTTCCCCTTTTCCCCCTTTCTGTCTCTGCATGGGAGAGAAACAACAAAGGGCAAATTCTAAAGACTGTTATCTTTTATCAGATTAAAGAAGGAAGAAGAGTCGAACCGTCAGCTGATGTCCGTCTGTTTATTACACCAAAAAAGAAACACAATGCAGACAACACCAGTTACACCTGATGTTCCATGACAAGGGACTTAACAAACTCGCTAAGCAGCGAAGTTTCCATGATGGCGGCGACTCCTGGGTTTCGGCACCACTATAGAACCCTTGCGTGTGGGGGAGGGAAAGAGGACTTGCTGCACTTTTCAGCACACTTTTAAAAACTCAACATAAACGAACCAATTCGTCTGAAACGGGGGGCAATAACTAGCTTGCAGTTTTTGCCCCATTCAAGTTCAAGCTTTGTGTCTGTGTGTGTGTGTGTGTTTTGCCAGCTATACAACTCTCTCTTTGGTTATGGCAATTACTGAAAGCACAAAGAAACGTATATAAATAGACTGGAGGTAATAGGACACAGGTGAGAATCACTCATTATCTGCTGGTTCAACCCACCTCCTCTCTGTCCAGAGCTGATGCTTGACCACGGCCATGTTACCACAACTGTACATCGAAAAAGTTGGAATATAGTTACCAAATTCATACATACATAAAATATATTTTCTGTTTACAGTACAGATTTTTTAGTGTCCAATTGGTATTTTTTTAAGGTGTTCAGCAGTAATCATTGAGTATTGTCTTGATATGCAGTACTACAGTAAGGAGAGTAGTTTTTTCTTTTTTTTTTTTTTTTTAACTTATTCTCATTTTTCAATGTTCAGATGATTGAAGCCACAGTGAAGTGGCTCAACTTTGGCTGGACTCTCAGCACTGCCTCCCTCATCGTCAGACCATGATTGACAATGTGGTCACCAAAAGCCTGAATCTCTTCAGAGATTGCTTTCCTATAGGTTGTTGTCTTATTCTTCTCTTGCTCATCCTCCCCCTCTGACTCTCACTCTCTGCAAAGTTGACATCCATTGTCTCTCCAAAACAGGAAAGTTCGACTTTGGCCCTTTTATTGCTAAAGCCCTGGTTGCTAATTGAAACACAACAGGTGTTTGGCTCATGAAACTGGTGGTTTGAGTGTAGAATTCTGAATGGCAGTGTTTTCCATGTGAACACAAATGTTTTTACCAATAAAGATTGTGCCAAATGTAGAGTATTGTATGTAGCATCCTGTGTTAGTGTATAAAGAATAAAAAAAAACTGTAAATAGTTAATATTCTCATGAAATCCATACATAAATGTGCTTTACAAAACTTTGGTAGAATATACTAGAGGAGAAAGTCTGTTATGAAAATATAAAAGAACACACACTATTCTGTTTACTGTCTTCCAGACTTGACCCTGCTTTCAGCTAGCAGTATGAAATGGCAGTTGATCAAATGTGTCGTACTTTATACACTGATGAATAATTTATCAGTAAATGGGAGCATGATTCTGTTTTTAATAGTATTAATAATAATAATAATAATAATAATAATAATAATAATAATAATAATTACATTTTTTCATTAATATTTTGTTGATTTTGGGACTTATGTTGTGCCTTTATGAGGATCCTTAAAGGTTCTGTGTAAAATCCTGTAACACCATGTATAATACAGTCTCAACAATAAAAAAAACTTCCTTAGGAAGCTAATCATTAATGGTAAAAACAGAACAAAAACAAACAAAAAACCTTGAAGAACACTTGTTTAAGATATAACAATGTTAGTGTGATTGGTGAAATGAGTGTTACACTCACCAGTGTGGAGCCTAGTCAACACTGCTGCTTCTTAGAGTGATGTGAATAGTATTAGGGGAACAGTTAGCAGGAAAAAAAGGCTAGAAATTTTCTTAAAATTATTTTCCTAAACGGACACAGCAGGCAGAATAAAGTGAATGGTGGAAAGTATTTGTAAATGCACATATATAGCTCCTCTTTGTACAATTTAAACTGATTTAAAGGAAAAACACAGTCATGTTATTGTTAATTAAATTTAATCAAACATTTAAAGTAATTAGCAAAGATGAACAACCAATAACAGTTGCTAAACTGGCAAGGGTTTTTGGGCAGTCATTTGGAATGACTGGGATTCATTAAATATTTGAAGGGGATGCTATCCAAACTAATTCTGAGGAATACCTGGACTTTGGAATAAAGTAATCCCTCTATAAAAACACTGCCTAAAAACACATGGAAAAATTTTTTAAAAATATAGTACTGTGCAAAAGTCTTAGGCACATGCAAAGAAATGCTGTACAGCAAAGATTCCATCAAAAATAATGAAATTACATTTAAAAAATACTATAAAGTAAACAATTTTATAAGGAAATTACCAGTTTTATAAGGAAATTAGCTGGTAGGTTTTATTGAGCATCTTGCAGAACCAACCACAGTTCTTCTGGAGACTTTTGTGCTTGCCTCTTATTTTTGCATACAAAGCCCACCAGCCTTCATTATGTTTTTTGTCTGAAAATTGGTCTCTTAGGTAATATGCTGCTTTCTTTAGTGACATGCAAATGTTTTTCTGTAACATTTAATTTTGTGCTGGAAAACTAGTGTTAATCATTGTGGTTCAAGTTTGGCCTAGTCCTCCTGGCAAATAGTCTTCAATTCCCCAAGGTTATGAGGGTCCCATTGATGGACTTAAAATTATGGAATTTCAAAATCCTCCATAAATAATGAATGGGATTAAATAGTCAGGAGATTGGCTAGGTCATGTAAGGCATTCTTGAGTTATTGATTATATGCTTAGGGTTATAGTCTGTTGAAACATCCATCTTCTCCCCAGATTCACTTTCTTGGCTGATGAGATTAAATTCTCTTCTACTATGTACTGGTACATCATTCCATTCGCGTTTCATGTAATGCCCCTGTACCATTTGCAGAAAAGCAGCCCCATATCATGATGCTCCCACCTGTGTAATTCACTGTGTGTATGATGTTTTCGGGATCATACGCACAATCCTTCTTTCTCCATTACAAGCTGAATTATTGTTAAAGAGTTCTATTTTTGTATCGTCTGACCAGAATATATGGTTTCAAAACAGTTTTTTTTTTTTGTTCTTCTTCTCATTTGTGCTCTTAGATGTGCTTTTAGACATGCATCTCTGTGCTTCCTGTGCTCACTGTGATACATTACAGTGAATTTGTTAATTAAAAGCACCTACAATTACTTATTGATAGTCATAATCACAAAGATCGATTTTCTGCAAATGTTGACAGTAAAATGGGCTCCAACTTACTATAGAAACACTGGGAGCTCCTCTACCATACTGTGTGGATGGCATCTTTGAACTATGGAATATTTCATAATTACAGCCACCCAAATTCAATCAAATATTGATGACAAAAATGGTGGGGACAGGACTGGATCTGCTCTACCCTATTATAATTACAGCTATAACCTACAGAACATTATATAGTAGAGCCTGAAACATGGTATAAAGCTGTGTTCAATTATGTAATAGTTGAGCATTGTAACATTTGAATATTTGACCCAGTGGCCCAAAAAAAAAAAAAAACATTCATTCATTCATGAAGGCGTCTCTTGATTGTAGATTTTAACAATGATACGCCTACCTTCTCCAGAGTATTCTTGACTTCTGTTAATGTTGTGAAGGGCTTTTTCTTAACCAAGGAAAGGATTCTGCGATCATCCACTTTAGTTGTCTTCCGAGGTCTTCCAGGCCTTTCGATGTTGCTGAGCTCACCAGTGCTTTCTTTCTTTTTAAGAAGGTACCCAACTGTTGATTTGGCCAGACCTAAGGTTTTTGCTATCTCTCTTACAGATTTATGTTGTTTTTTCAGCCTAATGATGGCCTCCTTCACTTGCATTGAGAT
>CM074921.1:16065659-16085589 GCA_037576815.1 Pangasius larnaudii | reverse complement strand
AGTGGGGTTTGCGAAAATAAAACTGTGAGGGAACGTGTAGCACTTAACTAAACAAGAGTATACACCATAGAGCTTGACACTTTCTAAATTAGTGTCTAACTAAATTATGTTTCTGAACACCTTCAATATATCTTAGTTAGCCCTGCCCACAATTCACACCTAAAGGAAGACTGAGACTACTCTTGATTAATCACCTGAGAGAACTAATTAGCATCCTTAGTTGTATCCTTTCTGTATAAATTTCCTTGTATGGAAAAACAGATTCATTATCAAATGTTTCATCTAAATGAGTTTATTGCAAAAGTGCTAATTGTATTTAAAAACAATAAATCAGTAATTTCATGCACTACTGAGCTACCACTTCCCATTAATAATCACATTTTGCCACCTGGACTGAGCATCAAGAAAGTCCACTTTGGCATTTATTACTATCATTACATACATACATACTACATAATCATCTATTACTATCACTATCATATTGATTCTGGGGGACTAGGGTTGGGGGGATTCATTTTATTTAATCTGTAAAGCCAGTAACATGCTGGGTCCTGGCTCATTATAATAATATTTCTGCCAAACTAACGAATTCCTTCCTTCAAAGCAGATTGTTTAACTTGGATCTGGGGCTTTTTAGTGCATTTTCAACAGTTCTCAAGTATTTCTTTTTCAACATTTGTTCTTGGGAGAGGCAGATTAGTTCTAATCCTCAAGCTGTGCTTTCCTTGTTTAATTTAAATGGGATGAGAAAGAAATCTCTGATAAAACCTTTTGTAGCCACCCATACCATCATGCGGTTACCCACACTATTAAGGTTTACATAAAAAAAAATCTTTTAATTTTTTTCTAAATTCTGTTTTTTGTTTTTTTTTTTTTTAAAAAAAGGGTACCTTGTAGAAGAGTTATATTGAATTGCCATCTGGGAGATTTATCGTGTGAGCAGTAAATTAACTTAGTTTGCAGGGGGATCAGATATTACAGCAGGAAGGGCTGTGATGCTTTCAAGACACATCCTAAGTTCACGAGAAGAATGTAGTCGATTCTAGAATGTGTCTGATGTCTGGAAGAGAAGAAAGTATAATCTCTGACCAACGGATTTTGAACGTGCCACAACTGTGAGATTAAGTGTTTGCATAAAGGACTTAAAATGTATTGATGTTAACTCTTGTGACTTAGAGAATTTTGTGTTGGACTTGATGGACTTCCTACTGCCCACAACTCCTATATCAGCAAAGCCTCTCCATTTTTGTGAAGTGTGGGCACTGTAGTCAGCGAAGAATTTCCCTGTCTAGGATAGCCTGACGTTTTTGATATCTCAGCATTTTAAAAATCATAGTACGGCCCGTCTCCAGATGCTTTTGCTGGCCGTAGATGCGATGAGCTCACTCAGTCTCTATCGGCTCGTTTGAAAGTGGGGGGGATCCACTTTGGAAGCATTTCTTGGAGAAAGTGTACTGTCATCTCCCTCGTGGTTCGGTGCAAGACCAACAATCCGAACGCTGTTGCGTCTTTCATATTCTTTCAGTTCTGGCAGCTTTGCTTGGAACTTTGACACATCTAATTTGCAGCTGACTATGTCTTGTTTCAGGCCTATTGTCTCAGGTTGGACATTGTCCACTTGTAAATAAGTCCACACATGATGGCCATCTGTGATTGAAACTCCACAGTTAGGCACTGAATGCACTGAGTTACATCCTTCATCGCAATCTGCACTGCGTTTTGGGCAATTTCCGCCAATGTTTCTTCATTAATGCCAACAAAATGGCATCCGCCGGGTTGACGATTTCATCTGTTGAGAGTTCCCAAATGCAAATGCAATGCTTGGAACCACACTTGGCCATGAAACTGCTTATGAGTCAACTGTCCAATTATTTCTGTCTGTGAAAATGTAGGGACTGTATAAAAAATGGCTGTAATTCCTAAATGATCAATGCAATTAATTTTTGTTAATTTCTGTTAAACCCCTTGAATTAAAGCTGAAAGTCTACACTTCAGTCACATCTTGACTGCTTCAATTAAATCTCATTGTGGTGTACAGATGCAAAATTACAAAAACTGTTACTGTCCAAATACTTATGGACCTGACTGTTTTTAATGAGAAATGTATTCATTTACTTCATATATTACATTTTGTTAGTTATCTCTTTCAGAATCATTTATGACTGGCAAATTAAGATCCTGCTGGACACAGTGTCCAGTAAAAATATTCACTTTAAGGATATGCAAATTTCAAAGTCAAAAATGAACATACAATTAATGCAAATAATGCATGTCTCTTTGAATGAATATAGATGATATCCTGCAGAAAAAAAAAGTCGTTTAAAAAAGAAAGAAAAAAGACTGTTTAAATGCGCTGCCACTGGTGGTTGTATCATTACCTACTGCTAGCCTCTAATTCATACAGCCACTGAAATTAGGAGACAGAAATTAAAATGAGATTCATGTAGTTTACTAAATGGTTTCCAATTCTCTTTAATATCCTGATCCAGCTGCAAATAAGCAGAAATTACTTACATTTCAGAATATGCATTGCAAGGTAATGTTTGGGTGCTTCTTTAAATAAATTTCAATCTAGTTAAAACAAAGATAAATGAAATGTTATTAACAGCTGTGTCAAAGTAATGTTTCATTAACAGAATATCTTCTTGTTCTCAGTTGTTTGTTGCATTCATAGGCCTACTTTATTTATGTTGATTTAAATGTTGACTGTATGTTAATTAAAAATTAATTTTAACTTGGTGTCATTCTTGTATTTGCCCCAAAAAATGCCAAATATTTGAATTTTGAATCTTGTGTTCTCCACTTCTGAGTAGCGTCTCATACTATCTGCAGCTGTGAACTGCAATTACTGTGGTGATTTCTTCAGACTGACTGAACTGGTGAGGAAAGGCTTGCTGAAAGCAAAGCCTTGCCAGATGCGTGTTGCGTCTTGTTTTCATCTAGTTTTTGACACAGTCACTGAACGGTGATGGTGAACATGTTTGTGGTATTAAAACTGGTGTGCTCTAATCATGTTTTTTTTTTTTTTTTTTTGCCATGTTTCAATAATGCTTCAGTCTATCACTCGCTGGTCGTCAGCTTTGAAACCTACAGGAAAGTCGAAGTAAACGCCAGCCCATCAATATTTGGGGGAACTTCCCATTTCTTGCTGCTGACCATATTCATTCCTGTTTTCACGAACTAAAATATGGATCTAGGGAATTTGTAGGCCAAATCAACACATGGAACTCGGTCATATTCCTCAAATAATTCCTGAACAATTTTTGCAGTGTGGCAAGGAGTATTATCCTGCTAAAAAACGCCACTGCCATTAGGGAATACCAGGTAGGGTGTACTTGGAGTGCAACAACGACACGTACCACCTACCTGAACAAAGTAACATCCACATGAATGCCAGACCCAAGGTTTCCCAGCAGAACATTTCCCAGAGCATCACACTGCCTCCGCTGGCTTGCCTTCTTCCCAAAATGAATCCTGGTGCCATTTCCTTCCCCATGTAAGCGCACCCGGACGTCCACATGACGTAAGAAAACGTGATTCACCGGTCAGTGATTTTAATGTTATGGCTGATCGGTGTAGATGGAAATTTTATTATGAAAAGTGATTATAAAAATCTGAGAAAAATGACTAATGACATCAGAATGACTAATACAATTAGGCAAAATAAGACTTCAGCACATTGTTCTCATGTGCTTGCATATTGATGTAAAGGACACAAACAAATATTTAAACACAAATATATAACAAACAACTAGAACAATTTAACACCATGGAATAATGGTTTAATAGCTTTAGTTTTAATAAAATCCCAGGATTAGTATGAATTCTTCAGTCAGAATTCTTTGAATGTAAGACTCTTGCATTGAACATGAAATTGGAACTTAGCATTGAATTTGGAAATTAGTACTGTGGAAAAGTAATTCTATCAGTTGGTGTCTGCAAGCATAAATAAAATACACATTTATTTGTAACACACCAAGTTCTCTAAAAAATATATATACACATTTTATTAAATTCATAATCAAAATCATGATAAACACAACAATTAATAATTATAACTCTTAAAACACTGAAGAAAAAAAAAAAACCCTAAAATGTGCTGTTAAATTTACAGGCAGCTATCAGTGTACACTCTTGTTGAGGTACTGCACAAACATATTGGCTATCTGTCCAATGTTCTCTGTTGGGTGCATCTTGGTGTAACTGATGAACTGTCGCCGAAGTTTCCTCAGTTCAGCTATGTTAAGGCTTCTTTTTACATCAATGTGTTGCAGAGGTTGAGGAAATTAATTTTTTTGTAGTAAAAAAATTTACTGTAGGCATTTGAATTCCAAAAAACTATTAAAGCATCTTTAGAAACTATTAAGAAGAAGCAGCAATGAACTAGTTTAAATTTGTTTCACACCATACTATATATAAATATACATTTTTAAATGTCATCTTCCTCAAACCATGTATGCCTAAACATCTGTCAAAATAACCCTCCATTTTCCTGTGTGGAAATCTTGGCGATTCCAAGGCAACTTATACATTGCTGGTTGGAGCTTCAAACACTTGTAGCCAACCTACTGCTGAATCCTTGTTGAGATGTTTCTGATTTCTTTCTGATTCTTCTTCTTTGGCACTAATCACCATATGGTTGCTCATGGAATAGTGCTCTTAGTGGTAAGTCATGAAATTGCTGATTCCAACTCTGCTTCAACACTGACTGATGTAGTGAAGTATTCTCTATCTAGTGCTCCTAGTAGGGAGTCACAATATAATTGTCCCCAGCATATAGCATGCTGTACGGTTTTCTTCTGGGCCATATTCCTCAAAGAACTGCCTTTGAAACAACATTTCTAGGGACAAATCATAAATCACAATATACGTGGCCCCAGTGTATGGTACACTGTAAAGTTATTTTCTTCTGGGATAAAATAACAACACTCCTAGGGATGAGTCATAACATAAATGTCCCTAGAATATGGAACGCTATGGTTATTTTGGTACGGTTATTTTCTTCCAAGATATATTCCTCAAAGAAATGATTTTGAACCAATGTTCCTTGTAATGAGTCATAATATAACCATCCCTAGTTTTAAAATACACTCTATGGTTATTTTCTACTAGACCACTTTCCTAAGGGTGTTACCTTAGCAGCAATAGCTCCTAGTTACTAATATAACTCTCCCCACTGTTGAGCAAATTGTACGGTTATTTTATTTTGAGTCTTTGGAACAATGCTTCTAGTGGTGAATAAAAATTGTGATGTCACTTTTTCACAGTTTGGCTCAGAAGGAGGAAAAGAAAGGAAAATCAGAAATACTCTGTGTGTGTGTACATTTAAAAAGGGGCCCATGCAAAAAGATGTTAACTACAGCATAACTTCTCAAACTACAGCAAAAGAGTCTGAATAGAATCTTATAACAAACCACATCATACTTTCTGATTACACCTTAGATGAGTTATTAAAATGTACTATTGCAGTTGCAGACTACTCTCAGGCTGTTAGAGGACATTATCAGCTGGAGTACCTGGACATTTGTTGTTTCTTGTCAGTTTATGGGGTATGCAGACAGGAATGCATACCAATATGCATTTTTATCAGCAAAGAAATGCAGTACAAACTAGTTAGCAAAACAATAATTAAACTAGCCTAGCCTAGACCCAGTATATTGGTGACTGGCTAATATACTCAACTCAGATCTCTGAACTTCACAGAGTTGCCATCTCTATTTACTTATATTGTTTACTTATAATGTGCAGCATTGCCGAGGCCAACCCGACAAGGTTGCATAGAGTTTCTAGACCCCAGTGAGAGTCAGAGATGAGTACCCACAGCCCAGGAAAGCTGATAGCTGTAATAAGGCAAAGAATGATGTAGGTGCAACCACAGATAGGGGGGTGCACCTTTATTAAAGTACTTGTTCAACAACCAGAATTGCACAAGATGTGTATACTTCACCCCCACATACCATCAAAAGGACTTCACCAGCCTTTGTTCACTCTCTCTGGGTCCAACGCACAACTGGGATGAACTGTAAAAAAGAGAGGCGCTCTCTCTTTTAGGCTGATTGATGTGAAATCTGGCTGAAAAGAGGAGGCCGTACATTTCTGTTCCGTCATGTGCAGCAGTAAAAGTCCTTGGTGTGATTCTTTGAGTCTTTCATTTGAAGCTCATGTAGATAATATTACTAGGATAGTCTTATTTCATCTCAGAAACACTGCTAAAATAAGAAATATAATGTCACTACACAATGCAGAAAAACTAGCTATTGCTTTTGTTATCTCTAGGTTGGATTAATGCCTTTCTGTCTGGATATTACAGCAGGTGCTAAACAAGCTCCAGTTAGCCCAGTATGCAGCAGCCAGAGTTCATACTAGAAGCAGAAGATATGACCACATCACCCCTATCTTATCCACACTGCATTGGCTCCCAATCAAATTTTACATTGATTATAAAATACTACTATTGATCTATAAAGCACTGAAAGTTCTCACGCCATAGTAGCTGGGCGAACTTTTGGTCTTACTTCGATTAAAAGGTGCAGTCCACTTGTTGGTACCTCAAATAGTGGAGGCTACAGCAGGGCAGAGCTTTCTCTTACAAAGCCCCACAGTTATGGAACAGCCTTCCAATTAGTGTTCGTCACTCAGACACAGTGTTTAATTCTAGGCTGAAAACTATTTAAAACTATAAGTCAAGGCTGAAAAATATTTGTTTAATCAAGCCTTTTGTGAATAGTTTTTTCTTAGGTAAAGGAGCAGGTCTGGAGGGCTCACAAGCATAGAGTGTTGTGGTGAACTGGCGGGTTTGGATGCTGTTATTTCCATTAACTTTACTACTTTGCAACTTATTTTTTCATTGGAAATATTTGTATAGTTTCTACTGCCAGCCATCCACCTTGCGCAAGTCTTTTAAAGTCCCCGCCATATTTCTATTCCCTATTGTTCTCCTTGTTTCACATATCAGGAGGTGTAGCCTCATCTTTCCTAGTTCCGGGTTATTCATTTTTATAAGATCAGTGCAAGCGTGCACAAAGACACACAAAATTCTAGAGCAAAGTGTGCTCCCTCGTGCATGCACATACAAGTACTGTACACATTCCTTTATTCGCTCTCACATACATACAACTATGTGTCTGTCCCTATTTAGAATGACACCTGTTTATTCTTTTCTATTTCAATAAATGCTATATTACTGAACATTTTATTGCCTTGTTGTGGTTATTTGATATTGCAAGAAGCCGAATTATTCATAACTAAGCTTTCAGAAACCAAGTATATATTTATTATTAAACCATATTTATTATTGTTCTCAACTAAAATTGACGTTTTAATAATTTTGACTTATTTGAAGATTGTTTCATTTTAACTTTTAATTAAAATTCTAAATTTAAAAAGGGGATATTCTATGAGCCTGATTAACTAATGAGACTGATTTAATGAGACTGATTAATTAGATTTACAGTGAAGCACCTATATTGCTGGTATGTACCTTGCATTTCTAGTGCTTCCTGTATAAACAGTACCATTTTCCCTACAGTGATGGCAGCTGATACCCAGAGCAAAGGCCAAGAAGAGAGCTTGTAGCATTTCTCAAAGTGAATGAATGGCTAAGTGTCAGAAGTGGACTGGTGTCAAAGGTGGCTAAAATCAATCATGTTAGAATAAGATGCAGGGCAGATCTCTATCAAAATGGTTTATAGATGACACCAGGCATGATTGGCACTGCCCAAGCTAACAGACTCATGTCTGTTACTGAACTTGCAAAAGGTGCAATAAAGACACAAAGTCTGGTTATTGATAAATCTGTTCTCAAGAACAGTGATTAATGTGAACCATGACAAATTATAGAGATGCACAAAGCTGGGAAAGGCTACAAAAGCACACGTAAGCGTTCATCAATCCACAATAAGATAAACTGTCTACAAAAGGAGGGAATTCAGGACTGTCGCTACTCTCTCTAGGAGTGGATATCCCGCAAAGATCACACCAAGAGCACAACATGCAATCCTGAAAGAGATGAAAAAACCTAAGTGTAACAGCAAAATACCTGCAGAAAACTCTACAAGCTGTGAAAGTCTTTGTTCATTGCGATATCGCAATTTTGAATCCTGATGTTGCCACAGTCAAATTAATATATGGGCCCCTAAGTGGTGCAACACAAAAGTATTTGCCCTATCCTCAGGCTCAAATGCTAACACAGCCATCCATGGCTGGAGCAAAATTGGTGAGTGGAAAGGATGGCATACTCACTCTCCCCTGTCAGTCACAACAATGATTGCCAATCGCAGGCATCTGTGAGCTCTGACATATGCAGATGAGGGCAGAAAGCATGTTCCTCTAAGTGTGTTACATTGCTTTGAGCAGCAATTCAGAAAAGAGGCTGGCTTCTTTGTGCCTTGAGGGAAGCATGTTTTTGCCGCACCCTCACTGGGTGGTAGCATGTGATGGGGTGGGGGGACATTCCCCTCCAGTTCCTGAAAAAAGAATATACACAAAATATGCTTGTTCCAGTGACCACTGCAGATAGTTGCTGACCTGCACTAATTCTTGGACACAAGAATTGCATAAGCAGTTAAAAATGCTACCATGCACATTTAGTACACAGGTCTGAAACAGGAAAATTGCCAGGTATTGTACTCATGAGCACACTGTCCTCCACAATAGTAAGGATGATGGTGAAGGAGGGAGGGGGAAAAGAGAGTCCAGTTTTAGAATTGCAGTTTAGGCTGAGTCTTAGGCAAGTTTCATAACTATTAAATGCCACTGTTCAATGCCACTTTCATAACAATAAGTTCCTTACAAAGACGCATTGCTAAGAAAGCAGCCCTTTCTGAGGGTATCTCACAAAATTCAGTGCTTGAACATCACCATGCGTTGTTAAAACTACAACAAATAGCAGCATGATTGGTGCCAAAAGGGTACTGTAATCTGCATACAAGGAAAGGCACCAAATTGGACATTAAAACCTGTAATAGTTATGATCGCTTAATTTGTTAAATAATTTATTTTTGTTGACTTTAATTATATTTTTCAGATTGTCTCAACTTTGCTGGCAATTTGTTAGCAAGTCTTAATATTATGATATAACATTACATCGTGTTATGAAGTATAAGAAGATATTTTTGTCATAATATACGGTCAATACATCAATGTGTATGATTTTTGTGAATTTCAAACCAGCTCGACCAGAACAGAGGTATAAAGCAGTCATAACGCAATTAACATAATACAGGATGCAAAGGATATTTTTTCTGTAGTTCCTGGAATTGCAATAACATCCCCAGGAATGCTGGTCTTCTGTGAGTCAAGAACAGCCTAGGAGATAAAGGCAAATTTAAGACAGTGACTAAAAATCCATCATGAATATAAAAGCACATAACACACAAGCTAAATGTATACAAGTACATCTTATGGTAAAAAGTGATTAAATCTAGATGTATACTCATAGGCCTAAAGGAGCTGTTATCAGCTAAAAAAGAAATCTTTACCATTAAGACATCTTGAGTAACTCTGTCCAGTTCGTATAAAAAGCTGGTGGTAGACAGTGGCTGCTGCACAACATAAAAGAAAAAAAAGAAATCTGAATTTTAAATGATTCACTGATCATAGCTATACACTATTTTACTTTTGAACTGTAAACCCCAAAAGTGTTGCTTTCACTTTTACCAGTGCAATGCTGCAAATTATTTTTGCAAATCTTGCAAAGTATTTTTTGCTTCATGCATGATTGCAGCTGCTAGCTATGTTGGTGGATTGAAAGCATCTATGAAAAAGATACATTTGTGCAGACTGTTATGATAGTGAAAGTTCCTGCCATTTTAGGCTTGCTTTGGCATCTTCACAGCCTACTAGAAGCCGCTTTTAATTCTTTCTTTTAAATTTAAAATAAAAGTTTATTAAGCTGAATTATCATATAGTAATGTCATTCAATTTAACGTAATTTAACATCCAATTTAAATGTTTTTTAACTTGGCCCATCACTAATGTAGGTACCAAGCATCCATTTATTGAAGCTCTTTTACAGTAACCAGAAGCACATAACATGACTATACATCACCCATGACAACTAACAAAAGGACTTCACCAGCCTTGGTTCAGTCACTCTGCTGTTTCAACCATCATACAGGACAGACAATGAAAGGGAGAATCTTTCATCTATCATGCTGACAGGTGCCATGCAATGTAGATCCATAGAGGAGGCTCACATTTATTACCCTGGTTTGAACCTTGTGGCGAGACCATAAAAAGGGAATGGCTCACATCGCTCAACAGTGTAAAACCTATGTTACCCAATAGCATCCCGTGTATTATTGTTCTTTCTTTTTTTTCTTTCTCTCCCTCTCACTGGACATCTACCACATGTGGAGTCTTTAAAGTTCCTGCATATTTCTCCACCTATTGTTCTGTTCCACATTCCAGGAAGCACCGTCAAGTATCTCACATGGTCATTCATTTTCTTAAGTGCAAACATGCACAAACAAAAGACTCCAACGGTCCCGTCCCCCCACTCTCCACACATTTATGCTCGCTGTCTCACTCTCTCATTCTTAGTTAAAGTAGTTTATTGGTGTATCATCTTTCTTCTCTGTAATTCAAAAAATTCTGTTTTATTGAACATTTTATTGTCTTGTTGTGATTTACTTTGAAATGGCAAGAAACCAAGCTATTAAGAATGAAACCTTCAGAAACCAGTTACAAGAAGAATTATTGTTCTCAGCTAAAATTGAGATTTTAGTAATTTTGACATATTTAAACGTTTAATTTTAATTTCTAATTAAAATTCCAATCTAAAAAGAGAGATATTTTATGAGACTGATTTTTATATTGATAATTGACTGATAATTAAATTTACAGAGATGCACCTATATTGCTGATATGTACCTTGCATTTCTAGTGCTTCCTGTATAAACAGACCTATTTCCCCTACACTAAATGTTCGGTGCAAGCAGTTATATCCATATATTAAAGTATATAATAAAACTAAGAACTTTCTTACACTTTTTGTAGACTGGTTAGGTGGTGGCACTTTCCTTTTCAAAATGGCATCAGAGATAGCTTCAAATGGAAGTCTGTCCTCTTTCTGAATAGTAAAGAGGGGACTATCCCACCTATTTCTTGAATCGGGGGCTTCAAATCTCAGAATTAGAGCATTCAGACTATAAAAGAAAAAGTCCATAATTAAACTGAACAATGGCACTGCAAAAATGTATTCAAACATGCTGAAAATATTCACAAATGTGTATTGAGGGTTTGTTTCCTGAAATATACTAGAATTTTTCTACACAAACAGTACAGGACAGATTTATAAAATGCACATGGTGGCTTCTAGTCTTTGTGGCTTTGAGAACTTCCATGCAGAAAATGTGTTTCTGAATCTTAAACCTAAGACTACAAGAAAGAGCTAAACATATTTTTACATTTCCTGGGAATATCGATAATCCGCTTCTCTTTCCTTGTTCCACTCCAAGCTCAATGCAGCCGATGTCAAACAGTAGACCTAAATAATGACAATGTGCATACAGAACATAGAAACATTAAAACTTGTTTAATCATCTTAAAGAAGTTGATCGTTTTGAATGAGGTTTTTATATCATGATTGCACATACCAAACAGTGTGGTGTCTGTACATGCTTGATGAGACAAAAGAGTTCATATCTATAACCTGGAAAACCAATTAAACCCATTGAAAGACCCAGAAATGGATTTTTAGGATATTAAATATCATAACAAAAACTTTATAAGAGCCACTATAAAATAAGAGAGGGCAGAAAGTGAGTCTTTAGCACCTTTTCCCAAAATTCTATCACCAAAATAAAACCATGGAAAGTTATTTAGCATTTTGGAAATACGCATATAATTCACCTTTAATGTAATTCAAGGAATCCAGAATTACAATATCATCTTTGTTGATTTTCCTGTTTCAGAGGAAAAAAACTGGTCATAAATTTTATGTATGTTTCTTGGAAGTGTCACAAATTATAATCTGTTCACAGCAGCCACTTGGGTAAATAGCCAGTTGTGCATTATTATAACAAAATTATGATGAACTCACCTTTCGACTTCAGACCGCAAAGCACCTCTCAAATTTTTCTCCTTCTGTGGGTCTGGGGAAAAAAATTTAATCACATCAAACATTTAGGATATGCACTAAGATTAGGATAATTAAGTGGGACAATGATATGCATCAAGCTGTCATGTAATATCCTAGCATGGCCAGACAGCATGTCTAGACTCCATGAAGCAAAGCTGCTTCACATTTTCATGATTGTATATGAGGTTTAAGCAGAACGAATCCACAGATGAGCATACTCAATCTGTTATCCCTGTACTAACCTGTAACCCCTCAGAGCACCTGTGGTACAGTGGATCACACTATGCCCTTTAACCACTAATTACCAGTCCACTTAATCAGACTCTTCTGCAGAAATTAAACTGCACATTCAGAGGCTTTTTTGCCAGAGCAATCAAGCAATCAATCAATGGCTGCAAGCACTCACAATGTATTGAAGCAGCACAGGACAAATGCTGTTGTTTTACGGTAGGTCATGTTTTTGCTCCCCAATTTTACATGCTTATTGCAATTATTTAAGGTTGCGTTTCTAAAGAATTTCGGAATGTGGACTTAAGCATTTGCTCACCTCATAAATCCTGTATTTTATAGACCTCTGAGTTAGACATGTCACTTTGACATCAGCCATGCCTCCAGATGCAGAAAAAAACAAGAGGTTTATAATAGCAAGTTAGAATTTGTTTTTTGGTTTTAAATGTCATTTTTGTGCTGTTGCGTTGCAGAATTGTTCATGAACATATTAGTTTTACGGCATACTATCAAATCTGACACCTTTCCAAGCCAACAGAATATGCTCAAGGTTACAGGCAATTGGGAGGAATAATTAGTCCAAGGAGCTACATCTTTGCAGTGACCACAGGTAAGCAGCTAACAGTCATATAAGTGAAGTTGATGTGCTAACTTGGAATTTACCAAGCTTTAAATTGAATTTGACTAACCCTAACCCCAAAACTACATAGGTCACCTAAAATCTACATCAAGAAACTAGCTATCTAATACTAGATATCTAGGTCAGGTTCTTATTCAACAGTTGCCTATAATGGACACCTTTAGCAAGCCAAAACATTTTTCAATTTCAATTCAATTCAAATCAATTTGTCACATTGCCACAAATCAATTTGTCACATTGTCACAAAGCAGCTTTACAGAAATAAATGGATTCAAAAATATATTGTAAATATGTGAATTTATCCCTAATGAGCAAGCCAGAAGCTTGTCTTCAGCTTACAAATGAGTTTATGACATCTGATTGGGCAGCACCTCGGCTTTCATCAAAAATATGGCCTTAAACGTGCTCACAAACAACAAAGATGTAAGTATCAAGAGATTTGTATGCTTAAATTTCCCATAGGCCCATATATGCATGTGATGGTCAGGTTTCCACAAACTTTTGGCCATATAGTGTGCAAACCAGGCTGAACAGCACTCCCTGTTTATTAGTGGTAATGTATAATAATTAGTGGATAACATTTTAGCTAATGCCAATCCAATTCCTAATAAAAATTCTTGATGGATTCCTCAATCAGATTACAAAAGTACCATCAAGCTGCTAAGCTACCCAGACTTTTTTTGCAACTGGGTTGCACACCCATCTCTTTTTCTAACATCACAAAAATCATTTGGTAGCTAGCAGTACAGTCCCCTCTAAAAGTATCAGAATGGAAAGGCCAATTCTTTTGTTTTTGTTTATTTGTCATTTGGGATTGAGATCACAAAAGATGATTTGAGAAGACAGATTAGAATTTTAGCTCATTTCCTGATAATTATTTTTAGTTGAACTAGAGTATTGGAACAGATAGTCCTAAAGTAAATAAACACTTAATCCTTGGTTGCAATAACTGCACCAAGCTAGTGACCCACTGACATCACCAAACTGATACATTCTTCTTTTGTGATGCTTTTCCAGGCTTGTACCGCAACCTCTTTCAGGTGTTTGTTTTGGTGGGATTTCTCCCTTACATGCTCAATTGGGCTAAGATCTGGTGATTTGCCAGTCTTCCAGTTTTTCCAATGAAGTCATTTGCTGTGTTGGCAATGTGTTTTGGGTCGTTGTCTTGCTGCATGATGAAGTTTCACTCAATTAGATTGTATGCATTTCTCTGTAAATTGGCAGTCAGAATGTTTCTGTAGACTTCTGAATTCATTCTGCTGCTCAATAAAGATTAGTGAGCCGATTCCAGAAGCAGACATGCGCAAACCCAAGCCATGACACCACCTTCACCATGCTTGGCCGATGAGCTGGAATGTTTTGATTCATGAGCAGATCCTTTCTTTCTCCACATTATGGCTTTCCTATCACTTTGGTAGAGGTTAATCTTAGTTCCAGAACTTTTGTGACTCTCTATTTCAATCTCATTGTGAGTATGTTTAATGTAAATTGAACATATGAATAGTGACAATAAAAGGCATTCATTCATTTCTTTCCAAATTCCAATTACTGCTGATGATCTTGAGGTATGGCCTCTATATTTCTGCTCTCAAAGTCTTCTATCTTAAGAACCATAAGGCATACATAAAAATTCTTTTTTGCTTTTTATTCCTTGGCTTTAGACAAATTCATCAAATCCCTGACCACTAATTTCCTCCATGATGGATTTTTTTTGCTAATTAGCATAATACACAAAACCTTAACACTTCATTTCAACAAGAAAATTACAACTACAAAACAGAAGAGCTTCCTCTTTCTGCATTAGTCTCCAATCTGTTTGTAAAATTTGACTCCTATTTAACCTTCGATGCCAATATCAAACATCAATGCAAAATATCTTACTCCCACCTCAAGAATAGCTACAAACTTCACCCAATCTTAAATCAGCTAAATGCAGAGAAGCTTGTCCATGCCCTTGCCTTTGAAGTTGGTGAGTACCACACTATTATTTGGGCCCTGATAAATAAAAACATAGAATTGAAGGAGGGAGTATATTATAACTAAGACACATTTTAATTTAGATGAGGTAATGATCTCAGATTGCTTCAGCATGTGGAAGTGTGACTATATTTTCTATATTTAAATCGAATGTTAGTATTAAAACAAGAGTGTGTCCACCATTATGAGTGGGTCATATTACATTCTGATTAACCAATTTTGAAAGTAGAATGGACACAAAGGCTGTTCTTAGCAGGTCTTGCAAAATATCAAAAAGAATGTTAACGTCTCCAACAATTAATGGTTTGTCTGCAGAAACAACCATGTTTGAGATCAAATCAGTAAATTCATGAAGAATTTCAGAATATGGCTCTGAAAATAATAATTAGTGGAATCTACTGCGTAGACTAATTTTTTGTGGCTATGTGTGTTATGCTGGTATAAAGAATTGAAATGCATCGAATTTATGTCTAGACTTTTGTGTCACACCTAGAATTTGATTATAAATAACTGTGATGCCTCATTATTATCCAGGAGGACTAGATTCATTTAATGCTACATACTCATTTGGTTGAATCCACTTTTCTGTTAAACAGAGTGTATTAAACTCCTGATCAGTAATAGTTTCATTAACAATAAGTGCTTTATGTGTAAGATATCTGATATTTAACAGTCTTGGATTCTGATCAAAGGTGCTGGCTATGCACCTCATACCTTCAATATGATCTAATTTAATGTTAATGAGGGTACTAAAACAAACTGAGTTTTTCTACATTTTTGATTAGCTCAGGGAACAGACACAGTCTCAACTGTGGAACTTGAGTGATGATTCAATGCAGCTAGAAGATTTTTGGTTTGGCGTGATTGTTTACTCCCTGGCCCTGGCTTATCACTGATTAACTAGGCCAGTTCTGAGGCTATGAGCTATGCTGCAAGAAATGAGAGCAGCACCTTTGTGAGTGGGATGGATACCGTTCCGCATTAACAGGCTACTCTTGCCCACAAAACTTGTCAAATAGCAGTAAGAGCAGGTAAACAGGGTTGAACCTTTATCCTGTAATACATACAGGACATCCTGTTTATACTGTAATATATACAGGATGGTAAGAAGAGCAGTTAAGGGGTCTTTGTCCCTTTTTAACAACAGGGATATTGATCCCTGAAAAAATAGTGGGAGGGAGGCTTGATGGCTGTCGGCTTTCTACAAATACAGCTGCTAGCAAAGGAGTGTGTTTGGTGCTTTTTTAAAAATAAAAAAAAACTATACAGGAAAGCTGCCTGGGCATTTCTCATTCTACATACATGTAATTTCATTATTTATCTCATCCAGAGCAATAGGATTATGTAGGGAAATATTTGTTTCTTTATCCAGTGATGGAATATGAAATATGTCAAAGAGTTCATTAAACATTGATCTTGGGGGCTTTTGAATATATACAGGTTAGAATAAAAATCATTAAATTGTTTGTTAATATCCAGATGATTAGTTAGACGGGCATGCACAGCTTATTGCCATGCTCATAAAATGTGTTTTGACTTGAATAAGGCCCCTCTGTCCTGTGGAGAACAGGTCAAATAATGTTTGATACATCATTCAATGTTTATACAGATCACTGCTCTGATCAATAGTATAGGCCTTGTCAGATTCTGATATAAATGTAAAAAATTCTGATGAGCAGGCCACACATGACTTGTGAAGAAAATAAGTGAATAATCTAATCTGTTCTCTCAGATATGCTTTAAGATTTTCCCATAACAGAGAAGGAGACATTATCTTTCTTGAGATGGTTTCCAACAAACTATCTATTTCTGTGTTAACAGAAGTAATGAAAGATGCATCAGACAATAAAAGCGAGATAAGCCTCCATTAGGAACAGTACACTGTTGCAGGTGCCTGACTGTACCAAACGAGGCAAATTTTTGTCCAGAAAGAAGTAATCTTTTTTTAATACATGTGATGGACTAATGAAAAAAAAGAGCATTCTTTCTTAGATGGATACAGAAAATGTCAGGAGTCACATAAATCACAGGACTCAAAAAAGATGCTTATGCAGCTATTTTTGATTTGGTATATGGTCTGCTTGAAGATCTAACAGAGGATCAAATTCATTTGATCTACATTTGAAGTCTCCCCCTAAGATTCTCAAAAGCAAATAAATAAATGCCATAAATTGAGGATCATCCCAGTGTGTTGTAAACATGCAAAGGAGTATCACAGGGATGTTATATGGTCCCCTTTGAAAGTATGGCAACAGCAAGGCCAATTCTTTTCTTTTTGCTATACAGTGAAGACGTTTGGGTTTGAGATCAAAAGATGAGTATGAGACGATAGATCAGAATTTCAGCTTTTATTTCCTAATATAAAGATCTAGATGTGTTAGCTTGGAACATGGTACCTTTGAACAAGTCAAGTCAAGTCAAGTGGAGTTTACTGTCATTTCAGCCATATACAAGTACATAGTGAAACGAAACAACATTTCTCCAGGACCAAGGTGCTACATAATACAAACACAGAACTACAGGGACTACATAAAATATACGTAAAGTGCACAAGTGCAAACATGTGCAGACAGCACAAGACAGCACAAGACAGAACAACACAGTACAATGACTACAATGGCGACCAGTACACAGTTTTGTTTAAAAGTGTCCTAGTGACAATAGTGCAAATATTACAGAGTTTGATATAAATAGCTGAAGTAGTGTAAACATAAAAGTATTATATTAAGTGTAAACATAATAGTAGCAGCAGCAGCATAAAACATGTGCAAAACATGTGCATAGAGGATGGAGTATGCAGGAACAGATAGTCTTAAAGTAACTAAAACTTAATAATTGATTGGGGGGGGGGGGGGGGTAATTCTCCCTTCAGTCTCCTCTTCAGGAGGTGAAATGTGTGCTCAGTTGGGATAATGTCTGGTGATTGACTTGGCCAGTCTAAAATCTTCCATTTTTTTCTCCTGATAAATTCCTTTGTTTTGTTTGCAGTGTGTTTTGGGTCATTGTCTTGCTGCATGATGAAGTTCCTCCCAATTACAGTAGTAGCATTTCTCTAAGATACCAAACAATGTTTCTCTAGAATTCTTAATTCATTCTGCTGCTACCATCATGAATTACATCAATAAAGATTAGTTAGCCCATTCCAGAAGCAGACATGCAAGCCCAAGCCATGACACTGCCTCCACCATGCTTGACCAATGAGCTTGTATTTCTCTGTATTTCTTTGAGAATTCCAATCTGGCCTTCCAATTCATATCGCTGATGAGTGGTTTGCATATTGTGGTATGGCCTCTATGTTTCTGCTATCGGTGATACCGTCTCTCCTGCCCTATGGAGGTTTTTGATAAAGTCACTGAATGTTGTTTTTGGTTTTTCACAGCTCTCACAATGTTCGTCATCGCCTGCGGTTGTTTTCCTGTTTAATGTCTGGTTGTTAGTACACCAGTAGTTTCTTTTTCAGGACCGTCCAAATTGTTGTCTATGCCCAATTCTGTGAGTGAATATCCCTCTTTTCTCAGCTTCAAAATGGCTTGCTTTTCTCCCATAGACAGCCCTCAGGTCTTCATGTTGCTTTATCCTTTTTAACAATAAATTCTTCACAAGTGAAACTCAGGGCTCAACCCAAAAGCAGATATTCACCGCTATTAATTTTTTAAACAATCATTCTAACAGGGCACACCTGGGCAGCAAGAAACACCCATCAATCACATGTTCCACATGAGTGGGTTCAAACAAAAGGTGCCAAGTTCTAAGATGGTTAACACGTCTAGATGTAAATATCAGGAAATGAAAGCTGAAATTCTGATCCATCATCTCATTCATCTTTTGATCTCAAAACCAAATTCCTTCAGTGTATAGCAAAAAACAACGGAATTGCAAAGTTGAATCTAATCTAACTGTCCTGTCCAAGTCTGGCATAATATGAGCTTCATGTACAGTCAGGTCCATAAATTTTTGGACACTGACAAAGATATTATTTTAGCAGTCTACCCCAGTATCAGTTAAACCCCAGCTCAAAGTGCAGACTTTCTGCTTTACTTTGAGGGTATTTACATCCAAATTAAGTGAATGGTGTAGGAATTACAGCACTTTTTATATACGGAACTCTCCTTTTTAAGGGACCAAAAGTGATTGGACAATTGGCTGCTGGGGAAAAAAATGCATTGGTGAGCTCAGAAACACCAAAAGGCCCAGGAGACTGCGGAAAAACAATCACGGTGGATGACAGAAGAATTCTCTCCCTGATGAAGAAAAATCCTTTTACAACATTTGGACAGACCAAGAACACCTTCGAAGAGGTATGCACATCAGTGCAAGTCAACAATCAAGAGACAACTTCACCAGAGTAAATAGGCAGGGTTTACCAAAAGATGTAAACCATTAGTAAGCCTCAAAAAAGGAAGTCCAGATTAGAGTTTGCAAAAAACATCTATTTAAAAGAAAAAAAAGAATCCGTACAGTTCTGGAACAACATACTATGGACATTTGGGACAAATATCAACTTGAACCAGAATGATGGGAAGAGTATGGGAGACAGGAAGAAACTGGTCATGATCCAAAACATAACACCTCATCTGTGAAGCATAGTGAAGGTAGTGTTATGGCTTTGGCATGTACGGCTACCAGTGGAACTGATTACCTTGTACTTATTGATTTAACTGCTGACAAAATCAGCAGGATGAATTCTGAAATGTATAAGGCTATATTATCTGCCCAGTTTCAGCCAAATGCTTCAAAGCCCATTGTACAGTGCTTCACAGTGCAGATGGACAATGACCTGAAGCATACTTCGAACGCAGCCCAAGACTTTAAGGCAAAATCATGAAATGTTCAGACAAGCAGGAAACTAAATACAGCTAGAAGAAACCCAGTGTCTGGTGATGTCTATGGATTCCAGACTTCAGGCACTCACTGACTACAAGTAATTTTACATTTACATTTACGGCATTTGGCAGACGCCCTTATCCAGAGCGACTTACAATAGTGCTTTGAAGTCTATCAAA
>CM074921.1:16050539-16063962 GCA_037576815.1 Pangasius larnaudii | reverse complement strand
CCAGGCCAAGTGATTAGGACACCTGATTCTGATCATTTGGATGGGTGACCGAATACTTTTGGTAATATAGTGTAACTGGATATTGTGGCAAAGTAACATTGTGTAAGGAAGATGGCTGGTTGAAAACCAAGGTTTTAAGTAACTTTTAAAAACTTATGATCCTCAATTATGACTTACTGAGCCTGTCAATCACCTTTCAATTTATTGCAAGTTTAAATAATGAAGACATTAATACAGGTGATGCACATTTTATTTAACATTTTTAAATACAGTATCTATGCTTGATTGTTTTCATTTTAGAATCAACCACAACCTCAAAGTACAGCTAGGCTCAACCACACTCAAGCCAACCAGTACAGCCAGAAACCCTGGGATGCCTTTCGATGACCACTTTACAGGCTACATTTCAACATCTACACTGACCTTTAGGTTCATTCTGCATAACATCAAGAAAATCAGACCCTATCTCACTGATCATAGCACATAGCTACTAGTCCAGGCTCTTATCTCAAAACTGGACTATTGCAACATACTACCCAGCCTCCCAGCCAGCTCCATCAAACCCCTTCAGATGATTCAGAATTCAACCAGCCCAAAAGGACCCTTGTCACACCCCTCTTTGTCTCCCTCCACTGGCTTCCCCTGTAGCTGCCTGCATCAAATTCAAGGCCTTGTTTCTCATGTACAAGACCTTGTCAAGAACAGCAGCGCCCAACCTCACTATTCCATAATTATAGAGATATTGACTTAACCAATGGAGTAGCTTGCTGGCTTTATTGCAGTAAGAGGGGAAAAAAAGGAGACCAAGATTTATTATTTATTAATTTATTATTATTTAAGAAGTAGGGGTGTAATTTTCCAGTACTGTTAACATGGCAACAATATTAATATGGCAAGATTGTTGGTAGATTGTACCTGGCACAAAAACAGTCATGGTTTTATTTTGTATAATGTCCTCATCCCACCAGCTGTAATTCCTGTTTCCATCACTGTCCACAACTGAATTGTTTCTGAATTGTTTTAGCAGACAGGGTACTTATTTTAAACAGCGTTTCAACACTATGAGATGTGAGCTCTCATGTGCTGTACAGTGGCAGTTGCTAAACTTGATGACATAGCAATACTTCAACTGGATGGTAAAAATGCTCATCTGTACTTACAGATAATCCATCTGACAAACAGACAAACCCACTTATGCACCTCTATAGAAAAACTCTGGTGCTGCACTCAAAATTCACTCAACTTTAACTATTGCCCAGTTTAGTTGCCAAAATGACCTTTTCACCACATTGCTCACACACTCCATGCAGAAGTGAAGCAATGGCACAATCGTCTGCATGTTTTCCTTCTTGGCCATCGATTGTGACTGACGTCACTTCCAAATACAAACACGCTCCGTAGTATACTCCCACCCCAACACTGATTAACTTTTTTAAAAAATGTTTTATATTAACCAGAAACAAATATACAACAGTATACAAATATGTACAGACTAATACACAGAAACATGCCAGAATGTACAAACCATTGATTCATGAGTCAAAAACTGTATATTTAGGAAAAATATTACAAGTCTTCGCATTTTTTATTTTATTTTTTTATAATGTTCTCTAAACTGGTGCAGTAGTCCTTAGTCTCCTGAAGAAAATGGATGAAATTTGGCTTGGATCCTGACCATTTCTTCTTATGTATGTGAAATTTTCCCAGAATAATAAAAAGTTGTACAAGAAAAATAAAATTGCTATTATTAAAATCATTGGAATAATACATACAAATATCAAAAGTATTTAACTTAAATATATTTGTCTTCCTTCTTATGAAATTTTCCATATCCACCCAAAAAATATTTGCATATACACAATTACAAAACAGATGGATAATAGATTATTTTTCTACTGAACAAAAATCACAGGAATAATCAATATCTAAATTAAACAACACACTTTTAGCTGGATATATACCATGTAAAATTTTAAAATGTAACCTCTTTCATTTTATTATTTAAACAGTATGTTTCACAAATTCACCAAGCTTTATTCCAGTTTATATTTCTAAATACTTTGGTCCATAATAAGCTTTTACGAATAGCTGTTTCACCTATTATGATATTCCTAATATGTTTATTAGTACAACCATGTTTTAGAATATCAATGTCTCCGAGAAACATGCTGCTTTTAACATATATTGCCTCAGAGGAATCACTTCCACAAGCTCTCACAAAATGTATAACTTGTTGGGGAATGGCATCAAATAAGACAGCATATTCTTTTGGCGTAACTGGAAACACAAATTTATCCAAGAATTCACTATAAGATAATAAATTACCATTTGAATTTAACAGTTGTCTAACTAACACAATATCCTTTTCATAACAACTTTTATAGAAGAGAGAGCTATTTTTATATTGTAATACATCTATTATTCCAAATGATATATTTATCTGGGGAAAATTGTGCTTAAATGTCAGCACCCAGGCCAGTACAGCTTGTTTGTGAACTTCACAGGGAGTTTAGCAATTTTAAAATCACATCTCAACAACAGATCTATGCCACCGATCATGTCAAACATGTGTTTTGGAAATGTATACCACATGCTGTCCTTTTCTTTCCTGAATTTAATTAACCAGTTAACCTTGAATGTAATGTTTAAATTTTCAAAACTAAGCACAGATAATCCACCTTTGTTCTTTGGTTTACCTAAATTTTCCCTTTTTAAATAATGGTGTCTATTCCTCCATAAAAAATGTAATAACATTTTGTCTAATTCTTTGTACATGTTGGATGGCATATCTAAAGCTAAAGACACATAGATGGATATTGATATCCCTTCTGCTTTGGATAGTAAGACCCTACTATTCATGGATAAATCTCTTTGAAGCCAAATGTTAAATCTTGTTTTATTTTTGTTACTTATTGAGCACAATAATTGAGCACATTGAGCACATTACGTTCATGCTCATCTTTATGTATAATAACTCCTAAATATGTAACTGTATGCTTAATAGAAATACCATGCAATTCTGTTAAATTGTGGAAACAGTACTGATTTATTAATATTCATTTTAAGATCTGATAATGAAGAAAACTTTTTAATACAAGTAACCGCTTTTATTATTTCTGAATCATCTTAAAGAAAGATAGTAGTATCATCAGCCAATTGGCACAATTTAAATACTCTTTTACCTTCAAACTATGCATTTTTTATATGTAGGGCCATAAATTGTATAACCAATAAAAACAAAAATGGAGATAAAGGGCTACCCTGCTGTATACCTCGATTAATCTCAAATCTACCACTTGTACCCGCTGATAATTTGACTGAACTATTGCATCCATTATAAATAGTTTTAATGGCTTTTTGAAAGTATTCTCCAAAGCCAAAATGTTCAATACATTTAAACATAAACTCATGACTTATGGAATCAAATGTAATCAAATGTAAAAGTTTATGAATAAAATAAAAGAATCTGTCTGTATAACAACTATAATCAATATCATATCTAGAACTAACCTTACATTATTAGTGATATGTCTCCCAGACATAAACCCAGATTGTTCTTTCTTTTTGCAAAAACTACTTTTTGCAACAATTTTAGCATCATTATTCAAAAGAGTTATTGGTCTCCAGTTATCAATGTAAAAGTTTATCTTTATTAGGCTTAGGAATAATTGTAATAAGGCCTTGTTTGAGAGTTGCAGGTAATTCCCCACACATAATGGATTCTTTAAACATGGCTACTAAAAAGGGAGATAACTGAACACTGAATGTTTTATAAAATTCACTTGTAAGCCCATCATTTCCTTGTGACTTATTACCTTTCAATCCCACAGTACAATTTTTAATCTCTTCTACACTAATATCTTTGTCACAAAATAATTTAAATTCTTTATCTATTTTCTTTGTTGTGTCAGGTGTCAGAGACCTTACTCAAAAATTAATCTGTTTCTCTGTCATTATAAGGGTTGGGAGTGTATAGCTTTTTATAAACATTCAGCAATATCTTTATTGTTTTCACATACTCTATTATTAATCATGAGTCTGCGTATAGATGGTAATTCATTATTTCGTTTTTCTAAACTTAAAAATTATTTTGTGTTTTTTCCCCCACTTTGTTCTATCCACTTTTATCTACTCCTTACAAAGGCACCTCTAGCTTTGTCTACAATGCTTTTCCCTATACTCATAGCTACATTCCTTACTTCAAATTTAATTAATTCCCAATTGTGACCAAATTTATTGAGGATACATGCCCGCTTCCAATATTTTTCTATAATTTCAGTGGCTTTATTTTTAAACCATTCGTTCTCTAACAAGGTTTTATTTAATTTCCAATAATCTGTTTTAAGACCAGCTGGATTTCCAGCATCTTTGTTGATTTTAATCATGATAGCCTTATGATCTGTTAATATAGATGTTTCAATTTTCACCAATTCAACATCATCTACACTATTTGCAGAAATTAGCCAAAAATCAATACGAGAGAGTTTAGTCAAATCATTATTGCTCCATGTATACATACTTTGGTGTGGATGAGTATGTCTCCAAATAACTAAAAGATCCATTCTTGCACATGTGTTTTAATTCACATGTTTTTACATTGTTTTTAGGGTAATTAAAGTATTAAAGTCCCCACAAAAAATAATTATTGCACAAGGAAATTCAGAACTCAATTGTTTAATTTTACTCTCAATTGTTAAAAAATAAAAGATTATTTTTCTGCTTGTAATTTGTGGCATAAACATTTACTATAATAAATTGAGAGAGATCAATACTAACATGTAAAATTATCCATCTTCCATCAGTATCTGTTTGCATATTGTGAATATGTGCTTTGAATTTACCCTTTAATATAACTACTCCTCCACATTTGTTAGTACCAAATAAGAACCAAGCGTCATTCCCCCACTGACTTCTTCAAAAAGTCACATCTGCTTCACAAGCATGAGACTCCTAAAACAAAAATCTGCACCTTTGTTTTGGCAATACAGAAATAAAGATTTCTTTTTTAGCTGGTTTCTTATACCTCTAGCATTAATAGAAAAAAAAATTTAATTGACATGAACAACAACAAAGTAACGATTAACTTACATTCTTACTAAGTGCACTAAGTGCAGTTGTTACACACTTTACATTTGTTGCATTTATCAACAATAACTCAGAATAGTCTTCTTTTAACCCAACACTGATTAACAGGAAATGCAAATGTAAACGGAACTGCGATTGCATTTGAATTTTGGTAAGCTCCATACCCGATGCCAAGGAAGTGAAATAGCAAACGGGGCAATTGCTAGTGCTATTTCAATATGACAGGGTCATAACTCCTAAGACATGGTAAATGCAGTTGCAAATGGACTTTGCTTTTCCATTTGAAATTTAGCAGACATTGTACGTTCGTTTATACAAACATTCAAACAGTAATACACGATTTGCATGATGTCTCAATTTATGCGTGCACAAATATAAAACACAATTGTAAAAGCAATTTGCAATTGCTTTTGAAATTTGTCGAGAAAATACTTCCGTAGTGATATAGACCACCTCGATAAAAATAAAATCTAAAGTATCATCATGCAGTGCTAGAATTGTGGATTTAACCACTAGTTAAATTGAAGTGCTTCAGTACATATTATAAATTATTCACGAAAGGTTTCTTTCCCCCAGCAATTCAAATAAAATTATGTCCGAGTTGTAATCAATTTATTATTAATATAATTTTTTGGCTTTTCTTCGACGTGTAAAACCAGTAAATTCCGGCGTGGTTCATGGAGAGCGCCTCCTAGAAAACAGGATCACGTTACATGCAAGTATAAATACTTCAGCTTGTCTGAGTGTCCGCGCACGATGCTAGCGTGCAAATCGGCCCTAACTCTGATTTAAACAATGTCATTCCGAGTTTGATTAAAACCGCAGAAGAAATGCCACAACGTCTTATCGAACCGTTTCCGGATACGCAATCACACACGCCTCCCAGCCAAAATTCGCCCGACGCATAGCACCGAAGCTTGTGGGAGGACTGCACTCTAGCACGTGTCTGCATGCCACTTTTACCCATGACCCCCCTCTCTGCCTCGCAACGTAAACACGCCTTAACGCAGAGGTATAAATCGCCCTTAATATCACATAAGCCTACTTCTCCATATAATCTAGGTATAATAATACAATTAAGACATGTATTGAATAGAACAGTGTTACACAGGTAACACAAGACATGTTAGATATCAAAGAAATATTAATATATAATTTGATTTAACACTGTCCCAACTGCGTAAAGAGACGCAGTGTTCGGAAATACTGACGCCACATGCTAAAATATGAAAATTATTGGCGCAAATTAGCGTTCTAAATAAGTAATCTAAGTAGTTACATAATTAGCTAAGCTGACGTCGTTTAACTGCAACTCACCTGCATACACCGAGTCCTTATCAATACCCTGCATTTCATCTCCAATTATGTCAACATGTTTATCCGTATTTTCGCCGAAGTAATCTCTTAATTCGTGAGCTCGGCGACTTTTGCCGCTGCAAGGAAAGCCACATATTATAATTAAGGGCATTTCGGGCAATATGATTTTGGCTAAGAAAGGGGTCTGCTTTGTCTACTTCTTCTTCTTCTTCTTCTTCGGGTTTAAGTTGAATTACTGCCATCTTCTGGATATAGGAGTTAGTTAACTCCTATATTGTCCAGTATATCATATTTTCCCCATCAATCATGTTATTATTAGGAAGCTTTTTAAGCACCTTCTGCCTTGTCCACTCTCACCACATTCCAGTATACTCTTTACTCCTGTTCCTGTTATTCTTAATCTTCTCATTTCTTCTATCATGTCCTTTCTCTCCTACAACTATATTTCCTATATTTCCTACAACTAACAAGCACATGTTCTACAGTTTCTGATACCTGACAATAATCACACAAACCAGTTGAATGTTTCCCTATAATGTGAAGTGTACTATTCAGATTAATGTGTCCTATTCTTTATCTAGTCATGATTGTCTCCTCTTTTCTGTTTCTTCCCTTACTTTTTACAATACCAACTGTATATTGAGTGTCTTTTATCTCCCAGTCCCACTGCTGCTGCCACTCTTTAATGATTTCTTTCCCTATTGTTTGGCTAGTTTGTCCACTCTTTGTCCACTCATAATGCCTGTATGAGAGGGAACCCAAATGAATATGACCTAAGTATCTTGTTTCCTTATTCTTGAGTGTATTAAAATTATTTCATAAAGTAAATCCTGAAGACTACTGGTCATACCTGACATGAAACTGCACAAGGCAGTGACTGAATCACTACATACTAGGACTTTGTTTGTTTTGTTTTGCTCAACCCATTTTAAAGCCATCAAGATGGCATTTACACATAGGTAATTTGAAGTCTATCAGTATCTCACTTCTCTATCTAGGAACTGCAGAGCCTGTGCTTCCTGTTACTGGATAATTTGTAAAAACCTGATCCATCTGTAAACACCTGTTCATAGTCTTTATATTTAGATTCCATATACCTATAAAACTCAACAACATTCTGTACTTTTATTTCTTGCCTTGATTTGAAGTAGTTCCAAATCTACCACCAGAGTTTCTAGCATCCACGCAGGGGTAACAGATCACACTACAGTTTCTTGGGAGTGCATTTTGACTCTAGGCTAACATGGAGAGTGCATATTTGAAATGTGGAGGATAAGTGTGAAAAAGTGATAAATATTATGAGATGTCTTACAGGAGTGAAATGGGGATCTGATACTGAATCACTGAAATATATATATATATATATATATATATATATATATATATATATATATATATATATATATATATATATCTATGGTGTGTGGGATCTCTGATATTTTTTTTTTTTATATATATATATATATATATATATATGACATGGGAGTGTGGTATCAATTATATTATTTATTTTTATATTACTTGAGCTTTTCTGATTTCATCCTCCAGACCCACCATTAAGTCCATAATGCTCCTTCCTCTCCTAAATCCACTTTGAAATACAGCCACCACACCTCTTTTCTCCAAGAAACACATTAGCCTTTGATTGACCTTTTGTTCTATCAATTTACAGACATGCGATGTCAAGTCTATAGGCCTATAGTTGTCGGCTTACTGGCATCCTTCCCAGGTTTCCTTATCGGGATAATTATCGTTTTCCACCAGCTTTCTGGTAATCTCCCATTTTCTAACACTTTATTAAATAACATCAACAACTTCTTCTGTACTTAAATGTTTCAACATGATGTTGCATAGTTCCTTGTGTTATTTCCATCATTTAAACACACTAAGTTTTATCATCCAACAACTCTTCTATTACTTGACCATCATTATCCATGCTCTCACTCCCCCACAATGTGTTATGCGCATTAAATTCTATCCTATCATTAAGGTCAAATCCTGTCCCTCTATTTCCTCAAGCTTGTTTAACTCTAGCCTTTTACATCGGTTGTAGTAATTTATGACTGGTAACGTTTTCCTCTTACCCCATACTACCAGGTATTCCTGTTCACTCCTTATGCCTAATACTCTGTAGGAAATCCCCTGCCTTACAAACGTGACACACCCTCCACCTTCACCTTCTTTTTTATCTTGCCTAACTGCCACATACCCACAGGACAAAATCCAAGTCAGGCTTTAGCCAGGACTCTTGAATGCATCTAATGTCTGTTTTTTCTCTTCTACTTGCTATAAACACTTTAAAGTCTTGACTGTTTGCAATCAAGCTTCTTGCATTCCACTGAAGGAGTGAAATTATTATATTACACATGCTGATTCTTGACTTGACTGTACATTGAGCTCATCCCTTACTTCTTCCCATCTCAACCGTATCAAATCCAAATGGTGCACTGCTGCTTTAACAGTAATCTGGATCCTTTCAGTTTTAGATCTGATCTCATATGTTGCATTTATCACCCCCTCTATAAATGTCACAATTTTCTTCTTTTCTCCCCATACTTTCCTCCGCTCTTGTTGTCCATCCCCTTTCCGATCTGTATCATATTCTCTGTCCTTCATTTGTTTTTTCTGTCCAGCCCTCTTAACTGCCTCAGCAAAGGACACTTTTTCCTTCACTTTTATCTGCTGCACTTCCACCTCTTGCCTTATTACCTCACAGCCCCAAAAGGCAACCACAGTTACAGAACTTTGGTTTCACTCCCTCTCCACATTTTCCATATTCATGACCCCACTACATCTAGCACTTCTCTTTCCTTTTCATACCTTAGCGACATGTCCAAATTCCTGGCACTTATAGCACCTCATAGGCTTAGCTATGTACTCTCCTATATTCTATCTCATAAATCCATACTATAACTCCTTTGGAATAATGTTTGTCTCGAACTCAACCAAACATGGTTTCCATCTCCATTTTCTTGACCCCCCATGTCATTCTTTTAGCACTTTTCCTGAGTTATTCTGCACCCTCAAGTTTCCTACTAGTTCCTTCATACTAACTGTGATAGGTACTCCAAGCATCACTCCTTTGCAACCATCAATCCTCTTCTCCCCTACTCTTACCACTTTTGCTACTTTGATTTTTCCAACACTACACATTTTCTTTGGTTTATCCATCTGTGCTTCAGTATTACAGCCTATAAGCAAGCACCCATCTCCCAAAATTCTCAGATACTTCACTTCTCCAGCTTGTCCTTTAATGATTCTTGTTAGCTTTAGTGGATTGACTCTCTTTACTCCCCCTCCCTCAAATTATACCACTACATTAAGCAGTCTTGTTTTCGGATTTTTTCCTCATGTTCTCTTCCTTCACTGTCCGTTCCACCTGGGCTATCTATGTCCTTGTTCTTTCTCTTATGTCTAGACCCCTTCATGGATCTACGCCCTCTCATCACTCCCACTCACTTTCCCTCCACTCATCACTACAGTTTCCTTCTTGCTTCCTAAACTCCATACTGTTGTTGTCAACATCTGACGGCCTCCCTGCCATCCTGTCAGAGTTTGTAGGTACAGCAGTCAATAGGGTGTTGTGAAAGAGTATCGTTACCAGGCCTTTACAGGCCATCGGCTGACACTCCTACACTCTACTCCTCAATCAACCTACCAGGCACCATGTCCACAGTCAGTAACCCAATATCAAAATCAATTAATTAGTTCAAACAGATTGCCTCTCTCTCTGCTGACCACACAGAGCTCAGAGAACACAGGAACGGTGTGGCCAAATCCCTGTTTAACACACATATCAGCTTGTTGATGTTGACGCGAGGTCAATGTGGAAACCATGATAATCTCTGATATGGAAGTAAGTCTCGTTATTGGTTACATAACAGTTCCACCATGCATTTGGTTCAGCTCATTAGTTGGACCGGTCACTACTCTACTCATGTTCCTTGAAGAAGGTTGTGGTTAAGACATCCGTGTCCCCTGTTCAATCTGCAACATGCATGCGCACACATTTGACTATGCTTTATGATGCTACCCACACTGAGTTGGCTAATCACTGGGAGAGAGGAATAAAGGAGCGGCTGGAGACGACAAGGGAGAGAGAGATGTACGCGTGTTTTATGTTATGTTTATGTTATGTTTACGATTAAATATTACGTTTAAGTTCACTCGGTTCCCGCCTCCTCCTTGCCCATCGTTGAGATTTGTTACAAACTAATAGATAAAAATATAAATAAAAGAAAACGGCAAGGCATTATTTTCAAAGTACACTTGCAATAATCAACATAATTTAAGGGCATTTTTACCACACATACACTTTAGGGATTTGATAAAAAAAAAAAAAAAAAAATCATTTTTGAATGCTAAGAAATTGGGAGAGTTTTTGGAAATTCTACATTAATGTATATAGAATTTAGCCAAGATTATATTACTAACCAAGAACTCAGTCTTAGAATTTTGAATAAAAAATCCATATTTTATGAAATTTATATTCCAATTCAGGTAGTTTGTATTTTGTCTTTAAACAAAGATAAAGATCTTTCTAATGATTCTATATCTAGTTCACTGAAGGTGCACGCATTAAGATCTAGATTAAATCTTTGTCTTAAGGCCGCACTGCATGGGTATATGTCATTAATAATTTTAAAATGCACTTCCTTAACTTTGGGTAAGTCAAATTTTGACTGTTTCTTCTTTTGTAAAGATGAATACCATAAATTGTAACCAGACATTGACAAACTGAACAATCTTGGTACAACAGAAGTTTAAAGTAATTCACTCACTAATGATTTAATTATATCACCCTTCCTAATATAATGCTGTTTGTTTTTCCAGATGAAATTATAATAATTTTGATTAATTTTCTAAGCCATTTTCCCAGATATATTTAATGTACTGTATGCTGGATAGACAGTTCTTGATTGGTGCTTCTGTTTTGTGTAGAAGTATACTTCTAAAAATGGAAATGTTTCTTTGTAGCCAAATATTCAATACTGATTGACTTTTCATCAAATTAATGTCAATGTTAACCTTTTCTCTTAAATATAGATCCTTCATTATTGTGATACCTAAATATTTTTATTACATTTTTTAACTGGTATATCACATAATGATACTTCTGGATGATTATGTATTGCCATCAGCGGACACTTCATTAAATTTAAATCCAACCCAGACGCTTTTATTGCAATAGGGATCTAATCTGCATTTTCAGAAAAAGGGTTGTATCATCCATGAGATGACCTATACCTAATTCATTACCCATCATGTTCAATTGTTTCATCTTCTTATTGTGTTTCACATAAATTGCTGATAATTCAGCTACTAGAATGAACAAATATGGAATAGCTGGATCTCCTTGACATATGTCATGGGTACAGGCTCACACAAACTGTCTGGTCTTATTCCAGTCAACTGTTCAGTTTCGGTGAGTCTGTGCCCATAATAGCCTCAGATTCTTGTTCTTGGCTGACAGGAGTGGAACCTGATGTGGTCTTCTGCTGTTGTAGCCCATCCACTTCAAGGTTTGATGTGTTGTGCATTCTACGGTGCTTAGTTGAATTAGTATAGACTGCTTGTCAGCTCAGACAATTCTCCTCTGATTTGTCACATGATCAAGGTATTTCAGCCTGCAGACCCTCCACACACAGGATGTGTTTTTTTTTTTTTTTTTTTTGCACCATTCTCCAGGAGAACCAGGAGATCAGCAGTTTTGGAAATACTCAAACCAGCCCATCTGGTACAAACAACTATGCCGCGGTTTTCAATTTTTCCCCCATTTTGATGTTTGATGTGAACATTAACTGAAGCTCCTGACCTGTATCTGCATAATCTTACACATTATGCTGCTGCCACATGACTGGCTGATTAGACAACTGCATGAATGCACAGATGTACAGGTGCAGATGTTCCTAATAAAGTGGACGGTGTGCGTATATAAAATAAATATAAAATAAAGCCTTCATCTTCAACTAAATGTCTATAATCCAGGAGGTCTAGAATAAGTCTGATGTTGTAATGTATTAATCTACTTTTAAAAAACCCAGACTGTTTCTGTCATGTAGGGCAAGTGGAGATGGATGCAATTGCAGTTAAGGCTGTTATTAAAGAAGCAGGCAGACAAATTCAAAAAGTGAACTAGTAAACAGTACATAGGTAAAGGTCAGGCAATCTACAAACAGCTATGGCAAAGGTAATCAAGGCTGTGTCCTCTCACCCCTCTTATAATCATTCCAAACAAATGACTATGTTTCCAGTGATCCATCTGTGAAATTGATCATTTGCAGATGACATTACTGTGATTGGTCTCATCACCAATGGTGACGAGTCAAAGTACCACCAGGAGGCTCAACAACTAGCCTTCTGGTGTAGCCGGAACAACCTCAAGCTCAACGCTCTTAAAACCACAGAGATGCACATCGCCTTCAGGAAACGTACATCTTCCCCCTTCCCACTCATCCTTAATAATTCATCAGTGAGCACTGTCATTTTGTTTAAGTTTCTGGGAACTGCAATCACACAGGATCTCAAATGGGAGATCCATAAATCATCTTTCAATAAGAAAGCTCAGCAAAGGATTTATTTCTTATGGCAGTTGGCAAAGTTCCATCTACCCTTGGCTATACTTGTGCAATTCTATACTGCCACTATAGAAAGCATCCTTACATCTGCCATCACTATCTGGTTTGGTGCAGCCTCCTTCAGAGAAAAGAGGAATCTGCAACAGGCTATCAAGACCACTGAGAAAATCTGCTGCAGTCTGTCATCACTTGAAGACCTGTACATTGCCAGAAAAAAAGAGGCAAACAGGAAAAATCATCAGTGACACCTCCCACCCTGCTAATTACCTATTCCAAAAACTACCATCAGAAGAAGCGATTCTGCTCCCTGATAACAAAAATTCGAAACAGCTTCTTTCCACTGGCAATTTCTGTTATTAACCAGGCTATCTAGCCATGGGGGTCACAGTCCAGTGACTTCTGTGCCGGTCCCAAGCCCGGATAAATAGAGAGGGTTGCGTCAG
>CM074921.1:16036517-16050439 GCA_037576815.1 Pangasius larnaudii | reverse complement strand
TGTGAAGAATATGAGAGATTGTTGTCACATGCAGAGAGTAATCAGTACTTGTCAGATATTCCTGCAGCTCCTTTAATCGTACCATAGGTCTCTCGGCAGCCTCCCTGGTGAGTTTTTTCTTGTTCAGTGGAGTATCGGTATCAAGAGTTGCTTACTACTTGCTTCCATCACCTCCGTCACCACAGCATAGTCATGTTCATTGTTATTTTAATTTGCTTATTTTCAGTCGACAACAAATCTTTTGCTTTCTTTTCATTAGCTGGCATGTTTTAGTAAAGACAGATGAAGTCTAGCAAGACTGTTTAGCATGGGAAAGGCTAACTATAAAGTAATTTGGGACTTATCCAATAGACCTCAGAACTTTGCTGTCATACAGTGTGCCATCTTGCCCCTCCCAATAAGGTGATATCCTTTTGATGTCCCCTTCAGGAAAAACCCAGATAGTCAAGTAGTGCTGGCACAAACCTGGCATAAAGTTGCAATGTGGCTCTGCAGGCGAAAAGTCAGAATAGGGAATTGGCCAGATGTCAACCCAGCCGGTTGGGCCAAACCTGGTGAGCGACTGAGAACCACCTGTTATTTTAATTGTTCCTACTGGTTGGTTTTTAGTGTTCTAGAATGTTGCTTGCCTTATATAGTAGGCTATATAATGAAGTGCTAGTGCTTTTTTGGTAACAGTACTGAGATTATTTAAATTAATGTAATAAAAAAAGACAGACAATGTCAAGCTCATTAAAATACTGTATTAAAGGGAAGTGTTCAGTGTGTGTGACTGTGCCCCCCCCCCGGGAGAGTGCATGCCTTATTATTATTATTATTATTATTATTATTATTATTATTATTATTATTATTATTATTAGGGCCAATGTACTGAAAGTCTGCAGCGCCTCCTTTTACATGGTACATAAACTTGGTGCATATATTGTACATACTTCAGTATACACACTTTTAAATAGTCCTCCTAGGGGATTCATGTGATTGTCACCAAACCTGACCAACATTATGCCAAAATATTGAGGATGCTAAATTGCGAAGGGATTTTTGATATCTTGAACAGTTTCTCCATGGCGAGGCAATAAATTTATGCTGAAAAAAGGGAAATAGGAAGTGTCTCATATCTACTGATTGCACTGAGTGATTTAGATGAAACTTGAGCTGTATGTTGGTACTGGGGGCTGATCACATGGATGTGGCTATTTTGAGTCACAGTCATAGCACCACCAACTGGCAGAAGGAAGTGTGTGACTTACAACAGACTTTGCAATAATCCTCTTATATTTGTAATTTTTGATATCTTAAATAGTGTTGCCATGGTAATGCATCAACCATTAATAGTCTTCTCAGGTGTTTTTGAGGCTCTTAGCATGCTTCATGAAAGTTGGCACATGTCAGAGTTATCGACCGTTAGGCATAGGCAAAAGCTAAGACATGGGCATGGTCGGGGGCTCTGTAGCACTTTTGGTGGGGTCAGTTTCACCTACAGTCACCAATTTCATTCCATTGGAAGTGTCTCATATCTTCTGCATGCATTTGGTCACAGGGGCTGAGCACATAGATGGCTATGAGTCACGGTCATTGTGCCATCAACTGGCAGCAGGAAGTGTGCCACTTAAAACAGGCTTTTAAATAGTCTTCTTATATTTATCCGAATTGCTTCAAACTTGGTCAGACTAATGTTGCGACATGGCTGATGTAAAATTGCGAAAGGATTTTTGATATCTTAAATATTGTGGTAACGCATAATGCGTGGTAACGCATCAAACTTTAAAATTTCATGAAAGTCAGCATACACGTCAGAGTTGTCAGCTGTTAGATGTAGGCAAAAGCTAAGATATGGACATGGAGGGGGGGTTCTGTAGCACCCCGTTTTGACTAAAGTGCTGGGGGCAGTTTTACCTACAGTCACCAAACTCGTTACATATATTGTTCTCAACAAGCCTAACAGCTTGAAGTAGGTCGTTTTGGATTTAATGTGGATTTTTTGAAAAGCAACCTTTTTTTGAAAAGACATCTACTATATAGCTATAATTACACTTAATCTTTGCATAGCTGTTACATTATAATTCAAATCAAATCAAATGCATGTGCCCACTACACATTACTTCACTACAATTAATAAATGAATAATAAGGATAACAACATATATCTCTTATCTTCTTCATGCATTATCTCACCAAATATTAGCTGTATATTTGGACATGGAAGCTGTTGTAAAGCATTAGACCTGGGCTGAACATAACACATCAGCACGAAACAAGTTACCATAGTTGTTTTTATACACCCACTGGGTGCGATGGCACAGTAGTGCTTGGCCCCAATATTATATGGGCCCATAATATTATTATTATTATTAGTAGTAGTAGTATTAGTAGTAGTAGTAGTAGTAGTATTCATCTACTTATAAATAAAACAACAGAACATAAATATCAGGGTGTCATATCAATGCCGGAAGCAGCATCCAACTACAATACCCATAACACCATGCAGCCTACAAATATGGCCACCAAGGACTCAAGCTCCCAGCACGCACATTCCAACTAACCTATTTTCTGATCACTGTCAACTGGACTCAATTTCACCACACAGTATGTAAGGACCTTCAAGTCACTCATGCAATGTGAAATATATGTGCTGTGTTTCTTACTGGTTGTTCCTGAGCAGTTCATTTTGTCATAGTCCCTCTGGTTTTTGACTTGCTCCATTCATGCTGTTTGAACAGCCCTTGACCATTGCCTGTTTTTTTATTTTGTTTCTGCCTCATGCTTTAAAGCTGTTGTGTACCTGTGTCTGTATCTGCCTCTAGACAGAGGAACTACAGTAGAAACTTGGTGCAGAGTCTAATTAACTCAAACATTTGTAATTTATGTGATTTTTGTCATTTTGATTTTTTTGGAACTTCAGGACAAAGTCAGTTGAACCAATTGCTTCGCAAAATGACTGTTTCGAAGCACTTGAAACACCACATGCTGGCACCACATGCTAGTGAGAATATAAATGCAACATTAAAACTGTAATGTTTTAAATATAATTTACAAATAAATAAATACCATTAAGTATTAGTGTTGTGCGTTTTTAGTTACAAGCATGGCTAATCAGGCCATTTAGACAATTAACTTTCACTTTTCCCTTTTTAATTACACATACAATTTACATTTGTCATTAAAGCTGTCTATAAAAACTAACAGTCAAAGAGAAATTGTGAAGGAGATAGTTGGAATAGTGGTTTAATCCTTTCATTTAGTTCTATTTTTTTGTCCAGGTATGATTTGTGTCTCAATATGATCTGAATCTCAACAAGATATACATTTTTTTTTTCACTTATGAACAAGCATATCTCATGTAAAATAAGGTGGAGAGGGAATATTCTTTTTTTCTCGTAATTCAGTCACATATGTCACAAAAAAATTGCTTTTTGGAATAATTAGCCACACCCAATGAAATTTTTAATAATTTTTAATAATTAATATGCAAACCAACTATTCCTATTACCTTTGACAGATCTTCCAAATTGTGGTGTCAAGTCACTCAGGAGAGTCTATCCATCAATAACGAATAAAAATTTGTTAATATTTCTAAATCATGTGGCCACTGCCTACAAATCAATCATTCCAAGGCGGGGCTTAATTTACTCAAACCGCTATAGCACATGATATGTTAGATGGTTATGCACAAAACCTGAAAGGCATATTCAATGGTAGATTCTAAGGTCATGGCTAAGGCCTTGGACATATTCACTATGTCTCATACGTCTTAGGGAGAAGACATAGGATATACATGTTGTGTTTTGTAATTTTCGCTGCAAATTGGCCTTATTGCGGACCCATAGACAACAATGGGAAATTTTTGCAATGCAATGCAAGCACCACTATCATAATTGCCTATACTTATTATTATTATGGACATTGAAGAATCCCTTGAGTATGAAAAAGTTAAAACTGCTATTTTGAGAAAGTTTGACATTAACAAAGATACGTACAGGCAGAGGTTCTGTGTGGTGGGAATTCTTCCATCAGAGACTCCCAAAGAGCTGTATGTGAGGCTGAAAGAACCTGTGGGAGGAAAGGAACCGGGTGCCCTTACAGACACAGGAAGAGATCAGACCCTGATAAACAGCAAGTTTGTTCAGCCTAATGTAGTCAAGCAAAACAACCTGTTATCTGTTTGCTGTGTACATGGGGATGAAAAATTTATTCCCACAGCAGATATATATATTTCAGTTCAAGGCCAGACTTACTGTTTGCACGTTGGGTTGGCAGATCTCTTACCTTTTCCCGTAGTCTTGGGGCATGATCTTCCCATACTCCTTGATCTGCTGAAACCAGTACAGAACTGCAATGCAGTTGTTACCAGGGTACAACTGAACAAGTCAGAAGAGCAACTAAAAGCTTTGAACCTGAATGTGACTTAACTGTAAGCTTTAAACTGCCATCCAATATTATTGAGTTACAGCAGAATGATGCCTGGCTAGTTCCTCATCTGGGAAAAGCAAAGGAAGATGAAACAGGCAATCAGACAAACAGTGATATAGAAAAGCATTTGCTACAGAAAGACATTCTCTATTGTCAGTAGGGAGCAGTACAGCGACTCATAGTTCCTCAAGGTGTCTGAGAAACTGTCTTGAGACTTGGCAATGCTATTCCTTGGGCTGGCCACCTGGGGAAACACAAAACCATCAATTGAATAAAAGATGCTTTTACTTGCCCAGTTTGAAAGTAGACATAGCCCTGTTCTGCAGAAGTTGCCCTGAGTGTCAAAAGGTCTCTGCCAGATGTCCTAGTAGGGTCCTCCTCCAGCCATTGCCAAATGTCAGCGTGCCCTTTGAGATGCTAAGTATGGACACTGTTGGATCAGTGGAGAAGAGTCAAGCAGGTAACTGGTTCAGGTTAGTCATCACAGACTATTGTAGGAAATTAGCTATTTATATTACGTTGCTGGCATTCTCCACCAAAATATGTAGGAAATTAGCTATTGAGATTAAGCTGCCCGCATCATTCACCAAAATATGTAGGGGAAACTCGCAGATAAGCTCAGAGGGGTACATTTTTCAAACTTAGTATTTTAATAGCTAATCAACTATTCATCCAGCAATAAGTTGAAATTAGTGTTTTTTATTAATTGTGCATGGGATATTACCTCCACGGCCCCTGGCAATAATATCCTTAACATAGTGAAACACTATATTAAGAGCACTGCAACAAGATTGGCAGTTTAAGGCAGTAAATTATAAGTACACACAAGACACTTGCCTTTAAAATCAGACAAGTCTTTATTAAACTATTCTAAAACACAAAACTAATCTAACACATAAACACCATAAGCATGCGCAAACACAAAGGTCAATGAAGAACAGATAATTGAACAGATAATTAATGAAATTCCAAAGACCATGACCTAAATGAAACATCAACTTATTAGTTTAAACTTCTTTTCTTTCTTTTTTGCAGGGCTTTAAACTTTGAATATGGAGGTACTGTATTTGCGTTTGTGTTATCTCTTTGGATGGGGATTCCCTCATTGCCAATGGTCTGGTCAGCTTTTGAGTGGCATCTCAGGAGATGATGAGTGAGACAACAGAGTTGATGAGTGAAACAGTGGTTCCTGGTGGTGCAAAGACAGGAATCTGAGGTTTTGCAGGAACCAGTCTTGATGTCAGAGTCTTGGAATGTGGTGTGTGTGGTGATCTCCTGTTGTTGAGGGGCAAAAACTTCTGGAGCTCTTGGTGACTCTTAATGGATGACTTGACTCCCTGACTCCTCTCAATGGACTTGAGTCATCCCAAAGTTGACGAGGACTCCCAGTTTCCTTTGTGTCCGAAGGTTTAATCCTTTCTGGCAGGTCCAACCCCAAAACATTTGCTCCAATCAGTATGATCTTAGGGTGGGGTGTGACTGCATTCTCCACTTATAACTTTACTCAATCCACTGTCTTTGTCTAAATGTAAGTTCATGATTTTTTAATAGAGTGTGGCTCTAACCTTTAGTCCCAACTATCAACATGTACATTTAACAACATTTTACTTGAATTTCCTCACTCTCATCTCTCAGAAAATCATTCAAGAACACACACATACCAAACAGGACATATATCTGGTCTTGGACAATGGCTTAAATTCATAGGTTTGAGAGGGTTCCTCTTGGCTGAGAGGGTTCATCCTCTGGTCAGGGATGTTCTAATGTTTGCCCTATTGTTCACAGGATAGCTGAAATTAGCAGACATCAACTTGGTTTCCTTAGGGTCTGAAAGTGTGATTCCATTGTTTTATGGCTCCTGTGGCAAAATTAAGTAGAGTTCTTGTGTAAAGTTTGGTCTAGGTTTCTGTGGTTTTGTTGCTGCCTGTTCACTTACAATCCTACACTATACTACAAGGTATCCAGAAGCAAAATATGTGGCATCCTGTTTGTGCAGCTTTTCTCAAGAGTGGGGTTTCCACTTGAAATCTTGACTGATCAGGGAACAAACTTTATGTCCACACTGTTGGAGCAGGTCTAAAAGCTGCATGGGATCAAAAGTCTACGTACAACTCCATACCATCCACAGACAGACGGGCTTGAAAGATTCAATCAAATGCACAAACAGATCCTCTGTAAGTTCATCAGTGACACAGGTAAAGACTGGGATCAATGGCTTTCCTATCTACATTTTGTATATAGAGAAGTACCATAGGCATTGACAGGCTTTTCCCCATTTGAGTTGTTGTTTGGTCATGAAGTTAGGGGACCTTTAACCTTACTCAAAGCAATTTGGGAGGGAGGCCAGGAGAGGTCTGAGCCTGTCAATGTAATATCTTAAGTGTTGAAGATGAGGGAATGCCTATGTTGAAGCAGGGGCATGCTTAAGCATTGGTTCGCGAATGGAGAGTGGAGCCAGAGAAGATGAGTGGTAAGGACTGCACACCCGGGGGGAATTGTACTAATGAATGCTCTGTGTTGCAGTGAGCTGTGGCGAGGATACAAAGGGGAGAGACGAGTGCCTCAGGGATTTTGAGGAAGAACCGCCACCATGGAGTCTTCACCACTGGCCGGGATAGTCAAGTCCCTTGCCAGCCTCCACCAGATCCAACACCAGGCCCTCCTCGAGAACAGGAGCAGCACATCCAGGCCCCGCTCCAGGCCCAGGCGTAGGATCAGCAGGTGCTCCAGAGCCTGGTCCAGCAGATGGATACTCCAGCCATTGCCTCAGCTGCCACCGCGGCCAGACTCCACATTGCCCTCGCAAAAATGGGACCACCGGACAAAATGAAGCATTCTTGGAACTCTATGAGTGAACCGCGGAAGAGTGGGGCTGGCCCAACTCCCAGTGGGCGGTCTCCCTACTGCCGCCGCTGACCGTGGAAGCCCAAATTACGGCCTAACTGCTGCCGAGAGCCAACATGAAGGCGGGCGATTTTGCAATGTGTCAGCCATACCCCTAAACAGCATCACAGCGCTTCCTCTCACTGACTCTCCATGAGCTCAGCCGCCCATTCACGTTCACCCAGAAGCTCAGGGACAACTGCAAAAGGTGGTTGCTGGCCCAGGGGCAAAGAAGTGTTCGACCTCATGCTACTGGAGCAGTTCATCACCCAACTACCGGGGGGGACAGTGCCACTGTCCGGCGTTGCTCACCTGGCAGAGGGCCATTTGGCGGTGTATCTGGGGGTACGCGAGCCCCTCTCTTCTCTTCTCTCATTCTCTCGCTCCCTTCCTTCCCCGCCTCCTCCTCGCCCTTTCCTGCATCATGGAAACGGGGGCCAACCCCCCCAAAACCAGTTCCCAGAACCCAGAACTTCCCAGAACTTTTTCCTCCCATCCCTTTCCCCCCAGTATCTGTCTCCTTTTCCCCTCAGATGGGTGAATCCATGACTGCAGGTGTGGGAGTAAAGTCTGGTGTTGCTGTTTGCTGGTGTTGCAGGGAGCAGGGGTACTTCCAGGACCAATGCCACATGTTGGAGGTGGGGGCATTGTTCCAGATCCCTGATGAGCTGCAGGATGCCCCCAATCGGCTGGGAAATACCGCTTACCGGTGAGTGTCCAAGAGGGTACATACCATGCGTTGGTGGATTCAGGCTATAACCAAATATCAATTCACCAATGCTTGTTCAAGGGGACTGCTATTCTAGGTGGCTCACCATAATCTGACGGCAAGGCACTTAGGACAGGATAAAACATTTAACTGACTCGTGGCCTATTTCTATTGGCAGGGAATTCATGGCAGCTGGTGAATCAGCCGGCCACCCCAAAAGCGCCATTTGCGCCCTCTTCCATTAATCAAGGTCCCCTTTGAAAGAATTGGTATGGACCTTTCAGACCATTGGATTGGATTGAATGAGGGCATTGCATTGTGCTAGTTCTAGTGGACTATGCCACATCATGCGGAGACTCTCTTCTGTGTTATCTCCCAAGTTGGAATCCTGTAAGAGATCCTGACTGATCAGGGCACATCTTTCATATCACGGACATGGAGCTATACAAATTGTTGGGGATTAAATCGAGTTGCACCAGTGTTTACCATCCACAGACGGATGATTTGTTCGAACAGTTTAATGTAAGTTTTAGGTAAATAAAGAAAATAAAGTGTACTTTTGAGTTATCCCAAGCCTGCCTCCAGCTTCCTCACTGCCTATCCAAATCTGGGAAAGTGCTACAGTCTAGAAAAGATGACAAAAATGCAAAGACTCAGAAGGCCTGGTATGATGAATCTCCTTTCATGAGCAGACCTGACCCAGGTCAGAAGGTGTGGGGAGGGAGTTCACCTTGGAAACTGACCATAAAGCTCTACACTGGCTGGAGAAAATGAAAGACACCAATGGGAGGATCACACGATGGTACCTAACCATGCAGCCTTTCTGGTTCACCATCCAAAAGTTACGGGGAAACCAACTAGATGCCAGAAGGGGCGGAGTGTGATGGCCGGGGCTACACCATCATGATGTCACATGCACACCACATGATGTCATATCGAAGTCAACCCCCAAAATACGTGAAATCACAAAACTACCACAACATAGACATATCAAAATGCTCAGCTCAATAAGGAGAATTGCCTTATGGGTATTCTAGCGATGTAATGTGCACGCCACGTGCATATTAACTCCCAAAATAAGTGGAATTAAAAAACTACCGCAACATAGACATATCAAAATGCTTGGCTGACTGAGGAGAAATGCGTTATGGGTATTCTAATGATGTCAGGTGCATGTCACGTGCACGTTAACCCCCAAAATAAGTGGAATCACAAAACTACCGCAACATAGACATGTCATATCCAAACACTTGGCTGACTAAGGAGAATTGTGTTTATGGGTATTCTAGTGACGTCAACTGTGTGACGTCAAACCCCAAAATAAGTGGAATAAAAAAAACTACGGCAACATAGACAATATGTGACATATCACAATGCTTGGCTGACTGAGGAGAACTGCCTTATGGGTATTTTAGTGATGTAACGTGCATGTCCCATGCATGTTAACCCCCAACATGAGTGGAATCACAAAACTACCACAACACAGACATGATACATTAAAATCCTTGGTTCAGTGAGGAAAATTGCATTATTGGTATTCTAGTGAGGTAACGTGAACGGACTGGCATAATGCCTATTATATTAAAAACTTGATATAATAAAATATAACAATTACGGCTACCAATATAGGTCAAATTAGTTATGCTTCAACAAACGCCTACACACATGTAGCTCCCCCTACTGACCGGCATGTGCAGCTGTTTGTTGGTGGTGAATTTTGCATGGGCAACACCACTCAGCATTTTTGGACCAATGCCCAATTGTTCCATTTGGTCGGGAAAGGTATGCTTGTATACAACTTTTTGATCGGTTGTGCGGTTCCCACGTAGCAGCCATTTGAAGTCTGTTTTTTTCCTCACAGGAATGAAAGGAAAAAAGCTATGGGAGGACATGTAGACCAAACCGTACATGCCACAGACATTGACCAGTATGTAGTACTCAGTCCCTCTACTCAGAAAAGAAAGAAGAGCCCGATTGGCCTAATGGTGATGCTATAGTGCAGCAAATGGTGGCATCATTTTAGCAAAAGAAGACTATGGCAGCAATCATCTCTTTGGATGCCCAAAAACCATTTGACCAAATAGAATGGCCATATATTCTTATGGCAGTTAAATAGTTTTGGTTTAGTGATTCTTTTAGTTCATGGGAAAAATGCTTTATTTATGCCTAATATAATCTGTACTGACCAATGCAGATAGGTCCAGTCCTTTCAAGCTACACTGGAGTGTGCCAGGGCAATCCTCTCTCTCCACTTCTTTTTGAAATTGATTTGGAACCATAGGCTGTAGGAATCAGAAGTCATCCACTCATCCAAGGATAGGGGATGTTAGGGGATGTTAGGGGATAAGAAGTTAGGGGATGTTGAAGACCTTGTGAACTTATTTAGTCAGGTCCATAAGTATTTTGCCTCTGTACACCACCACAATGGATTTGAAATGGTGCAATCAAGATGTGATTGAAATATAGACTTTCAGATTTAATTCAAGTGGTTTAACAAAAATATTGCATTAACCATTTAGGAATTAAAGACTTTTTTTTTTACATAGTCCCTCCATTTTCACAGGCTAAAAAGTAATTGGACAATTGACTGATCAGCAGTTTCCTGGCCAGGTGTGGTCTGTTTGACAATTTAATGAGATAAAAGGTCTGGAGTTGATTCCAAGTGTTGAATTTGCATTTGGTAGCTTTTCATGGGAGCTCTCAATATGTGGTCCAAAGAGGTCCAAATTAGGCTGAAAAAACAAAACAGACCTATCAGAGAGATATCAGAAACTTTAGAAGTGACCAAATCAATAATTTGGTATATTCTTAAAAAGAAGGAATTCACTGGCGAGTTCAGTAACACCAAAAGGCCTGGAAGACCTTGGAAAAAAACCTAAAGTGGACGGTTGCAGAATTCTTTCTATGGTGAAGAAAAACCCCTTCACAACATCTAGCCAAGTCAAGAACACTGTCATGGAGGTATCACTGTCAAAGTCTGCAATCAAGAGATGCTTTCATGAATGTAAATACAGAGGGTTTACCTCATGATGCAAACCACTGGTAACACTCAAGAACAGAAAAGCCAGTTTAGACTTTATAAAAAACATCTAAAAAACCTGCCCAGTCCTGCAGCAAGATTCTTTGGACATATGAAACCAAGATTAACTTGTACCAGCATGATTGGAAGAGAAGAGTATGGAAAGGTAAACAAAGGCCTCATAATCTAAAGAATATCATCTGTCAAACATGGTGGAGGCAGTGTTATGCATGGGTATGTATGCCTGCCAGTGGAACTGGGTCACTGTTTTTTTTTTAATGATATCACTGCTAACAGAAGTAGCAGGATGAATTCTGAAGTATATAGAGTTATACTTTCTGCTCAAATTCATTCAAATGCTGCAAAACTGATAGGACTGGGTTTCACAGTACAGATGGATAATGACCCAAAACATACCATGAAAGCAATCCAAGAGCATAAGGCATAGAAATGGAATGTTCTTCAATGGCCAGTCACCTGATCTCAACCCAATTGAGCATGCTTTTCACTGAAGACAAAACTGAAGGCAGAAAGATCCACAAACAAGCAGCAATTGCTTCATTTCAGATCCATTGTGGTGTACAGAGGTAAAAGTAAGAAAATTGTGTCACTGTCCAAATATTTATGGACCCGAGTGTATGCTGATGACCTGTTATTAACTGTCTCTGATCCTCCTATGTCTGTGCCCAACTTACTGAAATACATCAGCTTATTTAGTAAAATCTCAGGATATACAACTGGAGCAAAAGCGAATTTGTCTCTTGGGAACAATTTGGGTGCTAGTTTCCTGAAGTCCTGTGCAAAGTAGTTTAAGACCACTTTACATATCTCAGTCTCAAAGCATAAAAAATCTCAAACACCTATATAAATTAAATTCCCTAGATTTGATTAATTGAGGGCAAATATTGAGACCTGGAGACTGCATCCCTTGTCAATCATTGGTCACATCAATGCTATTAAGATGGCCAAGATTTTAAACCTTTTCCAGAATCTCCTTGTTTTCTTGCCACTAGCTTTTTTTGCCATTTGTTTAGGCCTACAAAACACCATGAATAGCAAAAACACACCTGTTTATTTTTGGGCAGCAAATGCCAGGGTTCTCACTTCTTGGCAAAGGGTGAGGTATTACTGTACAGCTCTCCACTCTGGTTAAGAATAGAAACTTCAATTACAAAATCTTTCCTTCCAGTCTTACTCTTTTCCAAGAGTTAATCTCCTGCAAAGTTGTTTGGAAATAATTTTTTTCTAGGAAATTCACTCAGGATTTATGGTCAGATTTAAAAAAAAAAAATAATAATAAAAATTACATTACCAAATGTCTCCACACACACACACACAGACACACACACACACACACACACACCCCAATATCACACAATCATCTATTTCCACCATCACAGATCAATTGGAATTTTTTGTTTCATGGAAGAAAAAGGAATTATGTCGCACTAATGATTTCTGATATAGACAACAGGTTTGCCTCTTTTACTCAACTTATGGATAAGTCTTAAGATAAATCTTAGTCACACTTCTTTCACTATTTGCAAGTCTGACATTATGTTCAAGAAAATATCCCACAGTTTATAACTAAACCAAATAGCTGTAATAAACACACTCTATGATCTCTTTCTTTCAAATCCTGGTTTCCCACTTTATCATTGCTTTTACTCAATCTGTAAGCTTTAGCTACTTTAACGAAGCCTAGAGCAGTGACCTAAATGATGCAGTGTCCAATGACATCTCGGAAGAGAGTCTGTCTAGAATCCAATAAGAAGACTTATTCAGTTGAAATTTCTACACAGGCTATATTATGCAACACTGCAGAGGGATCTCTGTCACATTTATTTTGGTTCTGCCCAATTCTGCATGATTTCTGGTCTAATATTTTCAAATAATTTTCAAAAGTGTATGAAAAAATATTCAACCAAATCATGATTTAACAATTTTTGGGTTGCTCTGATATGGCAACCACTCTGCGCTTTACACAAAAACAGGCCCTAATGGTTGTAATGATTGCAGACATATAGATATTACTCTTAAATTGGAAGATCCTGGACCCTTAGTTTAAAGGGATGGTTAATTAAGATGCTTTTCATCATACAAATGGAACAACTATGCACTAACAAGCTTAAATCACAAAAACAATTTCACAGTGTGTGGGGACCCTTGATAAATGCTTTAGAAGAAGCCTAAGCCCCAACTTGATGCCTATCATTGGAGATGCATATCAACTACTTTTTGAAGCCAATAAACATGGGACAGCCCTTTTTAACCCCCCCCCCCTTTTTTTTTTCTCTCTAAATGGTGGGGACAGAAATTTCTTTGCCCCTAAATTGCTGCTATACTTTATTCTTTCTACTTATTGGAATTTAGCTTTTTCAAAAACAGTTTTTTTCTTAAGTTTAAATTCATATTTCCGAAACATTACCATAGTGAAATTGCTTCATCATAATGAAGCATCCGAAAGGAGGTGCTTTACAACAAAAGACTATTATTTTTTCTATTTAAAGGAATTTAGCTTATCAGTCTCTAAAAAAAGCAATTTTCACATTAATAGTTGAGCATTTTCAGATGTTTGAATTCATCTTTCTTAAAAATGTCACAGTGAAATAACTTTATAATAACTGCGTACATCTCAGAACACACAAGACATCAAACCTTGTCATTTGTCATTTCAACCATATACAGCCAGTTAGTACATAGTGAAACAAAACAATGTATCTCCAGGACCAAGGTGCTACATAAGATGACACAGAACAACACAGAACTACAGGGACTACATAATTTATACATGAAGTGCACAAGTGCAAACATGAGCAGACAACACAAGACAGAACAATGACTACTGGGACAGACAATGGGCACAGTAAGTCCCAGTGCAGCGCCGACCAGTACACAGTTC
>CM074921.1:16023483-16036417 GCA_037576815.1 Pangasius larnaudii | reverse complement strand
GGGAGATGTGCTTTCCTCAGTCTTCTCAGAAAGTACAGGCGCTGCTGGGCTTTCTTAGTTATGGAACTGGTGTTGAGGTTGTTGGCTCTGCACATGGTTAGTTTAATAGTTAAGTACTGTAATAACTAATAACTTAGATGCTACCTCTGGGTAAATGTTATCTCTGGATAAAATTATTTGTAAACATGGTATTAGGTTCCACTGTTAAGCTGATGACACACAGTTTTATCTTTCAGATAAGAGACACCAGCTTAATAAAGTTAAAGAATGTGTAAAGGACATTAGACAAGGAAGATGAACCCTCTCAGCCCAAGAGGAACCCTGTCAAACCTACTGATTTAGACCACTGGCCAAGACCAGATGACTGGATCACAGGACGCTCAAACATAAATGTATTATAGATGATCAGTACATTAACAACAACCAATATACGACCTGTTTGGTATGTGTGTGTTCGTCGAATGATTTCCTGCAAGATGGGAGCAAGGAAATTTAGATAGAATGTCATGTGTTAATTGGCATGTGTTAATATTTGGGATATAAAGTTTGATCCACACTTCATGAAAAAGTGTAAAACCACATGACTACAGAAACAATTGAATGATTAATGTCATAGGCAGAGAATATGGCTTTCACCCCACCTTAAGACAATGTTTGATTGGAGGAAACACTTTTGGGGTTGGATTAGAGTCACTTAGGAATTCTCGTCAACTTCAGAAGAGCTTCAGAAGTTCTTGCCCCTCAACATCACGAGGGAGATCATGCTTGTGCTGAGACTCCGCATCAAGACTGGTTCCTGTAAAGCCTCCAGCTCCAGCCTTTGCACCATCATGAACCAACCACTCTTCTGCAACCCGCATACAAAACTCCACCGAGTGAGTCTTTGCTCCATTCATCTTGATTGGCTTCCCAAGATGCCACTCAAAAGCTGACCAGACCCCTGGTGAGTCCACATTGTCAGGAAACCCCTCCAGACAATTCGTCCATTTAATATAAAGTTTAAATCCCTTCTAAAGAACAAGAAGTTTAAATTGATAAGTTGATGGTTCATTCAGGTCATGGTCTGAGAAACAGCATACATTGCTAGAAACTTGAAATTCTGTTCATTCTCTGTTCAAAACCCTTCTTTGTTGACATTTGTGTGTTTATGTGTTAGATTAGTTTCTGTGTATTAGAATAATAAAGTCTCGTCCGATTTTAAAGGCAAGTGTCTTGTGTCTCTGTGCTCGTAATTTACCATCTTATACTGTCGATCTTGTTACTGGGCTCTTTATGTAGTGTTTTCATTATATTTAGGATATTATTGCCAGTGGCCACAGAGGTAATATCCCATGCACAATTAATAAATACACCAACATCAACTTATGTCTGGATGAATAGTTGATCAACTGTTGAAATACAAAGTTTGCAAAATTTCCCCTTCTGAGCTGATCTGCTAGTTTTCCACTACATATTTTGGTGGAATATGTGGGCAGTTCAGTCTAAATTGTAAAACTTTACATAGTACACAGTTATAAAAGGATAATATTTATAATTGCACTGCTGTCACCCAGATGAGGATGGGTTCCCTTTTGAGTCTGGTTCCTCTCAAGGGTTCTTCATATCGTCATATCGTCTCAGGGAGTTTTTCCTTGCCACTGTTGCCTCTGGCTTTCTCATTAGGGATAAACTTATACATGCAAAATGTATATCCTGAATTTAAATATTTCTGTAAAGCTGCTTTGTGAAAATGTCCATTGTTAAAAGTGCTAGACAAATAAAATTGAACTGAATTGAAAGTTAAAAGCTGTTTAGCTAATTGGCAACAGTAGGCTAACATCATGTTCAAAATGTAAAATGGTGTGTTCAAAATGGCTCAGTACCAAGAAAACGAAATTTGACAATGAAAACCACTCTTTTAAAGAAGAGTGGGCTGAAAAACACTGTATTCCCTGAGAGAAGCACAAAGCTGATGTGCTTAATTTGTAATGAAACTGTGGCCATTGTGAAGAATGGCAACATTAAGCACCACTATGAGTCCAAAGATGCAAATTTAAAAAAAAAAAACCTACCCACAGAACACAGAGGTAAGAACCGCAAAAATATTCATATCAGGCTACAAGCAGAATAATGGGTAAACACCCATGAAATAATATGAGTGTATGAGTGAAGTGATAGATGCCATACTTGATGGAAAACAAAAAGATGAAATGGCAGAGAAAATTCAAATTCCCTGTTCAGATTCCACTGCAAGAAGAACAGAATAACTGGCTTAATAACTTATTAAAACAACTTAGCCATAATATAACAAAGCCAAAGTTCATTTCAATGCACAGCTCATTGTATTTGTTCGATTTTATGATAAAGAAAAAGACGAATTTTGTGAAGATGTTTCAGGGCGGATAAACCTCCATGGCCACACAAGAGGGGAGGACCTTTATGACATTCAACTATGAATGTGGTGAAGAATTCATATTTTGGCAGGCTCACAAATGAACGCTTATAATAGTGTCTCCGTCTGGCCATTTCATGTTTTGATCCCAAGTTTAAAACTTTGATAACAGAAACAAGAGGTTATTTCTCCCACTAAATTCACTGTTTTTTGTACATAGTTCTAGAGTTCGGGAACTTGTAGTACATCAGTTTGTACATCAGCCTGATCTTATACTTCTTGGGATGCATGGAATTTGTTTCAGTTATTTGTCCTCTTTGGACCTTCAGTTATGTGGAAATTTGGTAAGTGGAACGCTAAGATTCATATTTCTGTACCCCTGGTGTAGGGAATGATTCCTTGACATATATTGGGTCCCTTAATACCAAATAAGCAAAGTTTAATAGCCCATTAGAGTATTGCTGCTGTCTCTGTGCATCCCTTTATGGCCACAATTTAGTTATAATATAATGTTTATAATATAATTATAATATAAAAAACTTATAATGGCTACTTCCAGCATGATAATGTGCCATGTCACAAAGCATGTCACCTCAAGCTGGTTCCACAAACATGTGTTCATGGACTCCCCAGTCACCTGATCTGAATCCAATAGACCAGCTTTGGTATGCGGTAGAATGGGAGATTTGCATGGAAGTGCAATAGACTAATATGCAGCTATTATGTAGGCAATCACGTCAACATAGGCAAGAATGTTTGGTGGAATCCATGCCAGGAGGTATTACTGTTTTCTGAAATGTTTTTAATTAATTAATTAATTAATTAATCAATCAAACCTCAAGCCATTCATGAATGTATACTCTGCTAAGTTGTATAGGAATACAAATGCTAAGAAGTGTTTTTTTTTAATTATTATTATTATTATTATTTTTATAGCATCCATGTTACAAAGAAACACAAACACAGTAAAGTTTCCATGAAAATGACACCTTTAATTTAATTAAACAACTACTAGTAGCCAGTGCCACCTGAATGTGAATTGCTCAAATGTTTATGCAGTAACTAAAGCTGACATGAAACACCTTTTGGCTTGTATGCAACACTTGTTCTCTATTGCTGCCACCCCTTTTCAGAATTAGACAAAACTGTCCAAAACAATTGTGAAATGCAATTTTATATTTTATGTTAGCCCTATGTTAATGTAATGCAAGAATTTCATCCACAATCCAAGTAAAATTGAAGTCTGGCCTTATTTTCTTTAATAATTTATGCATTCAGGAGGTGAAATGCATAATTCTTTTGGGCAAAGTTTTATTTTATTCCAAAAAGATATAGAAATGCTAGCTCTGTTATTGCAAAATCCTGAAAAAAGATGAACACCAAATAAGAGTTGTTTTTATTTATTTATTTTTATTCAATAGAAAAGTCTGAGCTGTAGAAACAGGTGTGAGACTTGAGTATATGATGAAAGCTCATCAGAAAGAACATAAAGCCTACAAAAAAGATTTTTGGAAGGCTCTAGCAAGATGAACAAAAACAAATATTACCAGTGTTGTTATTATAAGCTTTAACAGCAATTATTGACTGTAATTTTCTTTCTTTTTTTTTTTTTTTTTTTTTTTTTTGCATAAGTAGATTTAACACACTAGCAAACACTGGCTTGGGGAGGTTGGAGCTGCCTTGCTTACGTTGTCCTTGTGGAGGAGGATTACTCCCTATGTACCAAAACAAAGAGTCCCAGCATGCACAGAACAGCATACTGTATGAAAACAAAATAAATTTTTAGAATGCAATATCAACTTAAAATATGAACTGTAAATCATAATGTATCAAAGATATGCCCACCTTAAACTTAGGGTAGTCATTCATCAAAATTGTAACAATTCCTATGTAAGGCACAAACCTAAAGAGGGAAAATGATTAATAATGGTTGAATCCCACATATAAGAATGTTTGTATGAAATAAATAACAAGCCTACCCTCTTGCTCTGCCCACTACATCCTTCTTCTCCAACCAATGCTGTCCCCTCTTGTATAGACCTCTGTCATCAACAGAGTTATTATCACCTTTTGTCAGGAACTTGATGTCCCCATTTTCCCTAAAGAACACAAATACAATCGAAATGTGATTGTTAATTAAAAAAAAAAATCAAAGAAGAAAGTATTTATCAATACATTAATTAGATGTAAAGTTCACATAGTTCACTATGGTGTTAGTGACCACTACATCACATTTTGTGCTAGGAAGCTCTACAGATTTTCTTAAGTCATAAAACAGTATGCACCACAGTACTAAAGGACTATAATATAGAAATGTTTAAAGGACACCTAAACACTAATAAACTAATAAATTGGCAAAACGGATTAAGCATACTCTCTGTTGACAAGGGATGAGAATATATTTAGATGTTTCATTCAGCTGTGAATAGAGTACCCCCACTTAAGCATATATAGTTAAACAAAGGTTCAGTCCTAGGTTAAGCATACCATTATAGAAGATATTGGTTTAAGGAATGAATGGATGTCTATCTTAAGGAGAGCACAAAACAATACTTTTAAAAAACAGTGCAGAGAAGTATTAAGGAGGCAAAAACTATGTCTAATACTTAGCTAAAAGCATACAAAAATGATTCAATAAAACTCTGGAGAACATTAAACAAATTACATTTGGATGGGAAAAAAAAAACTAGTATAACAATTATAGGCCTGACTTTGAGAATTAGATAGTGAATTTGGAATTTGATAAACTACAGTGGGTAATATATTATACAAAATTTTTTTCATTCCTTGCAAATATACTACCTGAAAAGCTCCTTCCAATCTTGGGACTATATGGAATGGTATATGGAAGTTTTTTTTTTAAATATAAGTTTTACTTAAGGTTTTACTTAAGGTTTTACTTATACCTCCTAGTATTACACATATTGTCAATGTATCATTTGAACAACGTACTGTTCCACTTGATATGAAAATAACCAAAATCATTCCATTATACAAACAAGGAAACAGAAATGAACCAGGAAATTATTGACCCTTTTCCATCCTCAGTGTTGCATCTAAAATTTTAGAAAAAGTTGTTCATGAACAGATATATATGTTGACACACACAGAGTCTCATTTACAAGTTTCAGTCAGGATCCAGTCAGTCCTATTCTGTAAATTCCTGTCTCTTCTTTTTAACAGACCATGTAAGGAAGTAAACAGATGACGTGAAGCGATGTGGCACAGTTTTTAAGACTTACAAAAAGGCCTTTGATATAGAAAACCATAAAATATTGTTGTCTAAATTAAGAGTAATGGGTTTTTCCAAGTAGGCCAATAGCATATCAATGGCATATCTCTCTTATTTCTCTGATAAGGGTTCAGAAAGTGGAACCTGTGACTACTGGTGTTCCCCAAGGCAGGTATGGGCCACAAACACACCTGTTCCAGAAGCAGTTGCTGTGGATATACAGTTGATATTGTTGTTTGTTTTGGGGGGTTTCTCACAGAAACTTCTGTGTCCGTTTCGTTATTATAACCTTCCCATACACTCACATTCACTAATACATGAAGGCTAATGTCAGACTAAAAGACCTTAACTTCCTTATAAGCAGTGTACATAACCATGCATTTATGCAGAATAATGCACTCAGAACCCATTACCAGCTAACTGCAGATACTTTAGCTCTGGGTTACTGAACAGAAGGTCAGGGATTCAAGCCCCAGCACCGCCAAGCTGCCACGGTTGAGCAAGGCCTTTAACTCTCTCTGCTCCAGGGGTGCTGAATCATGGCTGACTGTGCTCTGTCCCCAGCTTCCTAACAAGCTGGGATATGTGAAGAAAAGAATTTCACTCTGCTGTAATGTATATGTAACAAATAAAGGCTTCTTCTAAAAACAAATTACACAAAAATACCACTAGAATGCTATGTACACTCCATGAAACACGTCAACCAGCACTTCTGTTCTCTGCTGACGCCTTTGTTTCTGCACATATTGCATATAGATAACTATAAATATTCCCTGTCTGCCTCCGTAAACTTTGAAGAGCTTTGCTGCTAAAACACTGACTTTGTGTGTTTCTTTGGCGTTCTTTTCCCTGGCCGGTACAGAGGTTGTGACTGCAACTTGAACACAGACTTCTTCCTTATTCTAAGTGAACCCACTTAATTAGATTCAATGTATTTCTCTGTAAACTGGCAGAGAGAATGTTTCTGTAGACTTCTTAATTCATTCCTCTGCTTTCATCATGAGTTACATCATCAGTAGAGATTAGTGAGCCTATTCCAGAAGCAGCTATGCAAGCCCAAGCCATGACAGTACCACCAATGTGCTTGTCCAAAGTTGGATTTGGATTATATGTTTTGGATTATAAGAAGATCTTTTTTTTCCACACTTTGGCCTTTCCATCAGTTTGGTAGAGGTTAATCTTGGTTCCAGACCTTTCGTGGCTCATCTCTGCATTTCTTTGTGAATTCCAATCTGGCCTTCCGATTCTTAATGCTGATGAGTGGTTTGCATCTTGTGGTATGGCCTCTATATTATTGCTGTCAAAGTCATCTTCGAACAGTGGATTGTGATACCGTCACCTCCTGCCCTGTGGAGGTTGTTGGAGGTTATTTTGGGATTTTTATTCACAGATCTCACAATGTTTCTGTCATCAACTGCTGTGGTTTTCCTTCCCAGACCCTGTTCGATGTCTGGTTGATAGTACTTCAGTGCTTGTGCAATGGCTCTTGATTTTGATATTAATTTTCCTTCTTATCCCAGCTTCAAAATGGCTTGCTTTGCTCCCATTGATAGCTCTCTGGTCTTCATGTTGGTTTATCCTTTTAAACAACAAAATGCAATCTTCATAGATGAAACCCAAAGCGCAAACCAAGAGTAGACATTCAGGGCACACCTGGGCAACAAGAAATACCTGTCAGACACATGTTCCAATTTTTGATCGCTTGAAAAATGGGTGGGTTCAAACAAAAGGTGCCATGTTCTAAGTTGTTTAATATATATAGATTGCAATCCATCATCTAATATTCATCTTTTGATCTCAAACCCAAATGTCTTCAGTGTATAGCAAAAACAAAAGAGTTAGCCTCACCATTCCAATATTTTTGGGAGGGGACTGTATATACAGTTTAGAAATTGGAGATCAGGGGGAGATCATTACAACAATTCCTAACATATTAACATTTACCATCTGGATATGTTTACATTAGTCATGTTTCTTTGTGTATGTATGTACATCAGAACATCAGCTTTTCTGAGTAATTTGCCAACATAGTAAAGACTGGACAAGAAAAGGCACTTGCAATGATCATGTCACCATCAAAACTCAGCTTAAGAACAAGGAGAACTTAAGCTTCATGCATGTGCCACTCCAACAACTACGAGAACAACAAACTGTAGGGAACAACAAAATGATGCAGATGCAAGACATGAGTTTGTGGAGTATTCTGTGTCTGTGTTGCAAAGTCGGACATACTATTTGAAAAAAAAAAATTAAAAGATATATCGTTTCTTGAATAAACACCGCAAACAAGGAGGTACACTGCCAAAAACGGAGAGCAGTCTCTGTCAAACTCATTTGCCAAGAGTCTTCAAACTGTACACAGTAACCCATAATGACAATTTTCTTAGAAATATTTGCAAATTTATAAAAAAAAAAAAAAAATCAAACTGAAACCTCTCATTTAGAGCATTAATAAGCCTATTTATTCAGTATGATGTAGAAGTACCTTTGGCAGCAATTACAGCTTTAAGTCTTCTTGGGAAAGTCCCTAAAAGGTTTGCACACCTGGATTTCTTCCACTCTTCATGGCAGAACCTCTAAAGCGCAATCATATTGTTTGGGCAGTCTACCCATCCCTGCTGCTGAGAATTACTTCCAATGGATGATGCTACCACCTTCATGCATGATCACAGGGATGGTATTAGCCAGTTGATGAGTAGTACCTGGTTTTCAGTTAGAGTTCAGCCAAAAGAGTTAAATTTTCACATCATCAGACCAGCGAATCCTTTTTTCTCATGCTTTTAAAGTGTCTGCCATATGCCTTTTCCTGTGCAGTACTTCTAAAACTCTGTTAGCATGGCCACTGGGTTCTTGGTCACCTCCAAGCTCAGTTACTGAGTTTGGCCAAATGGCCAGCCCCAAAAGAGCACCGGTGGTTCCAAACTCCTTATATTTCACAACGATACAGCCCAAAGCTTTAGAAATGGTTTTATACCCTTGACCATATGTCTCAACACAATTTGATAACAGAGGCCTACAGAATTCCTTCCTTGAGCTTGGTTTTTAGTCTGAAATTATGGGACCTTATTCAAGCCTTTCTGAATCATTTTCAATCAAATGAATGAAGATCTCGAGACATCACAAGATAATCAAACCAAACAGGATGCAGCTCAATTTGGAGTGCCTTATCCAGGTCTGAATACATCTAAAGGGGAGATTACAGTGTTTGATTTTTAATGAATTTGCTTTGACAAATTTAGGGTTATTGTGTGTAGAGGTCAACACGTGTCTAGTGGTCTCACGTGTCAAAACAAACAGCACATGGCATCACTGATAGTTTTTATTTCACCGCTCTCATACTGGACACACATGGGAAAACTATTGGTGTGGATTTTTGCCAGGAAAGCTTGATCAATTGGTCAACCTCTAGTTGTGTGTAGATTGATGGCAAAAAATATACATTTGAACAATTTTAATTTAAACCACAAGGGGTTTGAATACTTTCCAAACCAACTGTATGTATGAATTTTTAGCACTTGGTTAGCAGGAAATAACAAGCTATCACAAACTATGCTAAAAGAACCTGCTATTAATAGCTAACAAGCTAACAAGCTAGTGTCACTTGGCAGTCTGCTTGGAAGAGTAGTGAAAATATAATGTATAAACAACAAAGTTACTAGATGGAATTGCTGCTTGCAGCTACATTTAGGGGTCCAATCACCAAAGGCGTCGGAACCCTATTGTAATTGTTTAGATTTTTCTTTCTTCTCCTTGTTAGGGACCAAACACTGAAGGTGCTAGAATCCTATTGTTTTATCTAGGATTTAAAAAAAATAATTTTTCTTCTTCTTTCCCTTATTCGTCTTTTGTTATTATTAGAGGTCCAAGAATGAAGTGCTGGAACCCTATTGTTTTTGTCAAGACTTTGCTGCTTCTTCTTCACTAAAATGAATCGTGAAAACCATACCATAAGTCCTTGAGACATGAAACTAAGCACTCCCTCCTGCAACTAAGGCAAGTTAAACCTGAACAATTAAACAATAACATGTTGAGCTTTGTAAACAATATGCCGCCAAACATCAATCAATTCTAATGAGGCAGTGCCTAATTTTCCTCAAACAGCTGTAACTTTTGACTGCTTGTGTGGATTCGCCGGAAAATTAAAAACCATTGCGACGGGCCATCCTCCTGTGCACACTGATGTGCAAGCACTCCTTGCCTAGCTGTTGTGGAAAGCATGGGAGCACACAGCTGCAAGGCGGGGTGGCAGAACAGGACACGGCTGACAACTAATAACACCAAGCGCAGCTCTTCACCCTCCAGTGACAGGAGAGTATAAAACGGCACAGCGAAAGCAGCAAGGGGAGCTGGTTATTTCCAAACCAAAACGCTGATCTCTCTCTCTTTAATTTCAGACACAGACGCCAGCGTCGAGGATCCCACTCATACACGCTGCCACGCCGCTGGAACATGATGCCGCTTACTGAAAGCTGCCGTCCGAGTCCGCGATGCCAAGCCCCTTCTTCTGCTGCCTGGCAACGCTGCGCACCAAAGACTTTGTTCCCTTGCCACCTCCTGCACTCTTAAGTTAAGTTTATTTCTCACTCACACACGCAAGCACACCATCCACTTTCACTTTGTAAACAAAAGCACTGCTGTTTCCTTAATATCCTGCTGGTCTGTGTCTATGTTCTGCCCATCACAGCTGTGAGTTGCTAAACCATGTACAGAACAAGACTTTGAGGTCAAAAGCAAATTTTGGATCATGGTCATACAAAGGGGCAGAGAGAAGGTCAGACAGTAGTTTCTCAGGAAAGTCTGATCGAGCTGAAATTTGATATGATGCATCAACTTGGATTTTTACCTAATTACTTTACAAATTTTGTGAGCTATCATCACAAAATTTTAAATGCTATATATAAGTATGGACTCACTACTATCTGATGCAATCCCACTCAAATTGGCCACTAGGGTCACTATTCACATTATTATTTACAAAAACAAGCATATCTCCTGGAAAATAAGAGGCACAGTGAAGTTTACTAGTGCTGATTACTTGGCTCAAACCACAAATGTGCCATTTTAATCATTTTGACCTGCCCAAACCAATTTACAATAATTTTCATAATATGCAAAAGGTAGTTTAGGATTGCAAAAATAGTAACACCACCATCTATATCAAATAGTACAATGCTTCTTTTAAATAAAGGATATTTAACGAAAGGAGTTTTTTAAAAAAAATTCTTGTTTACACTATTTGCTATAGATGATGTTATTACTATTTTTTGCACAACTTAGTGAACTCTTCTTTCTCAACAGAGTAAATGGGGTCCGTGTCTTTTGTGATATGAAATGCCACTGCAACTGAGAAGTCAACATGGTATTCTTGGTATTCTTCTCAAATCTAAATTCCTGCACACAGCATCAGAAATAAACAAAGTAAAACTTCTTACTTTTAAATGAGTTATACTGCATATACAAGTATTAGCTTTAGAATAATCAACATACAGACATATTCATTTGTTAAATCTAAAGCACTGACTATACAGTTTGCTGTTTGAGAAAGAAAATGTCACTCATCCGAGTTAGCTGCCTAGCTTGTTGCTAACAAAATACAAACATGGGAGAGTCAATTTTCCTACTTTGTCTGTCGAACGTGCCAAGGTCGAAAATGATTATTCTGACTGACAAATTACCGCTTAGGATGTTATGCGGCACTGTATTTTACATAAACATGTTTGTCTGACTTTTCAAGCCTGTACCACTTCCATCTCTCTGAAGTGACATTTGAATCTTTCTTTGCTATGAGCTCAGACCTCGTTGAAGTGTTGCTTGATTGTCTAAGCATTTGGGAGTAGCGCAGGATGTAGGAGGAATTTATCAGGTTAAGAAGGCTGTGTAGGCCCCCTTTAGTAATTTTATGATTTCTTCTTCTTCTTCTTCATCTTTGGCCAAACGCCAAAGGGGCATAGGCACCCTATTGTTATTCTACCTACTCTTCATCATCATCTTATTCTCCTTCTGGCTAGGGTGTTTATTGCAGCCCATAGAACCATCTGGTAAAAAGCTGTGAAATTTGGCACACTGATTGGGGAGGGTCTAAGGAACATTCTGACCAAATTTGGGCCAAGTGCTGCTGACGCTTTAGCGCCACCATCAAGTCAAATTTGGGAGCATTTTTAGCACATTATTGTAAGCTTTGACAGGTAGGTGACGCTGGCATGAAATTTGTTGCATAGCCTCAGGTCATGGTCCTGAAGATGCCTACCAAGTTTTGTGTCAGTGTGCAAAGTCATTTCAGAGATAAAGCCTCACTTCCTATTTGACAGGTTCACTATCAAATTTGTTGGCCCATTACAGATAAGCTATTTGGAGTATTCAGAATTCTTTTGATAACTTTTGTGAAGAAAAAAAACAACACCACAGGTCACAACAATAGTGCCAGCTGCAGCAGCAATGCCACCCTGCTACCCATTTGTTCATCTAGACCTTTCCTCCTACAGTCAGAAAATTCCACCACTTTCTGTGGTCAAAACATACACATCATGAGTGAAACTACTAGCTGCTTAGGCAACAATTGTAGCATGTCTATGAATGTGTGGCTCACTGAGTCTGGGTGCCTGGCCCCCAAAAATGCTGCTTGCAGCTTTAATTATTATTATTATTATTATTATTATTATTATTATTATTATTATTATATAGTAGCAGTGGTATGGTTTTGTCTTCAATTTTAGTATATCTCCTTGGGAGCAGCCTCTCATAGTCCCAATGTTTTCTTGCTGTCCTCTGCCACTAAGGGGGGGGGGGACAGAAAGTACTTGGCCCCCTTAACTGCTCAGGAGTTTCGCCATCAATAATTGTCCAAAAATAAAGTTTATTAAAAATATGGCTGCTACATAGGGGATAACCAAGCAATCACTTATCAAGACCCTATAAAATACCTGAGGTGCCCTTACAACCACATAGCAACATCTTAGCAAACACTTTGAAATACCTTACTAACTATCTAGGAACTCCATAGCAATGACCTAGCAACACCCTAGCAACCACCCAGAATGCCCTAGCAAACACCTACGACACCCTATCAACCCAGCAGAATACCATAACAACCTAAAAAAGACACACCATACATATATATATATATACATACATACATACACACACATATATATACATACATATATACACACACACACACATATATATACATATATACATACATATACACTATATTACCAAAAGTATTCGGTCACGCATCCAAATGATCAGAATCATGTGTCCTAATCACTTGGCCTGGCCACAGGTGTATAAAATCAAGCACTTAGGCATGCAGACTGTTTTTACAAACATTT
>CM074921.1:16011283-16023383 GCA_037576815.1 Pangasius larnaudii | reverse complement strand
TCTGTCTTGTGCTGTCTGCACATGTTTGCACTTGTGCACTTTATGTATAAATTATGTAGTCCCTGTAGTTCTGTGTTATTCTGTGTTTGTCTTATGTAGCACCTTGGTCTTGGAGAAACATTGTTTCATTTCACTATGTACTTGTATATGGCTTAAATGACAATAAACTCCACTTGACTTGATATATAACATGATTTCTCATTTTCTATTACATGAGTTGGAATGATGGGATTAGAAAAGCAAAAAGCAGTGTAGAAACATATGGGAAAGTCTAATGCTACTACATTAGTAGTTGCTAATTGAAGTTTATTTCATTAATTGATAAAGAATTTTATTAGTGGAGACATTTCTTTAAACAATCTCCCTTGTTCATAGAATACCGGAGTCATCACAGATTCAAATTAAATTATGACAGTTAATGTTGGTTACAGCAATGGCTGATAACACTCATAAATTTAAGTTTTGTATTCAAACAGTTCTTCAAATATATCTTTCTACACTATATGGCCAAAATTTGTGGACACCTGACCATCACATCCGTATGTGGGCCTTTCCAAAACTGTTGCCACAAAGTTTGAAGCACCCAATTGTGTAGGCTTTCTTTGTATGCTGTAGTATTTCAAAATTTCCCTTTACTGGAACAAAGGGTTCTAGCTCAAACCTGTTCTAGCATGACAGTACCCCTGTGTACAAAGCGAGATCCATGAAGAGATGTTTTTTCCCAAGGTTGGAGTGGAAGAACTCAAGTGGCCTGCAAAGAGCCCTGACCTCAACCTCACTGAACACCTTTGGGCCAAATTGGACCCACAACTGTGCCCCAGGACTTCTCAGTGCCTGTCCTCACTAATGCTTTTGTGGCTGAATGGCACTTCAAAATCAAGTTTAAAGCTTTCCCAAAAGATTGGAGGTTATTATAACAGAAAAATGGAGACTAAATCTGGAATCTGGAATGGAATTTTATTCCATATTGTGTATGTCACATATAGCTGTCATTAACACATCTACTAGCAATCTGCCACTCAATAATCATTTGAACTTTAGGCATCTTCTATCTCTTCATGTCTGTAAGCAGGTTAATACACATTCTACACCCTGATACAAAATGTATAAACAGGAAAGGGTCAAAAACAGGAGATATTAGACACAGAAATAGAAACAGCACTATGAAAACAAGGTTAAGCAATGCATAATACCATCAATGAGACATTGCAAAGACACAAAGATGGTATGAATAGGCAAACTATAACTGACTAACTGTCACAATGTAACACAAAACAGCTGGACACAATCAAGTGACACATAAATGATGGACATGACCAGGAACATATGTCACAATAAAGGTGCAAATATACTTCACTTTCTTTGGAGAATTAAAAGGTTTGTCTAATAACTTTGTCCAGTCACCCCTTGTTGAAATTGGACTATCTTCCTTTGCTAATACTTTGCATTTAAACTAAGAACATGAAAACAGTAAAGGTGACTGTTTTATTGTTTATCTTGTAAAAATGGTGAAAACATCATTAGCATCACCAGAATAGATGGTATGCTAGGCCATTAAAGAGATCTTATTTTGAAAATGGAGAATATGTTTCTCTAACTCTACCAATGAGAGAAATTGTGACAAGAAGCACTATCAGGAATTTCGTATGTCAGTAAGAACATTTAATGGCTTGAATCATCAGAATTGCGGGCTCATTTCATATCACAAAACAGTGAAAAAGTCAGTTCTGCAGAGCAGCTCACCGTAATTCTGTTTTCTTGCAACAGGCATCAACGATCAAGCCTTGGCAGCTAGTTTCAAACTAGGATCTGCAACAGCTGGCTTCACAGTCAGTGAGGTGGGCAAAGCTATATGGCCTTCACTAAAAGATGGGTTTCTGGCTTTCCCTAATGAAGAGCAGTGGAAGACTGTGACATCCAGACTGCATGCACCAGCCATTAGTGCGAGTTCTATAACTACAAGGGATTCTTTAGTTTCATTCTGATGGCTGTATGTGATGCCAGGTGGATGCTCACAGTGGTGGACATAGGAGCATATAGCCATGATGCGTGTGTCTTTTTGAGAAGCTGCTCTGAGTCACAGTCTATTCATGGGCAAACTGTGACCAGTGCAGTCGATGAGAGATGCAAAGACACAAGGAGGACACTGAAGTCCTGAGCCCCCATGTGTTTGTAGCAGGTGAAGATTTCCCAATGAAGGTGAATGTGATGTGATCATTCTCAGGTCAGTGTGCAACCTTGTCTGTCATTATTAATCTGCTTTAGGAACACTGCTTTAGTTTTGTAATAACTTTGTACCAGTAATGTATAGTCTCTATTTTTTTTTCCATTTTAATGTTAACAACTCAAACAAAGTGTATTAGAAATGAAAGCATTATCTAATTTAAAAAGACAGCACAGCACAATATATTCTATTAGTAAAATGTACTTGTATGCTCAATTTTATTAAAAAAAAGTGCAGGCATAAAAGAAATCATAGAAAGTATTACAATTATTTTTAAAAAGGTAAAAGAATATTTAAATCACAATAATATATAAAATATAAAGAAATATATAGAATATATAAAATGAACAAAAATATTACATTGTTGCTACATTGTTGGAGCATAAATTACTAAATAACAACAACAACAAAAAGATATTGCACTGGTGTGTGTCTGTTCAAAGGACAACATAAGCTTCTTTATCTCCTTAACCAGTCATTTACCATCATGTTCGGGAAGCTGCTGAAGAAACATGATTAGATATTTGCTAAAGGCACTATATTTGTTCTGGCCTGCATGTGTTTGCTCCCATATGGCTGCCATGGTGTTGACTATTTAAATAAAAAGAAAAATGTTTGTATCATATTTCTAAATAGCATGGTTAACCTTTCTGTCAAAACTGACTGAAAATGATTTTAATCATGTTTGGTAATTTGGGAGCAGTCTCTTGAGCCTGGGCTGGTCTCTCAGCAGGCCTGACCCCCATTCTGCAGATTGGGCAGCATTTTGAAGAGATCACCTTCTTCCTCACTAGATCCCATGATCTGAAGTTGGTTCTGGGGTTCCCCTGGCTGCAGTGTCATGACCCCTACATAGACTCCCTGACCAGGTCCACCTCTCCTGCAGGGGCAGGATTCTTCTTTGTGGGGAAGAACCTTTGCCCCTTCATAGATTATTGGGGCTTAAACAACATTACAGTTAAGGACCATTACCCATTACCCTTGTGACTTCTGCATTTGAGGCACAGCAGCAGGCTTCTGTTTTCACTAAGCTGGACCTGCATAGTACCTACAATCTCACCTGGGTTCATGGGGGCAACGAATGGAAGACAGTTGGTGTCAGTGGATGTCACTAGTCAGGAGTCAGTGCATCATAAATTCAAGGAGACATCCAAGCATTTTCAAAATAGCATGATCGCCATAGCCACTTGCACTTCCTTGCTATGGATATTCTTATACCTTTTTTTTTGGACAAATCCATCATAAAGAGGTTTCCATTTTCTCTTGACCTTTTTGTTTTCAGAACTAACAGAACATGCAAATTTTTGCCAATCATTTTCAATTGTTATGAGTTATGTTGTTATCGGAGTACAGAGCTGATGACATCACATGTATGTTTATACATATGACCCAGTTCTGCAAGAGACTTGGAGAGAGAGAGAGAGAGAGAGAGAGAGAGAGAGACTGCTGGTCTGCAGTAACAGTTGATGGGGAGAAGCCTGCCTCTGCCCTAGCTGACTATAACAACCTTTGCCTCAATGCTCAAAATGCAGCCTGGGCTTGCGCTTGGATTATAAATTTTGCAGTGACACATTTCTGACTGCAAGAACATGTGAAATCTACTTTGCATAGCTTGAAGCATATGCATTCATGTAGATGCATAGGTTATGTTTTGGCCCTTATACCCAATACATAAACTTATGTGCATATGAAGAAGCAGCAGCAATGTGAGCTGCATTGTTCAAATAGTGGCTCACATGTCTTATGTACATCTGGAAGATTACAAGCAATGTCCACTAAATGGCATGTCAAAGCCAAAACATCACTGTCAATTTGGATTCCAAGTCAAATAATCCTTTTTGCTCTTTAAAGCTTTCTGATGTCATCATTCACCCTACATTCAAAAGTATGTACTCAAAACAGGCCTTTTGCTAGGTTTTAAGGCTAGGTTGGAGGTTTTTAAAATTTAAACATTAATAGGATTAGTGTTTAGGAAAACTGATTAGTGTTATTACTCAATAATGGTCTAGAATAGTGCAATAGTGCAAGTATGCAATTTGAGACACATTCGTTTCTTTATTTATTTGCAGATACAGTGTCACATGGTGCTAGCCCACCCCCACTATTTACGTTTTTATTGCACCACACATCATATTAATTTCTGAGGACATGCACAAGCAAACAATTGCAGGATATGCGTACCAGCCATCTTGCATATGCACCGTTAAAAGCAAATATAACTGAGCGTCGTGAGTGCTGGCATTTATTTCATCCTAATCTTAAACAGTTTTCATTTTGTTTTCCCCATCATTCATTCTCTCAAACTGATTACTTTTAATAGATACTCAACTTTTAACTTCCATTGTAGACTGTAAATATGAATCTATTACATTTCGGACGACTTTCCCTAAGACACCTATTCAGAGAACATGATGCTTCAAAAAATTCTTTCTAATTTATCCTTTGATGATTACATTAATAATAAAATTGATGTCTTTTTATCTCTCGACAATAATCCAGATGTCAGTAAAGCTACACTCTGGGACTCTTTAAAAGTTTACTTGAGGAGGGAAATAATTTCATTTTCATCTTGCGTGAGAAAAAAAAAATGAACAGCACTTGAATGATCTCATCAATCAGATTAAACAATTAGACTCAAAATATGCAACTAAGCATTTACCTGATTTTTTTAAGTAAAAAACAAGGCTGCAAACTGAAATTGACTCAATAACTGAAGAAATGGAATGACTTTTTCTATAGTCTCATTCATGGCCTAATGGTTAGAGAGTCGGACTTATAACGTGAAGGTCCTGGGTTTGAGGCTCAGGTCCGGTAGGGATTGTAGGTGGGGGGAGTGAATGACCAATACCACCCTCAATACCATAACTGGGGTGAGCCTTGAGCAAGGCACTGAACCCCCAGGTGCTCCCTGGGTGCTACAGTAAAAAAGGCTGCCCACTGCTGTGGGTGTGTGTTTGTTCACTACTGTGTGTGTGTGTGTGCACTTGGATGGGTTAAATGCAGAGATTCCAGGTATGGGTCACTTCACTTTAAATTGTATGAGCATTCAGGCAAGGCTGGAAAAATTCTTGCAAAACAAATAAGACAGTATTCATCTTCTAATATCATAATGGCCATCCATTAGGATTATGGTAAAGTCACAAAGGATGAATTAGAAATCAGTTCAGTTTTTAAACAGTTCTATACTTCCTTATATTTGACCGAAATTGAGAATGACCCAACCAAACTTGATTTTTTTTTTGACTCCATAGCAGTGCCCCAAATTCTTATAGATGATAAAGCAGACCTAAAGCCCCTCAACCTAGAAGGACTTAATTTGGCATTTTTAAATATGCAAAATTCAAAAACCCCAGGGCCCGATGGTTTCACAGTATAATTTTTAAAACTTTCAAGGAAAAACTAATACCTTCTTTTACTGGCAATATTTGAGGAATCATTTTTGTAGACCATCTTCCACATATATCATTTATCAAGCAGTAACTTCAATTCTACTTAAGAAAGGGAAAGACTCATCATTTTGGATCATTTTGTCCTGTGACTTTGCTTAATGTGGACTGTAACATATTGGCAAAGGTTTTAGCCCAAAGATTGGGGAATGAAAGATTTTGATAAAGTGGAGCTATCTTTTCAGCTGTTTAGAGAAATTCATCATGTGCCCAAAGTTCTTATCATGGATGAAACTTCTGTATGCTTCTCCCTCCTCATCTGTCTTCACTTATATTATTTCACATTTTTTTCTTTTGCAAAGGGGAACTAGACCCCATGTCTCCCCTACTTTTCGCAGTAGTGATTAGCTTTAGCTATTGTAGCTATTTTACTGAAATCAACATCAGTTATTCAGGGAATTATTAGAGGGGGCAGAGAACATAAATAATCAATATATATGCAGATGACCTGCTCCTATATATCTTTTATCCACGTAACTCTCTTCCTCATGTTATGGCTGCACCCTATGGTATGGAATTCTGTTTCGATTTAGGTCCAAATTAATAAATATTTTGGCAGAGGGGTTCTGTTTGTGCACCAATTGCTAGAAATTATCGATTTGCACAGCCTCTTAATGACTGTGCATTCTTGTGATGACAAGACAAAGGCTTTTCATTAATCAAAGATCTCTTTGTTGATGGCAGCCTCCTATCATTTGCACAATTAGAATCTCAACTCAATATACCGAAGACTCATTTTTTCAAATATCTACAGGTGCATGATTTTATGCACAAGAATTTCACTTCTTTTCCTTCCCTTCCTGAATCAAATCAAATTGACCATCTTTTTCCCGACAACCTGGCTCAGAGAGGTACTGTCTCTGGTTTATACATAAAACTTGCATAATTATTGTCCACTCCTACTAATGCACAAAGAAACACTTGGCAACTAGATCTTAATATTTGCCTAACTAACAAGGAGTGGCATGAGTCTAAATATAAGGTTCATGGGTCTTCTATTTGTGTCAGACACAGTCTCTTGCAATTTAAAGTGGTACAGAGACTTTATTTATCTAAGGCTTGGCAAAGATATAATCCTCTATTGACCCCCTTGTTCAGGATGCAAGCAATCCCCTGCTACATTTCCCTATATGTTTTGGTTTTGTCCCAGACTGTTTGTTTTCTGGTCATGGATTTTTAAGTCTTATTCTAAGATATTTTAAAAATGTTAGTCCAAAACCTCTAACAACCATCTTTGGTATTGTCGGTGAAAAGACCACTCTTTCAAAAGGTGATATCCACTGCATAGCTTTTACTTCTCTGCTGGCAAGGTGATTGATTCTGCTCAATTGGAAACACCCCCCCCCTTCTTTTAGGCCTTCTTTTAGGCTAGAGATGTGCTACAATTCTTAAGTCTTGAAAAAATAAGACTGAATCTGTGGGGTTCTGGTAGCCTTTCAGTGGGTTAATCGATGCTGATACCTGATTTTGTTCATGATTTTCCTATATGTTTTTTTATATGTACACAGTATTTTATTTGTTCCTTCTGTTTTTTCTCTTCTGTTTGTACAGGTGTAGTGTTGTGTTTTGTGTTAGTATGAGATTATGTGTGTTATTGATGGTTGCATAAATAAAAAAAACAGTATTTGCATAAAAACAGAATTTACTTACATAGAAATAGAAAAAGATAAAAATATATAAAAATATAAATATAAAAGCTATAGAAGATAGATGGCAAAAAGATGTATAAACTGTATGTGGTATAAAGTGCAGATATGTGCAGTAGTATGTGCAATACAATGCTGTCCAAAACAGAACTGAGGGTGAGGTCTGCCCATCTGTATTGCTTGCGCTGTGCCTTTCAGGAAGTTGGAGATCCACTGACCCAGGGACAGGCTAAGTCCCAGGTCCTCCAACTCGGTGGTGAGTTTGGAAGGGATTATAGTGTTAAATGCTGAGCTGTAGTCAACAAAGAGCCTTTCAACATAATTTTCCTTTCTGCTGTCCAGATGGGACAAGGCTGTGTATAGTAGGTGTGTGATGGTGTAATCTGTTGGGTGATTGGGACGGTATGTGAACAGTTATGTGTTCAGGGTGTCAGGTAATGAAGACACCCTGAACCAAAGCACTTCATCACAACTGAGGTCAGGCCTACTAGTCATTGAGGAAGGCAGGCTGGGCTTTCTTTTGGGATGGATTGATATTGGACTTTTCAAAGTATGTAGGAGTTACTGACTGTGCCAGGGAGAGGTTGATTATGTCCATGAACACTGGTGCTGGCTGGTCAGCACAGGTTCTAAGGGCCTGGTGCCTTCCTGGTGTTCTCGGTGGTTAGCTACACATTATAGGCAGTGGTGCTAGACTTTAGACCATCAAGGATCATTTTTATCTACCCATGACTTCTGGTAGAGAAATGTTCTGATAGTGGTTTTGTGGACTGTATCATCCCAATAAATCACACAACCACTTCCATAAACACGGTGATGTCATCAGAGCTACGCTTGAACATGTCCGAGTCTACGTCATCTAGATTGTCCTGCAAAGTGGCCACTGATCGGTCCATCCAGCGTGTGACCTCTCTCTGAACCAGAGCTTCCTGTTTCAGCCTTTGTTGCTATCTAGGCATGAGGAAGATGGCAGCATTGTCCAATTTCCCAAATGGTGGATGGGACTGTGCCTTATAGCCATCTTTGAATGGAGTGTATCCATGGTGCAGGATCCTTTCACCCCTTGGTGGGTCAGGTGATGTGTTGGTGGAAATTTTACACTGTGCATTTGAGGTTGGCACTGTTAAGGTCCCCCTCCACAATAAGTGTCGTGTCCTGGTGATGAGTTTACTGTTGAGTGAGAGCCTCATTTAGTTCTTGTAAGGCAATGTCTGCGTCCACCTGAGATGCAATATTTGATGGTCAGGAGCTTCAGGTTGGGTGTGTGGGAGTATGTGAATGGAACAATGCTTGTGGTAAACTGAAAAGAAATCAGCAGTTCTACTAAGATATATTACAATTGTTATTTGCCTCAAAGGTTATTTACAGTTTTGGTCCGATAACAGTAGTAGCCAGTCATAATACTTGTAAAAGAGACAAGTTACTATTGTTCTGTACCTTAAGGATGTTACCTGAAGGACATTAGCAGAGTATAATGGTTTAAATGGCAGATATGCACTATGGAAAGCACAGTGGATATAAAAATTCTACACATCGCTGTTAAAATGGCAGGGATTGTGATGTAAAAAATGAAACCAAGAAAATTCACGTGAGATCTTTTCCCACCTTTAAAGTGAAAACAGCAATCAACAAAATTCAAGTGAAAATCAAATATCAAAAATCTATTTTTTAGGGAAAAAAAGAAAAAAAACTTACAATAACCTGGCTGCATAAGAGTCCACACCCTTTTAGAATGGGGCATTATAAAATCAGAATTACCAAATCACATTCGACCTGCAATTATTGAACACCTCTCATCAATGAATTGATTCTCAGGAAAGCCAAATAAAGATCAGCTGCTTCTGTAGGATTTTCTTGGCATCTTGATTTCAGCCGACTGCTGAAGCCATGGTCTGTGAAGAGCTTGCAAAGCATGATTAAAGGTATCAATTAGGAGAAGGTTACAAAAGAATTTCCAAAACATTTGGTGTATCATAGAACACTGTGAAGGCTATAATCAACAAGTGGAAAAAATAGGGCACCTAAGACCACTTAGGGCAAGGTACGTACGGGCACTTACTAAGAACAGGACCTCCCTCCAAAATTGATAAAAGGACATGAAGAAAGCCTACCCAGGAGGCTGCCAAAGTACCTATGGAAGCATTAAAGGAGCTAAAGGAATATCTGGCAAGTATTGGTCACTCCCTGCATGTGAAAACAATCTGTCGTACCCTCCACATATCTTGGATATAGGGTAGAGTGTGTACATAGAAGCCCTTTCTCACAAAAAAAACCCTTATAAACATCCAAGCGAGTCTAAGATTTCACATGCGGCAAAATACAGATTTTTTTTGCTGATAATTTTGAAAGAAATGTTTGGCCAAAAATCAAGACAGCTTATCACCCAAAGAACATCATACGTATGGTTAAGCATACGGTGGTGATAGCATCATGCTGTGGGGCTGCTCTTTAGCTGGAACAGGGATCTAGTCAATATAGAAAGAATCATGGCTAGATACAAGTACCATCTATTTTGGCATAAAACCTTCAGGCCACTGTTAGACAGCTGAAGATGAACAGAAATTTCACCTTCCAGCACAATAATGACCCAAAGCACAAATCCATTTCAGCAAAGAAATGGCTACAGAAAAAAGAAGAACAATGTTTTGGAATGGCCCAGACAGAGCCCAGATCTAAATCCTGTCAAAAGCCTGTGGAATGACTTGAAGAGGGCTATTCACAGGAGATCCCCTTGCAGTATGATAGATATGGAGCCTTTTGCAAGGAAGAGTGGAATAAAGTGCTGTATTACAGGCAATAGATGATACATCCCAAGGCCAGTAGAGAAAAAAAAAACAAAAAAAGATGTGAACTTGCTGTTTATGTGAACGATAGATGGTGCAACCCTGGACATATTACTGTTAAAGCACAGGTTTATAACCTTAAAGTTGAGCTCCTTGCCATTGGACTGTGGCCATATTACATGCCATGGGAGTTTTCATATGCTATTGTTTTGGTCGTGTATGCTCTGCCCTCTGTGATGCAGCAGCCACAGCACTGCAGATACATTTTGTGGTTAGTAAACTAATGACAGATCATTCCAATGCATTCATAGGAATTGCTGGAAACTTTAATGATGCATCCCTCCCCTCCACACTCACATGTTTCTCACAGTATTTGGAATGTAACACAAGAGAAAACAGGACACTTGATCTGTTACTTGTCAAGGAGGCATACAGGTCTGCTGCTATGCCACCCCTTGGCAGATTCAATTACACTTTAGTGCATCTCACCCCCATATACAGACCTGTTGTTCAACTGATTCCTGTTGACATTAGGACAGTGATACGCTTTGTGGGTGGTATTGGGAGGACATTGAGGGCCTTAGCCACTGTATTATGGACTACAACATCTGTGTGGCAAACATAATTGCCACAAAGACAGCTAGAGCTTAAGCTGCAGCAGAGTAATGTGAAGGAGGATTGCCATTGCCAGTTACAAACAGGCTAGAAACAAAATTGTGGTGGGGAGAGTGGAGAACACTAATGAGCTAAATCTGTTTTTTAACAGACTCTCAGGCAACAGCCCATTCATCCATTAACATCTCATCCATTAACAACCCCACCACTGAAGGCTCCATCTTGACCCCATTCACATTTGGCATTAACATGCATCCTTGGTGATCAGATCACAAGTGGACAGCTGAGATGCATAGCTGTTTACACCTGGCATTATGAATGCATATTCAGTGACTTCTTGTAATCAGATTTCATAAATCCTTTCCACTGGAGAAAGGCAGTCACACACATTCATTTTTTATGTCAGTGTTCCACTGCATTTATTTTCAGGCAGAAATGCCCCACAAATCATATTTCATGTACCTGTATGGACTGTTTTAAAAATATTAATAATGTGGTCTGTGGGGCTTGACAGAATCAGCCCCAGGGTGCTGAAGACCTGCACCACCCAGATATTTGGCATGCTACAGCATCTAAGGTGCCCCAGCTCTGTAAAACTTCCTGTATAGCCCCAGTGCTAAAATCATGATGGCCCAGCACTTTTAAAGATTACAGACACATTGCACTGACTTTACACATCATAAATACCTTTGAGAGGCTAGTCTTGAAACAGTTCAGACTGGTCTTGATACATTAGGACCCAGAGCCCATGCACACCTGTACAAATCTGAAGCTACAGCAAGGATCATGTTCTTTGATTTCTCCAGTGCTTTTAATACCACCCTGGCTGTTAGAGTGGGTAGCAAACTCAAGGCAATGAACACGGATGTACCTAAAGTCAGCTGAATTATGGGCTACCTGTTCAACAGATCACAAATTGTGAGCCTCCAGGACGGTGTGTTGCAGATGGGGGTGAGCAGCACTGGGGCACCTTAGGGAATGGTCTTATCGCATTTCCTCTTCACTCTATACACATCAGATTTTCCAGTACCTGGAGGACTGCATCAGGGATCGGTCTTGAGCCCCTTCCTGTTTGCTATGGTGATGGATCAGTTGTCAGAGAAGGTCAGACAGGAGACCTTGCACAATGATGTTAGCGGATGACATTGTGTAGTGAGAGCAGGGAGCAGGTGGAGGAAAACCTGGAGAGGTGGAGTTTTGCCCTGGAGAGAAGAGGAATGAAAGTCAGTCGTAGTAAGACTGAGTACATGTGTGTGAATGAAGTGGAACAGTAAGATTACAGGGTGAAGAGGTGAAGAAAGTACAGGAGTTTAAGTACTTGGGGTCAACAGTCCAGAGTAATGGAGAGTGTGGGAAAGAGGTAAAGAAGTGAGTGCAGGCAGGTTG
>CM074921.1:15974283-16004490 GCA_037576815.1 Pangasius larnaudii | reverse complement strand
TCACCATTTACGTTTACAAACTGATAACGATCAGTCAAATAAGACCTGAGCCAGGAAAGGGCCGTTCCCTTAATGCCAGTCTATCGAGGAGAATAGCATGATCAATGGTATCAAAAGCTGCACTAAGGTAAAGCAGCACAAGCAAGGAGACAACCCTGATCAGAGGCCAGTAGAAAGTCATTTACCACTTTAACCAGCACTGTCTCTGTGCTATGATGAGGCCTAAATCCTTACTGATACATTTCCTTAATGTTATTCTTATGTAAGTATGAGCATAGCTGGTGTGCTACAACCTTTACTAGGACCTTGGAGATAAAGGGGAGGTTTGATCAGATCAGATCCATTGCACAAGCACTGGCCATAGCCAATATAACAATGTGAAATGTGCTGAAAAAGAAAGAAAACACAGGTATACTAACAACCAGACACTGAACAGGTGTTGATGTCAGCGATCAACAGCAGGGGTGAAGGTATCACAATCCACATTTCGAAGAAGACTTCAAGAGCAGAAATATAGAGGTCATTCCACAAGATGTAATCATTTCATCAGCAATAAGATTCAAAAGGCCAGATTAAATTTCACAAAGAAATACAGAGATGAGCCACAAAAGTTCTGGAACGAAGATTAACCTCTACCACAGTGATGGAAAGGCCAAAGTGTGCAGAAAGAAAGGGTCTGTTCATGATCCAAAACATAGGAGTTCATCGTTCAAGCAGGATGGATGTAGTGCCATAGCTTGGGTTTGCATGGCTGCTTCTGGGACTGGTTCACTCATCTTTTTCATGATGTAACTCATCTAGTCCACAGTAATATTCTGTCTGCCAATTTACAGAGAAATGCATCCAATCCATTTGGGAGGAACTTCATCATGCAGTAATACAATGACCCAAAACATACTGTCAACACAACAAAGGACTTCATGGGGGGCCATCAATCACCAGATCGTAACACAATTGAGCGTGCATATAAGGAGACTGAAGGAAGAAACAAACAAACCAAAACAAACAACAACTGAAGGAAGCTCCGGTACAAGCCTGGAAAAGCATCACAAAGGAGAATGCAACAGTTTGGTGATGTCAGTGGGTTGCCGGCATGATGCAGCTATTCCAAGGGATATGCAAGTGTTATTTACTTTAGTACTATCTATACCTATACTTTTGCTCATCTAAAAATTGGGTGATCACCAAAGGTGCCATGTTCTAAGTTGTTTAACATATCTAGATGTAACTACCAGGAAAAGAAAGCTGAAATTTTGATCTTAATATCTGTGGATTTCAAACCTAAATGTCTTCAGTGTATAGCAAAAACAAAATAATTGGCCTCACTGTTCCAATACCTTATGAGGGGACTGCATGTTTATGAATGAGAGAAGAAATTTAAATTTCAGAATAAATGTGTGATAACCAAGGAATTTGGTTTTAAATATATCTAAATATCTAAACATTTATAAACTACTCATGCCGTGTGGATTTGATTCCAGATTTAAACAGAATGAATTTTGAACTACCACTACTAGAGCTGTGGTGGCACCACTGCTACAAACATTGTCTGTGGTTTGATCTCCAGTGTACGGTCCAGCGTAAAGCTGTCATATACTGTATAACTCTCCTGCTAGCATAACATGCATAAACCTATCACTGGCCAATGGCGCAAACATGATGTGCTACAAGATCACACTCATTCGTTTCCTTAGTCTTCTGCATCAACGCACTTAAATAGCACTAATGCACTAGTAACTAACGTTATTACATTACATTCAGCCACCACTTTTTATTTTAATCGATTAGGTTTCCAGGCAACCGAAATATTGGATTGGGCAGGACACTGGAAATCTCGTTGGCCTGGTGCGCTAGCTAACAAATTTATGATTTGCCCACCTCCGGATTTATTCTTTCAAACACATTTCATTTCAGTTGTTAACTGAAAACGTTTTGGGGTGTAATTACTCTTTAACGACTGAAACATATTTGTATAAACCGCATTCATTCATAGACAATGCCATTTTTTGCGGGAGCAATATAGACTACAGTCATCAAAAGTATTCAAAGCAGTTAAAATGCCCTTACCTGAGAACAACAACAATTGGGCTTTCGCTTCCAGTCACAACCATCAGGCCTTTCCAAATCATCAAGGCCGATGACACGATCATGCCAAAATTCAGCACCTGGTAGTACAGCTGAAAGGCACATCAGTTTCTCAGTTATAGCACTCTTGTGAACATGTTTGCGCTGGCTGAGGAGAAAGAGCATCGGCTAATCCTTAGACATTCCACATATGGCACACGGTTATATGTTAAACTATATATAAAGCAAACAATTACGTTAAGCCAGACTATCAGCCATAATAAAATAGTCAGTAAATAGTCAGTAAGCTAATTTCCTACTTCAAGCGAGGTTTGTGATAATGTCAGCTTTTGCTACTTTAACCACCAATCATTTCAATAAATTCAACTAATCGATTTGACGTATCTCATTGAGAGAAGCAACAAAATGCGTGCATTATACACAAGAGTTTAGATTTAGGCACTTAGCTGTTGAGCTGACGTGTTCCAAGTCATTCAGTGTATCAATATGCTCCTCCGCTAGCGAATCGTACCCACCTGGCGCTTATTCATTCGCCGAACATCGTCGAGAAAGTCAAAAGACAGCATTTTGTCAAACAAATATATATATGTATATATGTATGTATATATTTATCAAAGCTTATTAGTTCAATTATTGACTGCCTCTCAGAAAACAGCAAAATTATACTACTACTATTACTGCGCTCGACTCGCGGTTGCAACTTGTAATTCACAACCTCGAACCAGTAAAGAAAACTCCCTATCAACTTGAAATTCCTTCTCGTCGACTTGCGGTAGTCTTCTCAACTACGAGTTCCTTCCTCTTTTGCTTCTTATGCACTTCGTATGTCGAATACGCCGAGGTCGAAAATGACGTCATTCCGACCTGCGAATTTACCACTTACGAAGTAAGTCATATGCAGCATATTTCCTAGGAACGGATGACAACTTCCTGTTTTGCAGCATCCGGAGGAGACGTCTGAAATAAGAGTCCGTGGTTTAGCTTTTATGACTTCTTATAAATCTTTTTTTAACTGGTAAAGAGAAATTTTACAAACAGTATGGTAATGCCATTGTTTCTATCTATGTAGTGCTCTAGATAGTCCTATCTATATCCTAGGCCGGAAATGGACGGAAATGGGCGTGGTCTTGACCGGAGGTTTTTATTTGAATGCTACCCACTATGACAACGGAAATAATATCATTCAGTTCCTGAACTTCTACATTTCCTAACTTACTTCACTCGACAGCTATGAGCTGTCTTACAAAACAATGTCTTTCTCAAATCACGAAAATGTTATTTATAGATGACAACAATAGCAAACTAATAATATATTTTTTTTATCAAGTTTTAGTTGGCTTTATGAATAAAAACACCAAAAAAGCAATACTGCAGCTGCAGTTTGCATCTGTTTATAACACATTATCGATTCCGTCTGAATAATGTATTTGTATTTGGCCCCTGTGTAGGGGTCTTCAAGAAGATCAAATTCATAAGTAATCCAATTTTTGGATTTTTTTTTTTTTTTTTTTTTTAATTTTCTTTCTTTTCAGGACTAAAAAATGTTTATGGAAATTCTTTTATGTTGTAATTACATAAAAGATTGGAGACCACCTACTTTTGTGAATACAAAATTGGAAATAATATTCCATATTCAGTAAGACCTAGACAAAAATTCTCTTAAACAACTAATCTTAATTGTGTATTTTGAGGACATCAAGGAAGTTTTAGAGAGCTTACTCACGATGGGGGATTTGAGGATATTGCTGCTGTTGAGCTTTTATTTGTTTTAAGGCTGTCTTCTTCCAACCTTTCTAATTTTCATTCAAAGCACACTTTTATAGTCTTTTCTTGTTCCCAGTGCCTCTCTAATAGTCTTTGCTGTCTCTAATAGTCTAATAGTCTCTAATAGTCTCTAATAGTCTACAAAATTTTGCTTGTAATTTGATTGTAATTAGCTGCCTACGGATATTCCCCCATCTTAACTTGCAGTGCTGCTTTTGAAGATGTTCTGAATGCCCCACTACATATTCTCAGCCTCAATCATCACTCTACTTAATGCTCCAGCAAGATCTTTGCTGCTGTTCCATATAAAGTTGCTCCATTATCTAGCATTGATCTTAGTAGTGCAAATGGTCTTTAGATCTGACCGGTTTTGTTTCACACTTCATCCCTACCAGACTACTCATTATATTTATCAACTTCTGTTAATCAACTACTTTTAATATGAACTGGCCATTTTACTTTGGTGTCAAACTACAGGGTGTCCCAAAAGTCTCCATACATACGAGAAATTAACACTTTTTAGCAAAATGTCTTCTAAAATTTTTTGACAGTTAGTTTATATTTTTTTTTCAGATAGCCTATAAGAATGCCTTTGACAAAAGGAGAACGTATTGAAATCATTCACATTGTTGGATCGGGAAGCCGTTGCAAGGTAGAGATGGACTTTAACAGGAAACATGTCAAGCACATCACACGACACTGTTGCCAAACATATTAACAAATTCAAAAAAGACAAAGTGTTGCAGAACAACTGAGAAGTGGACGTCCTTGAACATTCACTGACAAAGGCACAGCCAATGTGGTGCTGGGACTTTTGGGACACCCTTAAGATCCCCAAGAACCTAAATGGTTAATTTCTTTACAGACTTTCTTCAGGTAATCTTAACCTATTTCATCTCTCTGCCATATAGGTATAGGTGTCCTAGCAATGCTTGAGCACTATTATCTCCAAACTTTTCTTAACTCTGGTCTCTTGATTCTTCTAACTATTGCCTATGTTCTGAATATTAAATGTTCTCCAAATTTTATTAACGGCTTTATTTTAAAACTCTTATGTCCACCAAAGTACTAACTTTTTTATTTTATTGAGATATCACTACCCTTCCTGTTTTCAGTAGCCCTCTCAAATGGGAACTGAAGTCAAGTCTTGTTTCTTAACTTTAGATTTCATTCCCTGACTATGCTGTGATCAAAATTTCGTGACGATTGGACAAAATTTATATGAGAATAAGCAAAAAAAGTTTTTGTTAGATTGCAAAATGGCCAACTACCTGTTTGGCAAATCACAAATCTGTTACATGGATTCCCTTTTCTAGGGAATCAAGAGAAAGGAAAATAATGATTGTAGGATAAGCAGTTCAAATGTTATGAGCAGTTTTACTGGGGATCTAGGCAAAACTTCTTGGAATTCTTTCGAACAAGGTCACTTACTCATCTACAATGTTTGGTTGCAATCCATCACACCATTGCTGAGATATGCCCTCACTTCCTATTTGGTGACTTTACCATCAAATTTGTTTGTGTATTATGAATGAACCATGCGTCATATCTAAAATATGAGAAAAAAGTTTTGGTCAAGTTGGTCTCCTGAGTCTCTTCCAAATTTCAAGGTTATGATTTGAAAAATTTGGAAGAGCAGAAGTGGGGAAAAAAACAGCATTGAAAATTCAAATTGGCTGACTTCCTGTTTGAGAAATCGCAAATTTATTACATTAATAAAAGTTTACACCTTCAAGGAATACAAAATAAACAAGATTCTTGATTTCTTTGTATTTCTTTGTGTTTTGGGGGGATGAACCATGCATCATATCAAAAATCTGACTAACACGTTTTGTTATACTGTGTGCCAAATCTGGTGATGTTGAAGACCCCTAGAATGAGGTCCTTCAGTGTCTTACCAAGTTTGGTCAAAATATATCACAAGGTTGCTGAGATATGCCCTCAATTAATTTCATTTCAATTCAGTTCAATTTTATTTGTATAGCACTTTTAACAATGGACATTATCACAAAGCAGTTTTACAGAAATATATAAATTCAGGATATAAATTTTACATTTATAAATTTATCCCTAATGAGCAGTCCAGGTGGCGGTGGCAAGGAAAAACTCCCTAAGACTATATGAGGAAGAAACCTTGAGAGGAACCAGACTCAAAAGGTGATAGATTTTCCTGGGTTCACTTAGAACCAACAAGAAGTCTGTTTTCGCACTGCCACCAGAACCTCTGTACTGGCCGGGGAAGAGAGTGCCAAAGAAACACGCAAAGTCAGTGTTTGAGTAGCAAAGCTCTTCAAAGTTTACTGTGGGAGATAGGGAGTATTTATAGTTATCTATATGAAAATGTGCAGAATCAAAGGCGTCATACAAAGGCGTCAGCAGAGAACAGAAGTGGCGGTTGACATGTTTCACGGAGTGTCCGTACTCTAAACATGTTTATTAGAACAAAACAGAAGAAGAACAACAGATATCACGAGGTCAGCACAGAGCGTGCCGACATATATTCATAATATATCAATGCCCCCTTAGGTCCCAACGGGACCTGTACACGCTCCTAAGGAGCATCAAAGACGGTCTCACTGCTCACTGGGCCGTCCCACAGCCCCGACCTCAAATGACTGTCACGTTCTAAGGCTACAAATGCTAGAGGTCAGAAGGTAGTCCTGCCCCCAAGAAGCGAGACAAATTGTGAGGCACAGGCCAAACTGCTGCTGAGGCGTAAGACTACATACACAAGAACATAAAGTCCCTACGAAGAGTATAATAAGCATGTTTGCTGAGTTACTTATTTTCTAAGCAAAGGCTTAGTTACTTTATCCGGATTAAAACGTGAGTACGTTCTAGAATGACCAATGGTTTTTCTTCAAAACCAGTGTCTAGGAACATTAGCAGTTCTGGTTCCTGTCAGATTATCAGACATGTGTCAAAGCTAATACATAAGTTTGCTATATGTATATGTGAAAAGGTGAGATGAGGCCCCCTAAGGGCTGCTTGATTGCAGATGTTCTCCTGTCTTAGATGTCACTGGAACAGGGCACCATTTCAACCTACTGGGGTTGCGAGTTGGTGAGGACAGTGGTGTGTGTGACAGCTACCACTCTAGTGGGAGGGCCAAAGGCTGCTTCCCCCACTTTCCTGGGATTATGTTTTTTTTACCAATACAGCATCACCTGGGAGAAAAAGTGAGTCGTCTTATCTGTTGGTAGAGGGAAAGAGGCAGAGACATTACCATTACATGCACACTGTACAATTTCTCATTCAGTGCTTGAGTGTAATCGCCAACAATCACCTCCAGGTCACCAGAAAAGGAAACACCAGGATTACCTTTAGTCCAAGGGGCTGGAAATGGCCAGACCTTAATTATCTAAAAGGGAGATAGTTGTGATTTTGGATGTGGTGTCATGCGAATCTCACAAGGAACTGAGGGCAGGAGATCTATCCAGTTTTGCCGTTTGTTTGTAATAATGCTTGGTGAGTCACTCTGGATGTGAAAAGCGTACCGTTATCGGGTTTGTGGGATACCATACCTAGGTATGATTTCCTTTGCCAAGATTTTGATGACAGTGCTCGCATTTTGTTTTGCACAGGGGAAGGCTTCAACCCATTTTGCGAACTTATCAGCAATAACCAGTAGTAGTACTTTAGATTTCTTACAGGTGGCATGTGTGTGAAGTCAATCTGTAGATCTTGTAAAGGAGCTTGTGGAGGAGGTAATGCATTGTGTTTGTTGGTTTTACCCTGAAAGTTAGCCATAGCACAAATTAAACATGCATCAAGTAGTAATTTAGCAGTTTTAGTGACAATGAGAATACAAATTTTTTTGTTGATGTTATTAATCACCCCCTTTCATGCGACATGTGAAATACCATGAAAATGGCACATGAGAAATTGCAAGACAGAGCAGGGGAGTGAAATGCAACCTTGAGGGCAACAAATGAGCCCGTCCTCATCTGAAGGCGAGCAGTTCTCAGATGACCAAAACAAAAGATCCTGTGCACAAAAGGAGAGGATGTGCCCTTTTTGGCTGCCCATTTAGCCACTTCATCAGCTAAGGAGTTACAGTGAACCATTTCAGAATCTCCTGGGTCATGACCCTTGACCTTAACAATAGCTAGACTTTTAGGTAACATTGAGGCTTCTAAAAGGTCAGAAAACAGTGTGGAGTGTGAAATGGGCTTACTATCAGCAGGCTAAAAGCCACATGCCAAATCTTACCAAAATCGTAAGCTACACCAAAAGCATATCGCGAATCAGTATAAATAGCTACCACTTGATCTTTAAACAGGCAGCACGCCCTTGTCAGAGCTACAAGCTCAGCAGCTTGATCCGAAAGGAAAGGGATCAAGTGAGCTTCGTGTGCAGCATTAGGCATAGAGCAGACTGCATAACCACATAAAGTAGTATTGTCATTGGGATTATAACATAAGCCATCTACAAATATGTGGACACTGCCCTCCAACGGGTGTTGTGAAAGATCTGTGTGCAGAGATGATGAATCTGAAATCTCAGTAAGGCAGTTGTGCCCCCACCAGCGGTCGGTGACCTGTTCCTCCGAACAGGAGTGCACGAGGCAATGGAGCTCTTGGGCCAAGACTCCCACAGCCGTGCCCCCGTCCTCTGTGATATAGAGTTGTAGTGAGGTAGACCTGGAGCAGAGCGTTGCCTGATGCCGGTGGCCGGGGGAGGGGACATTGCAAGTGGTATGCAAGAAAGCAGAAGCGCGGCAAGACGTAGCGTGAGTTTAGAGACTGCTGCGTCTTTGTTTTCACAGAGATGTGGCTCAGCGACAGAGTTCCAGATGCCGCCATTCAGCTAGACGGGCTAGCCTCGTTTCATGTCGACAGAAACACAGCTCTGTGAGGCAAGGCTGGCGGCGGTGGCTTGTGTGTTTACATCAACACGGAATGGTGTTGGTTTCTAATTACTGCTCATCGCTGGTGGAGTTTGTGACTGTTAGATGCAGACCATTTTATTTGCCACGGGAATTCACCACTGCCCTTATAATCGGTGTGTACATTCCCCCCAGTGCTAATACTAAAGACGTGCTCTGTGAACTGTATGGGGCTATTAGCGAGCTGCAGAATTCAAACCCTGGTGGACTGATTATTGTTGCCGGAGATTTCAACCATGCAAATCTCAAGTCAGCATGTGGACTTTGCAACGAGAGGGAAGAACACGCTGGACCTTGTTTACACAAACATCCCCGGCGCGTACCGGGCGGAGCCCCGCCCCCACCTTGGCTACTCAGACCACATCTCTGTTATGCTAATCCCGGCATACAGACCGCTAGTCAGACACTCCAAACTGGTTCTGAAGCAGGTAAAAACCTGGTCAACAGGAGCCATCTCTGCTCTTTGGACTGTTTTGAATACACTGACTGGCACATGTTCAGGGAAGACTCCACCTTCAGAGCAGGTGACAAGGTGGCCCTAAGAACAGCGAGGGCCAAACTGTCATGGGCCATCAGAGAGGCAAAGCACACATGCTCAGAGAATCCACAGCCACTTCAAGGCAAGCAGAGACACGTGGTGCATGTGGCAGGGCATCCAGGCCATCACCAACTACAGGGCAACATCACCTACCTGTGACAGGGATGCCTCCCTTCCAGATGCGGTGAACGACTTCTATGCTCGGTTTGAGGCACAGAATGGCAGGAAGACTCTACACAGAGTCAACCCGCGGAAGGCTGCTGTACCAGACACCATTCCTGTCAGATGTTTTCACGGACATCTTCAGCACCTCCCTGAGCAGAACCGTTGTCCCGACGTGCTTCAAGGCCACCACCATCATCCCCATGCTAAAGAAGTCTTCAGTGTCTTGCCTCAAAGACTACCGCCCCGTTGCATTTACACCCATCATCATGAAGTGCTTCAAGAGGCTCGTCATGAGGCACATCAAGACCCTGCTGCCCCCCTCACTGGACCCTCTGCAATTCGCTTACCGCCCCAACCGCTCAACAGATGATGCCATCTCCACCACCCTCCATCTGGCCCTCAGCCACCTGGACAATAAAGACACATATGTTCGAATGCTGCTCATAGACTTCAGTTGAGCATTCAACATAATCATTCCTCAGCACCTGATTGGAAAACTGTACCTGCTGGGCCTGAACACCTCCCTCTGCAAGTGGATCCTGGACTTCCTGACTGGGAGCCTTCAGTCAGTCCGGATCAGGAACAGCATTTCCAAAACCACCACACTGAGCACTGGGGCCCCCACAGGGCTGTGTGCTCAGTCCACTGCTGTTCACTCTGCTGACTCACGACTGTGTAGCAATGCACAGCTCGAATCACATCAAGTTCGCTGATGACACGACCGTGGTGGGTCTCATCAGCAAGAACGACGAGTCAGCATACAGAGAGGAGGTGCAGCGGCTAACGGACTGGTGCAGAGCCAACAACCTGTCTCTGAACGTGGACAAAACTAAAGAGATGGTTGTTGACTTCAGAAGAGCACAGAGTGACCACTCTCCGCTGAACATCGGGGGCTCCACCGTGGAGATCATAAAGGGCACCAAGTTTCTTGGTGTTCACTTGGCGGAGAACCTCACCTGGTCGCTCAACACCAGTTCCATAATGAAGAAAGCCCAGCAGTGCCTGTACTTTCTGCAAAAGCTGAGGAAAGCACATCTCCCACCCCCCTATCCTCACCATGTTCTACAGAGGGACTATCGAGACTATCGAGAGCATCCTGAGCAGCTGCATCACTGCCTGGTTTGGGAATTGCACCGTCTCGGATCACAAGACCCTGCAGCGGATAGTGAGGACAGCTGAGAAGTATATCAGCTATATATATATATATATATATATATATATATATATATATATATATATATATACACACACACACACAACCACACACAACTAAGCATCCTCCATCCTCGCTGACATTTTTTTGCACATGTTTATGCTTCTACAATAATCATTATATTATACTGTACATAGGCTGCTACACTTATGTTTACACTATTTCAGCTACTTTTATTGTACTTTTGTACTCTTTGCACTATTGTCACTAGGTTCACTTTTAAACAGAACTGTGTACTGGTCAGCGCTGTAGTCATTGTACTGTCTTGTGCTGTCTGCACATTTTTGCACTTGTGCACTTTATGTATAAATTATGTAGTCCCTTGTAGTTCTGCATTGTTCTGTGTCGTCTTAAGTAGCACCTTGGTCCTGGAGAAACGTTGTTTCGTTTTACTATGTATTTGTATATGGCTGAAATGACAATAAGCTCCACGTGAACTTGAACTTGAAGAAACAGTTCATTTCCTTAGCCCATTCAATATTATCAGGCATGTCTTTGAGGCAGCACTGGCGCAACACCTTGTCATGATGTGAACAGTCATGTATGTACTGGTGGCAGTAATTAATCAGTCCCAGAAAACTGAACATACCTTTCTTTGTTTTGGGTGGATGGACCTCCAGTATGACTCTCACCAGAATCACCAGATACTGCACCAGAGGCTGACAGAATTGGATTTTAGAGAGTGAGGCCTTGAAACCACACTGGGCCAGGTATGTGAAGAGAAAAAGGGAGCCTCTTCTACAGCAATCTGTGTCTTTCCCCTAAAGCAGCACTTCAGAGGTCAACAACAGTAAAATGGTCATGATCATGTGGAATGGCCGATAATATAGATGAGACATCAGGCATAATTGGGCTAATAGGTATCACTAGATCGTTAATGTGGTACAAATCATACATAAAGCACCAGCCCTTCCTAATAGGTTTCTTTACTGGGTTGACAGGAGGGTTGTAGGGCGAGCAAGTGGGTTTAATAATATCCTGCTTGAGCAGCGAGTCAATGACAGTTTGATACCCTCCTCCTTATCCACAGAAAGAGGATATTGTTTACAATACACAGAGGTTGAGGAACGGATGTTAGCATTAGGTGGAGTACTGAGAACAAGACGTCCTCCTTCAAAAGACAAACAACAGTTCAACTTAACCAAAACATCACGACCCAACAGATTGCACAGCAAGGAAGGAATGATGACAAATCTGTGATAAAAGAGAATTGGATCTTCTGGATTAGTATTTTTGAGTGAGAATATTTTAGGGCAGGTGACAGGAACCCCATCTATTCCCGAGAACTATAGCTGAGTTTAAATTATTGTCTTCAAAAGACCCTTCTCTAGGATTGTTTCTCTCCCTCGGTCCACCCTGCCAAATTATCGATGAAAGGTTGGACGAAAATACCATAACCACGATTATACATCCAATCATTGGGAGTTTGCTTCGACTGGCCACTTCTACCTTTTGTTACAATACACAAAGACAATAAGGTCAGAGGAGCTTCAGTTATTCATTACACAATTCATGTGCCAATAATTCTAAACAGAATTACCCTGACAGATACACTGCAGGCTAAGATTATGAAATGCATGTAATCCTAACTGAGATAACATGAGATAACCACATGGAGGTAGGTCTATGTAACAAAGAAAATTCTTACCTCCACCTGGTTTTCCTGGACGAGCCCCCAGGGAGCTGATTGATTTTCCTGGGTTCACTTAGAATCAGGAAGAAGTCTGTGTTCACGCTGCCGCCAGAACCTCTGTACCAGCCAGGGAAGAGAGTGCCAAAGAAACACACAAAGTCAGTGTTTAAGTAGCAAAGCTCTTCTATCTGACATGTATATGCTCCAAAGTAATGGAAAAATTAACTCTTTAGGTGTTGATATAACACTGCTGATTTTAATATATATATTAAATATCAAGTTATATCTCTTGAAGTATTAGTTCATTGGAGAGGGAAAACAGGCTATGTTTTGGCTCAGGGAATAGAAGCAACTCAAGTTAACTCATATGGAAAAATGACAGTGGCGTATGAACATTTGGATGGTGATGTAATTTTGCTTCTGTATGCCACCACAGTGGATTTAAAATGAAACAGTCAAGATGCTTGAGATGCATGAAATAGTGAGGAAACAGGCCACACCTGGTCTTGAAACTGCTTATCAGTCAATTACTTGTGAGCCTGTGAAAATGGAGGTACTATGTGAAAAATGGCTGTAATTCCTAAATGTTTAATGCTATATTTTTTTAAATTCCTTAAATTAAAACTGAAAGTCTACACTTCAAATCCATTGTGGTGGTGTACATAGGGAAAATTATGAAAATTATGTCACTGTCCAAATAGTTATGGACCCAACCATATACACACATCATATTTGCTATTCTAATATTATTACAAAAATCACATTTTCTAGTATAATTTGTAATGTATGTTTGCTCTTACATTTAGAAAGAAGAAAGTACCCTTATTTTTCACATATGCATTATAGTGAAATTCTTGTCTTCTCATATCCCCACTTGCTAGGAAGCTGGGAAGCTTTCTTTGTTAGAAAAAAGGTCAGCCCTAATGCAGCACTCTTGGATCAGAGAGAGTTAAGAGCCTTGCTCAAAGGCCCAACAGTGGCAGCTTGCAGTGGCAGTGCTGGCGCTTGAAACCTTTTGATGTAACAGAGAGCCTTAACCACCGAGCCACCACTTAGTGGTATTTTGTTTGGCACATATTAGATCCATGCTAAAATTTTGTTTATGCAATGGATACTTTCCTATACAAAAGTCTGCTATGAAGCTTGCATGTAGACTTGATGCCCTATTGGAACATAACTTGTTTCAGTTAGAACCTAAACAAGGATGCTCAGTGTTGCCACCTTAGTGGATAGGCCATTTTCAAATTTACTGCCTGCCTTTTTAAACTGAACTCAATGCACATGACAGAGCTTTCATCTTGTGTACAACTTCTAAGTTTTGCTCCTCCATAAAATGAATTGCTTCCTCTGAGACAATTCACTTTCTCAAGAAGACCACAAAATCTGACAGTTTCTCTGCCACCATGGAACTGCAGAATAAAACAACAATAACTTTCAGGTGAGTTCAAGAGTTTTCATTGTTGTGTATCAGTGTTTTGTTGCATAAGTAAGAAGCCAAATATCATCTCAGTAAATGAAAGCTTAAACATACCACAGCTAAAACATGTACCTAATGAGAGAATGTATTTGCCAAAGTTAATTAATTCGTAATTAAAATCATATGATGAACAACATGGTCCAACAGTATTGGCTTGCACATATAATGGAGATGGTTGGCACAATGTTAAATTAATACAACATGCCTCCACATGTTAGACAGATGATGTGGTATGCTTTGGAACATGAGCCTTCACTTTCCTTCTCCATGCTCTTCTCTTCCCATCATTCTGGTACAAGTTAATCTTGCATCAGGACTGGTGAGGCATTTTTTTTTTTTTTTTTTTTTTAGCAAAGTCTGATCTGGCCTTCTGTTCTTGAGTTTTACCAATGGTTTGCATCTTGAGGTAAACAGTCTGTATTTACATTCATGAAGGTGTAGACTTTGACAATGATATGCCTACCTCCTCCAGAGTGTTCTTGACTGGGATAGATGTTATGAAGTGTTTTTTTTTTAACTAGGAAAGAATTCTGCATTCATCCACTTTAGTTGTCTTCCATGGTCTTCCAGGCCTTTTGGTGTTGCTGAGCTCACCAGTGCATTCCTTCTTTTTAAGAATGTGCTAAATTGTTGATTTACCAGTCCTAAAGTTTCTGCTATCTCTGATAGGTCTGTTTTGTTTTTTTCTTTGCCCATTTTGCCTAATGATGGCCTCCTTCACTTGCACTGACACCTCTTTGGACCGCATATTGAGAGTTTCCTTTAACAGCTACCAAATGCAAATTCAATGCTTGGAATCAACTGCAGACCTTTTACTTCCTTAATTTGTCATGAAATAATGAGGATACAGGCCACCTGGCCATGAAACTGCTCATCAGTCAATTGTCCAATTACTTTGTTATGACTTTATTCTCAAAACACATGTAGTACAAGTGAGTAGGTTCTTGCAGTTGAGACATGCTATTCAGTAATTGTGGAGTGCATAAGATCATATGTTGTGACAGTAGGACTACACCTTAAAGTGTGACCTGCAGCTGTTTTAACAAAATAGATTATTGTAGGTCAAGAGGCCAAGGGTTCTCATAGAATTAACTACTGAGACTGATTTAATGAGACTGGTCATTTTATGAGACTGATTAATTAAATTTACAGTGAAGTACCTACATTGCTACAGTGCTCCCTTATAAACAGAAACATTTTCCTTACAACATTGAGAGTGTACTAAAAATTCAACAGTGGTTTAAGAGCTCCTTTTAAGGTAGAGAAAGGAATCAGTCAGGGCTGTTCTCCATCAGGAATATTGTTCATCATAGCAATAGAACCAATACTAGTTAGAAAGAAACATGCAGGAGTTCACATTGCAGAGGACATACCATGTTTCTAACTTTCTGCTTATGCAGATGATGTAATGGTTGGGATAACTGCAGATGAGGATCAGCTAGTTAAAGAAAAAGAGTGCAGGGTTATTAGTAGGAAAGTTGCAGGGGTGTGAACCAGCCTTGCCTGGGGTTTTACAATGGTCAAGGGGTGGTTTTAAATATTCAAATGTGTTTTAAGGTGAGGAGACCATTGTTAAGAAAAACTGGGAGTGGATTTTAGAATCATTAACTTGTATTTTAAACATTAGTAATTAACAATTTAATAATGTCCTTACTTTGGCTTCGACTGGCTGTACTTGAACCTCCAAAAAGACTTTTAAAGGGTTTGCAAGCTTTTATTCTTGATTATTCTGGGACAAGTTGCACTGGGTTCAGCAGTGTTTTATATTTACCAAAGGAGGAGTCAGGGCCTCATACATCCAGAAAAGAGAAAACAGATTACAGTTCAGATTATAGTTTTTACAGAATTATTTTAAATGGCACTGAAAGTGTAATGTTAGGAATAAGGAGCAGATGAACCTGGTCAACACAGCATCAGTGGCACAAAAGCTGGGGCTAATATCCATCAGAGTTGTTACACAGATCCTGGAGAAGGTTAAGCAGACACTAACTGAAGAGGACAAGAGGCTGCTCAGTGAATGGACAGTTGAGTCAAGCAGAAAAGGGCCCCTTTCCCCACTTAAGTATCAGACATTGGCAACCAGAACCCTCTACATAAGAGACAATGGAGGTATTGGTGTGTTAAAGTTTTAAATTAAGCCAAACTGAATGAGCAGGTGGACACACTTTCGTCTTGGCAGTGAACTGAAATCTGTGTGGAGACTGCTGTATAAACCCTGGTTAACTAGCCTAGCTGGGGATCTGCAATGGAGAAGTTTACACATTATACTGGTATTAATGCATTTGTGTCCATTTTAAATCTCACGGTAATCTATGAATGTCCATGTCATAATATGTAAAATTCCCCATTAAGGGAAACTGTTTTTTTTTATTGTTTAACACAATGTCAGTGGTTAAATTTTAAAAGAATTTAGAAACACTGTTTAATGGTTTTGATTAACATTTTAGCTTGCATGTTTTAGCTTTGGATTTCCATATCATAAGAAAAAGAGGGAAAAATGCAAGTTGATAAATTTTGTTTTAGGGCAAGCCAAAATGGCAATTTACAAACGCAGAAGGAAAATGATTGAAGCAGGACAAGATTATGATGTCTGCTGTGTTTTAAAAAAAAATATTTTAAATGCAAGCATATGGTTAAAATTTTATAGCTCTATGATGAACTTGACTGGTTGTAAAAATGATTATAGAGGAATGCTTTGTACAACTAATTTTTGATGATACTATAAAAAACGTGTGTTTAAAGATGGGAACTTTAAAGGTACAGAAAAAAAAAACTGTTTAATAAAGTAACGTTAAAATGCAATCTCTCTCTCTCTCTCTCTCTCACACACACACACACACACACACACACTCTTTTTCTCTTGACCAACGGTTCACCTACAGAAACTCATTTAACTTTGTGTGTGTGTGTGTGTGTGTGTGTGTGTGTGTGTGTGTGTGTGTGTGTGAGAGAGAGAGAGAGAGAGAGAGAGAGAGAGAGAGAGATTGCATGTTTCTGAGGGAGTCTGTAACCAGAGCCATTTTATGTTTGGAAAATGAAGCAACAGGACTAGAGCAATGGCCAAGTATGTTGACGGTGGAAGGGAGCTGAGGGTAGTGAGTGGCAGTATCATCTGAAAGGGGCTGCCCTAATTAAGGTTGAACGCTGCTTTTAGACAGGTCACAGTCCAATCCCCTGGTGAAACAGATCCCCTCCACCATCCCTGTATAAACAGTAACCTATGTATTCACCTAGAAAGAACTATCTAAACTGTTTCATCTCTCTGGTCATCTGGATGACATTTGCCTCGGTCATAGTTTCCCTATGTTATTAAGCTCTATCATTTTGCCAGTGATCAGTGGCTGTGTATGACACTGATTATAACTCTTCCTTGGAGTGTCCTAGCAAGTGGCTTTGGAACAGTGCCTAGATTCGGAAAATGTGATGTGCTCTTGCTCCTATTTGTAGGCCTGCTATAAATAGGGCCCTTCTGGCACCACATGCTCAGCCATGATTGACAATTGCAGAGCACTGGTCCAGTGAAACCAGCCTCTAAACAACTAGAAAAACACACAAATGGTGAGTATTTATAAATGTTATAATATATTTTTGCAAAGCAATGTAAAGTAGATGTTTATCTGTTCAAACATCTATATAACTGCACACCACCTTAAAAGTAGCTTCACAACTAACCAGTTCTATTTATAACTTTTCCAAGTGCTCTGTCTGATTAAACTTGTCTAGATTGTTTCTTAACCAGTGTAACTGTGTTATTAATCATCCGATGTACATTTTATCACCATTATAATATTTGAAGATTTGCTCTAAGTCTAAAATTCCGTTCACTTTGTTAAAACTGTTCTTTTCCTGTCAGCAGCTCCAGACTCAGTAGAGTGGAGTATTTTTACTAGGGGTTTGGGTAGCAGAGACTGTTTTATTCCAAAGCACCAGATTTATTCTACAGCAAGCCACCATTTTCATTTGGATTATACAAACCAGAGTATTTTCTGGACAATGACATCACGGAGGCCAATGACCCATTCATATTCAGGCAATGGGAGATATGGCAGTCAAAACGGGGACGATGTCCTGTCACCACGTTTAGATAGCCGCAACTACCTCTCCAGTGTCCGGCCTGAAAACAGGTAGGAGAGCCTTTGTCTTGTCTAGTGTAGCAGAACATATACTGAATTAGTTGATGTTTAGGAGACAAATACCATACTATCCTCTGATCAGTTTGGGTGGTCAGTTACCACTGATCACCAGTGTGTACAACTAGGTACAATAATTCCGGTTACCTACTTGTACCAATTATTATGTAGTTTCTAAAAATATTTTCCCTATACACAGTAAAGCATAAATAAATATCTTGAAATGAAACTATATTGTCTTGTTTAGTTATTGTTCTGCTTCAATTTAGTTATTATTTTAATATTAAAAAAGCATAATAAATATGTTTAATAATATGGTACTGCTGCTTACTATACTGATACAATACTGCTGCAATGCTGAAAGGGATTTATATGATTTATATGTGTCCTGAGGAATATCAGTGGCAATTATTTAAAATGAATACAGACTGCTGACATTGAAAAATAATATACCAAAATAGCTATAGAAGGATTGCTTAAGTAACAATAATTAAATTTAGATTAATGACTCATGGAGATACCTATGTCTAATAAGTTGTTTTGTCTGGCATTTACTAAATAGCTACGCAAATCACAGGTATTCAAACCCCAAACCAATAAGGTAAACCATACTTTAAAAAAGATTTTTGTATTAATGGCATCTAACAAAATATAACTACCCCAACACCCCAACCCTTGTATATCCTAAAACAAAAAGCAGACAATTTGAGCTTCAGATATTGTATTTTTGGTGGTTACACAAATATTTTAGTTCCAAAAAGAATGTTTCTCATTTTTTACATGCTGTGAAGGTATTTAATAATGCAACCTCAGTTTACTGAAATCACTATGCAATCTCCCCAAAGCCATAGCAATGTAAAATCAATTACCTACAAATCCCACCCCCATTTCAAACCTATATATCTAGACATGACTGGTTGTGACACGAATGCTGAGTGGTTTAAAAAAATGCCTGTACATTGAAATCACAGATACCTTGTGAGTTAAAGATCATTTTATATGGTTTTCCATGTTCAGGAGTACATTTTGTACTGTCATGTCTCAGCTGACAGAAGAGACTCAGCCATGTTTTGAGACTACCATCAAGTCCAAGGCAGTGTCAGAGGCCTGCAATGTGAAATTCACCTGTGTGGTCACAGGTAGGCCTTCACTGCTGTTGTACTACCAGATGTGTATGTACATAGATTGATGACAAAAACTCAAATATCGAACTGTAAATATTTAGAAAATGTTTTTGAAATTGTTGCTTTTCATCAGCAAATATGAAATGCAAACCAAACCATTGTTTAGATACAGAAATATGGAGAATCCATCTTGTATTCGTAAAATTTGACATGAAAATATGGCTTCAAGTTTTGTAAATTTGTATTTGCATGTGAGCTTTTGCAGTCTTTCACATTCTCTCTCACAAAACTTTCAAAAGTGTAAGTAAGAGGTCAAAAGCAAAACAAGAACTGTAATCATAGATCACTGTGGGTGAGAGGTAGTTCTTCTAGCCAAGCATAAAAATGACTGCTGGGGCAGTGGTACTTCACATGTTATGGCTCTGGGCTGCTACTTAAAAGGTTCAAATCATATGATAATTGATTCTGTGCTCTGACTCTAGCTTCTCTCTAAGCTAGGATACAGTGCCTCCAGAAAGTATTCATCCCCTAGTGATTATTTCTATTAGTTTTTTCTGTGTTGCAACAACAAATTTAAATATATTAGAATGGGATTATTTTTTCTGCTCCTTTTGAAGTGACTGTCTACAAAAATAAAATGTAAAAAATATTTAGATGTCCTAAGAATTATTTCAAAATAAAAAAAAGCATTGCCGAATTGATAAGTATTCACCCTGCCCAACCCCCTACCCGGGGTGATACTTACTGCATTGTCCTTTTGCAGCAGTTACAGCTTTGAGTTGCCTGTACCCTCAATTTCAAAGGACAGCATGATCTTGGTAGTGTCTGTGTTTTGCCATATTTGGTTTTGCCATACATATTTTGTTATAATGGATATCACAGTGCTCCTAAGAAGGTTGAGATATCTTTTTTATAACCTTCCAAAACTCTAGCTTTTTTTCCTAGCTTCACTGGCAGTGAAGCCCTCAAGAAAATTAAATACTAGTCCCAATTTAAACTGTTAAAAGAAAAGCTGAATATTTATCAAGCATTAAACAATTTATATATTTGCTATTATTTTTTAAAATAATTCTGAGGACATCTAAATAATTTACATAATTTTATTTCTGTAAAGAATCACTTCAAAAGGAGCAGAAAGAATCCCATTTTAATATACTTAAATTTGATGTTGCAAAACAGAAAAAGAGAAATAATCACTAGGGCGTGAATACTTTCTGGAGGCACTGTATGTGAAGAAAAGAAATTCACTGTACTGTTATTCTGTAACTCTAATGGCAATAAATATTATCTATCCCATTTATGATACTCTGCAGTGTTTTTTTTAAGTGTTTTTTGTTTTTTGTTGCAATTCTGGAGTTGCTATATTTGGGGATAATGAACTGAAGGATAAGGACTGAAGCTTAAAAACCAGCCAGCTTAAAAAAAAACTCTAAACACCTAATAATAACAGACATGGTATTAAAAAAAAGAAGAAAAAAGAAAAGAAAAACATGAAGTTTCCTTCTCACTCCTCCTCACTCTTTTTTGTTGCACAAGATTTTAATTGTTCAATATTCACTCTACTACATAAATATTGACTACACTGTCTGTTGTTTCTATATTGGTTGATACTGGGGAAAAACAGCATTTGCCTGTTACGTTTAAGTGTTCATGAAACAAATTCTTGGACTGTCTTCCTATTCATAGGCTACCCAGTTCCTGAGCTGACATGGTATAAAGATGACATGGAATTAGACAGATATTGTGGTCTTCCTAAGTATGAAATTTTTCGCAGTGGAAAAATCCATACGCTCCATATCTACAAGTATGTTGAGCAAAACTGACTTTCACTAATTTTCTAGTAGATGGCAATATTTATATAACCTTTCTTATTTAAAAATCAATATTGCATTGTTCGACTAACATTAGCATTAATTTAACTGGATTTTGTTTAGTGGTGTGACAGAATTCCAAATCTTGGTACATCATTCTTACGTAATGACTATATAGTGATTGTCAATTTCTTTTTAGCTGCACAGTGGATGATGCAGCCATCTATCAGGCATCAGCCAGGAACAGCAAGGGTATTGTCTCTTGCTCTGGGGTATTAGAGGTGGGCACCATGAATGAATACAAAATCCACCAGAGGTTCTTTGCCAAGCTCAAGCAGAAGGCTGAACTAAAACGAAGAGAGTTAGAACACAGTTACTGCCAAGAGAAGGAGAACATTCTACAGGGACATCTGAGCAGCAGCCAGAACACTGTTAGGTGGACTGATGGTCTAGTGCACAACTCATCTGTCCAGTTTGGAAAGTACAATGACACAAAAGAGGGGGAAATAACTGAGGAGCAGCCAGAAGCTCTTAATGAGGAGTTGAATAGGCTTTCAGTGAAAGTCCACAGATCTGACAGAACTCAAGAAAATGACAGTCAGCATATGAGCTCAAATGTAGGTCAAAAGAATGGTAATCAACATCTTATCTACAGTTTGGAGAAGAAAGAAATTGGTGACACCACCCCATCCACCAACGAGAAAGTAACCAGAACTGATATCTTCATCTCCAATGGCTTTGATGAGACTTTTACCACTCAGTCTAACCAAAGTGCAGGAGAAGGGAAGGATACACATGAGGGAATGAGCCTGGCAAAGATCTTGGTAGAGTCCTTGCAATTAAAATTTGGTGAAGAACATCAAAAGACTGCACTTCAGGCACATGAGATTACAAGCACTAAAGCCAGCACCATTCAAGAAAGGGAAAGAGAGAAGGAGGTGGACACAGAGGGGGAAAAGATGAAAGCTGAAGGAAGGCACCAGGAGTGGGAGAGTTGCTGGGAAGGAGAACATGAAAGGTCATTGGAAAAAGAACAAGAAAATATTAGACAGCTTGAGCATGAACACAGAACTGCAACTGCTTCTGAAGCAAAGACACTGGTATACAAAGAACCAGAGTATCAGCAAAAGTCTGCACTCAGCTCTGTGTTTCATTCCCTAAAGGACATTTTCTTTGGCAAGAGTAAAAAATCACCTGATATAACAGACTCCTCTAAGAAAGTCAGTGACATAAATGTCGAAAAGGAAATCCTGGCTGTTAATACAGAAGCACATTGTCATCTCCCACAAACACAGCCACAAAGACATGACCCATCATCAGATGTCTGTGGTACCATGCCAGATCAGCTTGTGCCTGTGGCAATAGATCAGCAAAATCAAACTGGAACCCTTAATATAAATACACATGTCTTCCAGGAAACACCCTCATTACATATTAAGACTGAGATGGAGAGTTTGAATTTGGATAATCACATTCATGCGTTTGCTACAAATTACATCAAAGATATCTCCCAAGCGTCTAAGATACATCATGAGAGTGTAGAAGAAGAAAAGGAAGCTGGTCCAGAAGCACTTCAAAAGAACACCTTGTTGACCATTCGTGAGGTGAGTTTATTCCTACTCCTCTACATTAATATTTCTATTCATTATGGATATGCATTCCAGAATACATCTCCAATTAAATAATACCATAACAGAAACAAGATATGTGCTGTATTTGCCTAGCGACTAAAAAAATTCTACATTTCTGATTAATTTCAAAAGTGAACTAGCTCTTTTAGGCCCTCATTAGTAATGAAGGGCGAGTATGTGACCTGTGAGAATACAGGTTTCAGTGCATCAGCAGTTCTCTTGAGCAGCCAACCAAAGGGCATGACAGGATCAGTAGTGTGAAACTACCGCATGATTTCATATGAAATATTTCTTATTAAAATATATAAAAACTATAAAAAAAGTCCTTTCATAATGACATTGATGTCCACTGGTGAGCACAAGTGAGAATGTTTAAAACTAATTTTGGCTCAGAGAAATGTACTAAAATTGAAGAAACATTTCTAGAAAACAGTGACAATTCTACTTATTTCAAGATAAACTTTCTTCTACTTGTTTTAGTCAGTGTCTTTTTCAATGACATAGAACTAAAACAGAACAATTTTTGGATCTTCAGTTTTTCCACAAGACACAAAAACACAAGCTTTCTATGCACTTGCTTTACTACAAACCACTGCTTTAATATAGCTGTATTATTATTTTAATTATTAAATTATATTAAAACATCATTGCAAATATAGAATTTCATTTTTAGATTTTCTGTGAAAAAGGTTATTTATGATAAAACACTTTAATGAGACAACGTAAGTCACTGATGAAACTACAAATCTATGGAAACTACTACAAATCAATGAACGATCCCAAGACATAGGCCAACCGGCCAAGCCAAACAAGTATATTTTTAATTTGGATTTAAAAAATGGCTTTTGAGCTATCATTCCCAAAGTTCTCTGGAACAATATTCTAGAGCTTAGGAGCAACACTATCTGAAGGGTACCTACATAGGACCTTTATAACACATTCATAAGAATTGCATAAACCATTAATAAACGAATGCTGGAAAATTTATGAATGTCATGTTAAAACACTTGATGTTAGTTTAATACGGTTTTGTCTTTACATGAAAGAATGTGTGTTTGAAATCACTAATTTATTTAATTATTTATTAATTTATTTATCCTTATCTTGCAAGTTCCAAATCCAGCATAAACATATTCTAATATTCTATGTACATGGTAGAATAAACAAAATTGACTGCATATTAAGATGTTAGCCTAAGTAACATTCTATAATTAAAATTCTTGCAATATCAATATACAATATCAACAATAACAGGGCTTGAAACCTCACTTAAGTCTACACCAAAGAGATATCCTAAAGGGGTCTTATGGTATGTTATCCCCAGGACCTTTACAGAAAATTCATGTACAAAGTCCCAGAATTTTTTCAGTTTCCTACAGTTCCAAAAACTATGCATTAGGGTGCCCCTATATTTCTTATATCTATTGCACCAAAGAAGGGGTACCAGGGAAAATCATGTTAAGAATATTTTCTATGCATAAATTTATAATTTTGTTCAGTTATTTTGTTACAAGAAAATTTATGAAAAACACTTGTGTATTTTATCCTACTGGTCATCATTAAATTCACATCCAAGATCCTTTTGCCATACATTTTTTCAGTGACAGAGCAAATGAGACCGCTTGGTCTCCTAGAATTGTATATCTCTCATTTTTCCTTTCAGTAGTAACATGTTCTCTAAGATGTTTTCTAATTTAGATATTTCCAATGAGATTTGTCCCTTTGCAAGAAGGTCATTTATTAAATGTCAAAGTTGTAAACATTTATAGAAATCTTTTTGTCAATATTAAATTCATTTTTTAATTCAGAGAAGAATTTTAGAGTACCCTCTTTAAAAAGTTGCTTAAAGGATACAATACCTTAGCCTTTCCACTTTGTAAATAGCATTCTTCCCAAAGAAGTTGTTAAATCTGGGTTGAAAGAAAAAGGGGACAAGATAGAGGTTTTGAATCCAATCCACAAAACCTTTTAACTTCCTACCAAGCTTTCATTACATTATGAAGCACATATGTTTTTACACAGCCATCTACATGTTTTATGTTATTAATAAAGGGTAGTGACAATAAATGGCCTGTTCCTCAATGTGTCCAGCTCGCATTTTCTCTAGCGTGTACCCAGCTGATAATACCTTTTGTTTGTGCAGCCCAATAGTATAAGTGCAGATCCGGAAGCCCAAACCCCATTTTTCTATCGATTTACATAGTGTTTTAAAGGCAATCCTTAGCTGATGGTTATTCCAGATAAATGAGCTAATCTGCTTGCTTAGAGTCTTAAAAAATGATTTATTCAAATAGCACGTAAAAGACTGGAAAAGATAATTGTAGCATGGTAGTACATTCATTTTAATCACATTGATTCTTCCCAAGAGGGAGAGGGGTAATAAAGACCAATATTCAATATTTTTTATTTATTTAACAGGAGATAGTTGTTATTAAACAGATCCTCAGTGTTAGAGGATACCACCACCCCCAATTATTTAAAACCAGATTGAGCCAAAGTAAAGGGTAATACATTGTGAAGGATTTCAGTAATTGAGGAAGATAATAAACAGGTGATAAAGGGGAGATTTGATATTGGCCTATATTTGGACAGTTGACAGGGGTTGAGGTCAGGTTTTTTAAATCAGGGGTTTGATAACTGCTAGTTTAAAAGATATAGGTATATAGCCAGTGCTAAGGGAAGAATTGATTATTTTCAAAAGAGCTTCGATTGCTTCTGGAATTATCTGTTTGAAGAAACACATAGGTAAGGGATCTAGTATACAAATTGATGATTTTGATGAGCAAATTAGTGAAATTAGTTCAGGATCTGTTAGTTCTCTGTTGCCAACAACGTAATTCCCGGGTGGAGTTTGTTGTCAGATGACAACTGAGACAGCAACCCTCCAATACCCACCTCTGGAGCGTTGACCTCCACGGTGAAAGGTCAGGCAGGGTCGGGCAGGACAAGGACTGGAGCTGAAGTGATGTGCCCCTTGAGCTCGGAGAAGGACTCCTCTGCTTCGAAGGTCCAGACGAACTGGGAGGAAGATTTCTTTGTGAAGCTTTGCAAGATTTGCTGGACTGATGTGTTTGTTGAGTGACCTGGAAAATGTGAGGATATCATCTAAGTAAACAAAGACAAAGTGGTTGAGCATGCCAAGCAGGATGTCATTGGTGAGGGCCTGAAAGACCACTGGGGCATGCGTCAGGATGAATGGCATGACCAGTTACTCATAGTGACCAGTTGGGTTGTTGAATGCAGTCTTCCACTCATTTCCATCCTTGATGTGGACCAGATGGCAGGCATTCCTGATGGCCAATTATGTATACACAGTGGCTCCTTGCAGTAGCTCAAATGCTGTGGACATGAGTGGAAGAGAGTAGTGGTTCTTGATTGTCACCTTATTTTTGCTCTGGTAATCAGTGCAAGGGTGAAGACCTCCATCTTTTTTCTCCAAGAAAAAGAATTCTGCACCTGCCGGGGAGGTGGAAGGGTGAATAATACTAGCAGCCAAAGAGTCTGATGTATTCCTCCATAGGTTCTTAGATAGATTAGATTCTTCATAGATTCCTCCCCTAGGGAGGCTAGTGCCTTGGAGCAGGTCAGTGGAGAACTCGTAGGAATGGTGAAGAGGGAGACTGGTCACTTTCTTCTTGTTGAACACATCCTTCAGGTCATGATACTTGGGAGGGACTCGGAACAACTCAGGAAGTGCTAGAGACTCAGGAGACAAAGGTGAAGGTGTGTGGCATAGCAGGTGGGACTCCAGTCAAGCACTAACCCAGTGGACCAATCTAAGGGTTATTGTGGCTTGTCCATGAGAGGCCCAAGACAATAGAAAACTTAGGAGAATGAATAAGGTGGAACTGAAACTGAAACTATTTTTATCGCAAACTCATGTTCTCTTTCAAAGAATTTTCAAAGTCACAAATTAATTATTGGTCTGCAAATAGTTCAAAGAAAATTAAAGAATGAAAATGTTGCTTGCATAGGCATTCAAACCCCCCAGGTTCCAGAAGCTCCAGCTGAAAGTCTTATTGAGGACTCTTTTAATTGGCATTCACCTGTTAAATATTAAAACAGATCCCACTGTCAATTCTAAGGAAAAGAGTGAAAATGAAGATTAATTCTAAGGAAGTTAAAGATAAGGTAATAGAATTTCATAACTTGGGAATAGTTTGCAAAAATTATGTTCAAGCACTGTTGGATTTATTGTGAGGAAGTGGAAGCTGCATTGCACCACCCAAGCACTACCTAGACAAGGCCATCCTTCAAAATTTTAAAAACAGGCGAGGGAAGCCATAGAGAGGCCATTAGAATTACAGAGTACTGTGGATGAGAGTGAAGATGTACCAGACAACCATTTCAAGAGCTCTGCATAATAAAGGACTGTATGGGAGCATTGCTAGAAAAAAAACATTGCTCAAGAAGAGCCATACGAAAGCATGAAAGTGGCCCAGTGAATATGGGCTTTTTGGTGTGATGAGACCAAGATTGAGATACTATATCCAGGCAAGTTTCAAAACGCTATGTGTGATGTGATCTTAACAAAGGCCATACCTCAATTAACACCATCCGTACAGTGAAATCTGGTGGTGGCAGCATCATGCTCTGGAGATGTTTTTCATCCTAAAATTGAAAACATATTGGATGGAGCAAAATACAGGGGGATAGTACAGGAGAACCTGCTGCAGTCTGTTTAAAAAACAATGGTCCCAAACACAAGGCCAAAGCAACACAAGAGTGGTTAAAAATGTTGAATGTTCTACAGTGGAAGTCAAAGTCCAGATCTGAATCCCATTGAGTATCTGTGGCACTGTTTGAAAATTGCAAGATTAACCATTGAAAACAATTGAAAAAATGTTGAAAACATCATCAAACCAACCTAAAGAACCTCGAGCAAATCTGCAAATCTACCCCAATAGATTTAAAGCTATTATTGCAGCAAACATAGGTTCTACCAAGTACTGGTCTGAAGGGGATGAATACTTATGCAAGCAGTAATTATTGGTTTTTAATTTTCTTTTTACAATCTGCCTGCAAACAATGAATTTTGGCTTAGAAAGTTTACTTTAGGATCATATTGGTTTGCAATAAAAATACTGACTAGAACAACCTGTGTAAGTGTCATTTATAATTCAGATGAATCTGATGACTTTTAAGGCGGTTGAGTACTTTTGCAAGGCACTTTAGCATCCTACATCCATGGAAGGCCAGTTATAAGCTATATGGAACTGGACAACAAATATTGTATAAACATGTGTGTGCCTCTTTATGTTCTCAAGCAACTGCCCCTTTTCCCCTTAATGGCCATGGTATACTTTTTGGCAAGGCATTTTTTTTTGGGGGGGGGGGAGTCTTGTCATCCATAAAAGGTTTACATACACCTAGGCTAAAGATATTCAATGTCAGTTTTTCCACAACTCTACACATTTCATGTTAACATATATTTCTCTGTAAATTTGGAGACAGAATGTTTCTGTAGAATTCTGAATTCATTCTGTTGCTATCATCATGTGTTATGTCATCAATAAAGATTAGTTAGCCTGTTCTAGAAGCAGCCATGCAAGCCCAAGCCATGACACTACCTCCACAGTGCTTGAACAATGAGTTCATATGGTTTGGATCATGAACAGATCCTTTCTTTCTCCACACTTTGGCCTTTCCATCACTTTGGTAGAGGTTAATCTTGGTTCCAGAACTTTTGTGGCTCATCTCTGTATTTCTTTGTGAATTCCAATCTGGCCTTCTGATTCTTAATGCTGATGAGTGGTTTACAACTTGTGTTATTGCCTCTATATTCCTGCTCTCAAAGTCTTCTAATAATGTTATTAATACTAATAATAATTATCCATTTCATAGGCTTAATAAAGTTGGATAATAATGATAACAGGAAATAAATCAACTTAGATACTGAGTTGTTAAGGTTGTATTTACAGTGGAAAATATCAGTTTATTAAATGCAATGCATATGCTTAATAAAGTGCAAAATTAATTCACATGACATTAACATGAAACTGGGCCACTATATAAATGCATAAATCTAATCACCAAGGAGCTCTCTAGTCATGTTGATTGCAGCGGGTAATACAAGATCCTCTGTAATTGTGTGGGTTTTTTGCATTTCACAATGTGATGAGTGAGTTTGTATGATGCATGAAGTACTTGCTCCTGAACATTGCACACTTTTTTAATAATTTCTTGAGCTGTGTCCAGAACCTGTTGCTTTCTTTTGAAAAAACTGAATAGGCTTGAGTGTTTTGTCTCTAAATACCTTTTGAATTTTGATGGTTTCATGTTTTCCACAGCCAAAAACTCACCGCATAAAACACACTGTGGTCTGCACAAACCATCCCAGATAGCAAAATAATTCTGGCCCAAATATGGCCCAAATATGGCCCAAATCTGGCGCAGATACTGCAAGGAATTATGGCATAAAAATGGCCCCATGTGTACTTGCCAAAGTCATGCCCCAGAAATGCCAGGGCCATTTTTTACATTTCCAGACATGTAACAAGCTCTAAAAGGAACAAAAAAATAGCAATATAGTGCAGGTTTACTTTTTTTTTTTTTTTGCCAGATCTGACCAATGAGTATTTTGCGCTCATTGTGTCTTGTGTTTGTAGCCAATCAAAGCATTATGGATGTGATATTAGGACTCATATTCCCATGTGTCTCATGGCCTGCATTTACTTAATATAATAATTAATAATTAACATAATACACTCATGGAACACTTTAATAGGAACACTTGTACACCTATTCATTCATGCAATTATCTAATGAACCAATTGTGTGCCAGCAGTGCACTGCATAAAATCATGCAGATAATGCCAGCAGCTTTGGGTAATGTTCAACCATTAGAATGGGGGAAAAAAATGTGATCTCAGTGATTCTTTACCATGGCATGATTGTTGGTACCAGATGGGCTGGTTTGAGTTTTTCTATAACTGCTGATCTCCTGGGATTTTCACACACAACAGTCTCTAGAGTTTATTCAGAATGGTATAATAAAGAAAGAGAAATTGAGAGAGGTCAGTGGAGATTAGTCAGACTGGTTCAAGATGACAGAAAACCAGATAACCACTCTGTACATTTGTAGTGAGCAGAAAAGTATCTCAGAATGCACAACACATCGAACCCTGAGGCGGATGGGCTATAACAGTAAAAGACTGGACAGCTGAAAACTGGAAAAACATAGCCTAGTCTGGTGAATCTCTATTTCTGTTGAGGCACACAGATGGTAGTATCAGAATTGGTGCCAACAGTATGAATCCATGGACCTAACCTGCCTTGTGTCAACACTCCAGGCTGGTGAAGGTGGTGTAATGGTGTGGGGAATGTTTTCTTTGCACACTTTGGGCCTGTTAATACCAATCAATCATTGCTGAATGCCACAGCCTATTTGAGTATTGTTGCTGACCATGTGCTTCGATTCATGGCCACAATTTACCCATCTTCTAATGAGCTCAATGTTCTTCAGTGGCCTTCCTAGTCACCAGATCTGAATGTAATAGAACGCCTTTGAAATGTGGTTGGATATTCACAGCATGAAAGAGCACATGAAAAATCTGTAGGAATTGTATGTCGCAATCATGTCAACTTGGACCAGAATCTCAAAGGGATGTTTTTTTGTACAGTGTATATATATATATATATATATATATATATATATACATATACATCCAGTATATACAGTCAGGTCCATAAATATTGGGACATTGACACAATTCTAACATTTTTGGCTCTATACACCACCACAATGG
>CM074921.1:15938367-15952339 GCA_037576815.1 Pangasius larnaudii | reverse complement strand
CAACATCCTGAGGCATTTGTGACCATAACCGGAGATTTTAACCATGTAAATCTGGATTCTACTCTCCCAAATTTTCACCAGTTTGTTGACTGTTTCACGTGGGAAAGACCATCTTTATGCAAATGTCAGAGATACTTACAAAGCCACTGCACTAACCCCACTCGGTAATTCAGATCACAGTCTCGTCTCTTTAACACTCCAGTATGTTCCTGCAGTTCAAAGGCAGCCTGTATCCACAAGGACGGTGAGGGGGTGGTCACAGGAAGCCAGTGAGACCCTGCAAGACTGCTTTGAGACCACAGACTGGAATGTGCTTTGAGAACCACATGGGGATGACATTAAGGCTACGTTTACATGACAATGATGTAGTCAAAAACTGAAACGTTTTTCTCTTGCATTTTCAAAAAATTCCAGTAACGCTGTATTATATATGCGCTTGCCTTTACAATAGACATGTACTGCACATGTCTACATACCTAACATGTGCTACGCACGCGCATGACGTCACCGTTTTCAAAGATTCCTGTATTGGATGTTTACATGGAGACAATAACAGCGGAAGTGGTGGTACTGTGAGGATCGTGTTTTTTTATTTGTCCAGTGCCTTCAACACCATCCAACCAATCATGCTGAGGGAGAAGCTGCTCAGAATGGGTGTCAGCACATCCACCATCTCCTGGTTTGCTGAATACCTGTCAGATAGGCCCCAGTTTGTGCAATTGGGGGCCTCTCTGTCTGACACGGTGATCAGTAACAGAGGAGCACCTCAGTGGACTGTCCTGTCTCCATTTTTGTTTACGTTGTACACCTCAGACTTTCAGTACAACTCTGAATCATGCCACCTGCAGACATTTTCTGATGACTCTGAAGTGGTGGGGTGTATTAGGGATGGACAGGTGTAGGAGTACAGGGGACTACTGGATAACTTTGTGGACTGGTGCGCTAAGAATGACCTACTCCTAAATGTGACCAAGGAGGTGGTGGACTTTAGGAGGACTAAAACTTTGATTAAGCCCATAACCATCATGGGTGAGGAAGTTGGAATTGTTAATAACTACAAGTATTTGGGTGTACACTTAAATGACAGGGACTGGAGGACCAACATTGATGCTGTGTACAAGAAGGGAATGAGCAGACTCTACATTCTGAGGAAGCTCAGATCTTTCAATGTATGCAACAAGATGCTATAGATCTTCTACCAGTTTTTGGTGGCGAGTGTCATTTACTGTGCTGTGGTCTGCTGGACGGGCAGTATCAGTGCCAGGGATACCAGCAGGATGAACAAGCTTATTCGCACGACTGGATCTATCATTGGACACTAACTGGAGACGTTTGAGTCAGTGAGGAACAGGTCACTGACAGATGTGACAGATGATAACACTTTCACATTACGCTACTTCAAGAAAGCTATCATTTAGACAGCTGTCATTATATTCTACAAGTTCAAGGTTCTTCATAGTCATTATTCACTGCCAGTTTTCACAAGTGTACTTATGTAAATACTGATGTAAATCTGGTTAAATCTACAACTATGTTCCATAGATGCACTACTACAATTAATTTAACTTATTGTATTTTATATTTTATATTTTGTGTTTGTACGTGTTGTATCTTGCTACTGACCATGCTGCTGTAACACAAGATTTTCTCTCATGGGATCAATAAAGTCTGTCTATCTATCTGTCTGATCAGACTGACAAAGATGTTAGCTCTTACATGAATAATTATCTTTGAAAACTTGTGCTTTTTTCAGACTCTAAGATTACCTTCAATGCCCTGGCTCCTTGTGTATAGCTAACTAAAGCTGCTGGAGCCCCTAAAGGCCTAGCTAATTTCATATGCTGTAGAATAGAGTATCCTATAACCATAGCTCTTTCAACAGGCTTCTCAGTGGGTGTCTCACTAAAGAGAGCAATTTTACTAATATGGAGGAAGAATGACTAAACATTCTGCACTCGACAGTGATGTTGGCCATGTTGAATATATTAAATTTACCATAGTTTTAAATGAAAAAATAAGTGGTGGTGTTAAGGGAAAGAGAAAAATACAACAATTTATCACAGTAGCACAGAAATAACTGATAATAAAATGTGTTGTTTCACTGAAACACTGAAACAGGGGAGAATATCCCAGCAAATAATTTAAAAACAGGAATTACATCACAGGAACTGCCTACATGCATGCATGACATACACAGTGCTGACAGGACAAAGTGCAATAATAATGAAGAAGCTTACTAGGAGGGGGTAATAGGAAACAGTGGGGTGAGTATGTAGGGGGACAGTAACAGCATCAATATTCTAAATCACAAAATATTTAACATTACATTAAAGTGTTAAACAATAAGTCATAAACTGTAGTTTTTGCTCAATCCAACCATTAAGTGATGTGTGACATGGTGTCAATATTGACTTGAAGTGTCTGTGCCGTGAAAGAGGGTGTTAGTTGGGATTAGAGCCCAGGGTGATGCGTGTAGTCAGGGCAGCATGGTATTCAGGATTCTGACATCCTAATGGGTAGAAGCTGATACCCAGATCTTGGTAGTTCTTGAGCAAACAATGCAAAACTTCTGCCTAATGGCCAAGGGGCAGATAGTTTGTGGGAAGGGTGGGAGGGATTGTCCACAATGCTGGAGGCTTGCGGATACAGCGTGCGTAGAAAATGTCCTGAACTTTGCAATTCCCAAACCAGACAATCATTCAGCTGGTTAAGAAGCTCTCTATGGTGCCCCTGTAGAACATGATGAGGGTGGGTGGGGGGATGATTGTGTTTTTCAGATACTGGATGCAGATGCAGGCTCTGCTGGATTGTCAAAATTCTTGGTGCTCATCACTCTATCTGCTGTTTATGCATGGGGGAGTGATCAGCAAAGGAATTGTTTTGTCAACATCCAGTGACAGATTATTGTTCTTGCACCAAACCATGAGCTGTTCTTCCTCCTCTCTGTATGATGTCTTGTCACTGTCAATGATGAGGCCTACTACTGTGGTGTCATGATTCAAGCACACAGCTCTAGGGGCGCCAGTGCTCAGAGTGAGAATGTTGGCAGTCCTGTTGTCGATCTGAACTGACTGTGTTCTCCCAGTGAGGAAGTCCAGAATCCAGATAGAGAGAGAGGCCCTGAAACCTAACAGGTCCAGCTTTTCAGTGGCTTGGGGATGATAGTGTTGAATGCTGAAGTCTATGAACAGCATTCTGACGTACATATTCTTAATGTTGAGGGAGGGTTAGGGCCAGGTGAAGAGCATGCATCTGCACAGTCTCTGAGCACTTGCCCAGGTATGTTTTTGAGTCCTGAAACTTTGCATGAGTTGACACTGGAGACCGACTTTTTTTGTGTGCACTGTGTACAAATAGAGTATGTTATAGTTTGAGGAAGGGGAGGATTTCCTCACTGGCACAGTGTTCAGTGTGTCAAACCTTGCATAGTAGGAGTTGAGTGCATCTGTTCACTTCATCACAACATCAGAATGGAGAAAAACTATGGCACGGTTTTGTGCTAATCAGGCTGCTTTGAGTATTTGAGTCGAACCTTGAGAGGATGAGTTACAACAGCAGAATACCACAATAGGTTCCACTCCTGTCAGCCAAGAACAAGTATCTGAGTTTACAATTGGCACAGTATCACATAAAATGTAAAGCTGATTTCTGTAAAAATTTCACCTTTTTTTCAATCTTCTCACATAACTGCTGCCCACTTTTTGTTTTTTTTTTTTTTTTTTTTTTTTTTTTTTGCTTGGTTAGATTGTTGTTCATGAAAATCCCAGTAGATCAAGAGTTTCTGAAATACTCAGTGCAACCCTCCTGGCACCAATGACCATGCCACGGTCAGAGTCATTGAGATAACATTTTTCCCAGTTGTGTTGTTAGATGTGAAAATTACCTAAAGCTCCTGTATCTACATGATTTTATACACTACACTGTTGCCACATGATTGACCAGTTGGATAATTGCATGAATGTACTGGGGCACCAATGTTTCTATCACAGTGGCCAGTGAGTTTATGTTATATAATTATGTTATATCACAGATTTTATGTCTTTGCCCTGAAAAAACAGAGTGATTCCATTATATTTGGTCTACCGGCCTGCCAACACCATCCCATATGCAACAATGGAGGCTGATTTAAAGGGGGAGTACTTGAAATACTGCACACTGGACAACAGCGGGAGACTGATCACTCGAACCACATCTGAAGTGGAGCAAAAATGTTGTACATTTCAGCACTGGATCTACCAGTGGACAAATGGAAATCTGCTGGTAACACAGCTAGAAGGTTAAGTATCTCCTACAATTCATCCTAGCAACAGCTTGTACTAATATTCATATGAAGATCTTATTGGCTGCATGTGGTATGTTAGGCTAAAGGTCAAATTCCAAAGTTTGCTGGGTTGTAGATCTACTGGAGCACATGGGGTTCACATAGTTCTAGAGCTAGATTGTTTGATCACAGTTTGATCACAGGACTGCTAAACTATTATTTTGTCTGTTTCAGGTGTAGATACAAAGATCACAAATGTTAAGATTGCCACCAAGTCCAAGGGGTTTGTCTATATATTGTACTATTGCACTATATTATCATATTCTACCATCATCATATCATATGTTTTATGTTTATTTTCATTCAATTATTTGTGTACTACAGCTATCAGAGTCTCACAGATGAAGGCTCCCCGAAGATATTGGAACAATTTGTCATCCAACATCAGTGCAACTACTACTGTGGGTTGCTTGGCCTGAGGGCCCTAACGACTATGGATTCTTTGCAGCAGTCAAAGATAAAGACATCCAGGAGTCCTATGCTAGCTCGTAGGGTGGGTCTAGCTGATTCATCCAGCCCACAGCTTCTGAAGAAAGGCTCAAGCAGCCCTCAAACAGCCAAGAATGTAAACTCTAGTCCCAAGGTAGCCAAAAAGTCTGATGAAGATGGGGGGAACAACAGTGCTACCAAACATAAAAACATGGAGGTCCCCAAATCTGTCAGAATGAGGTAAAGAAACTTTTACTGCCAAAAATGAAGAAGTCGTCAAGGCAAATTTTCACTTTCAATCTTTTTCTCAGTTGCATTATTCTAAATTAGAATTTGAATGGCCAAAAATGTACACTTTCTGAGGCCTGGTAGTTTAAAAATAATGGTCCTTATTCATCAAAGTTGGTCAAACCCGATCATAAAACAAGAATGCATAAATTTCACTGACAGTTTCCTAATCATCAATTTTGTCTTTGGCGTGTCCATACAATCAGACTTTCACATGGTCAATGTCTGGAAATTTGAGGGTAACCAGAATTATTAAAATAATCAATAATTATAGAATGTACAGTAAGTCAAGTAGTACAAACAATAAAAAAATAAAACAATGGTGCACAGAAACCTCTTACTAATGTACACCATGTCACAAAGTAAAACCTGTCTCAAACTGGTTTCATGATTCTTCAGTCACTAGATCTGAGGTAGAACACCTTAAAGTTGTGGAAGAATGGGAGAGTAATAGCATGAAAGTGCACGTGAAAAATCTGCAGGAATTGCATGATGCAGTCATGCCACCATGGACCAGAATCTCAAAGGAAAGTTTCCAACATCCTGTGGAATTTATGCCACGAAGAATTGATTCTGTTTTGACAGCAAACAGAGGCCCTACCCAGTATTAGTATAGTGGTCCTAATAAAGTGTTTGGTGAGTGTATAGCACAGACCTGGATGTGGACACTTAGAAAGGTGGGCCGTTCAAGGCATTTTCATAACACATTTTCTAAGATTATTACCTAATTCTATATAATTCAATTAAAATGGTTTGATTCATTTTGGCTCAATTGATTTCTTTTAGCATTTTATCTATATGAACTAAGGAATTATTCAGTTGTTATGGATGGAATTATGGCTCACCTACACTCAAAGGTTTTTAAACACCTTAACATTTATGGTTAAACTTCAGTAAAAAGGGTTCAAGTAAAATATGCTATCAGAAAAATAAGAAATAGATGTGAGTAAAAGCAGAAATGGAACTATTTGATAGAAAACTTTTTTTTCTTATTTCATTGCTAATGTGGGTAAACTGTAACAAAACAGTAAAAAAATAAAATGTATATAAAACAAAAAAAACTAAAGCAAAGAACAGAAATACACATTTTTGGACTATCTTTCCCTCTACTGATTTAATTATATTTTATTTAAGCTTTATTGAATCTTTAATTCAGTTTCATTAAATTAATTTTTCCCTGAAGGATTTAATTCCTTGGATATTGCATAATTTATTAAATGATTGATTTTCTTTTACTGGCTCACTACCGCAACACTGAACAGGGGCTTGTTTCCACACAGCTGAAGCTGATTCATTAATTGTGCTCAGATTATTGCTTATTTTATATGACTGTTTCATGCATTATACACATATTTGTTCATGCTCATTCCAGTGCAACTTTGATGAATAATGCCTAATGTTTTTTCTGTGGCTGATTAATTTGTGACATGATTCTGTCCATGGACTGTACTTTATCATTCTGAAAGAAAGTAAGATGCGTAAGATATAGTTTTAGTAATAGGCAGAATAATAACTACAAGAGTGTATTATAAGTAATATCACCTTGTAATGCTAAACTCGAGTCACTAATTGTTTTCATTATTGACAGTAAAGTACATTTTAATGTACATTTAAAAAGATGGTACATAAATGTAAATGTGCAAAAAGTAAAATGTTGTCCAACACCTGTCACTATCAGAGCACTGGCAGCATTTATTACAGCTAAAATGAAGTCATGCTATGTTTATCTCAACAACAATATAAGGATGAATGTTTAAAAATAGAATAGATTATTTCTAAATGCAAAAAAAATGCATCCAGTGAAGTTTGACAGATGTTTTAGGATGTTTTAACAAATATTATTTCATGGCACCAATGAACTGAGAAAAGTGAGCAATTCTCAAACATATGATTTACATGATGTGCTGATGTTCTGATCATTAAATTCTGATTTTCTTTTGTTCATTATAACTGGATTTACTCACACTAGCAAAATGTTTTGTGTTTTTTGTAATTGTGGTCATATAATCAACAGACTTATTGGCACTCTTTAAGAAATTGGGCAAAATTAAGCAATGATTCAAAACATTAAGGCCCTGTTCACATTTGGTATTAACATCTGTCTCGAGTGATTCAAACACAAATGGACAGGCAAGACACATAGCTGTTCACACCTGGCATTACTAATGCTTCTACTGTGAACGCTTACATTATTTCCTCTGGTGGAAGGGTGTCTCACACATTCATTACTCCAGCCTTCTGCTGTATTCGTTTTCAGGCAGAAATCCTATTTTATGTACATGTATGGGCTGTTTGAAATGATTCACTCGCATGGTCTGCTAACAAAACTTTGAAATGAATGGGAGATGAGACGATGAAAGAAGCTACAAAAACAGCTGGTTTTGTTTCTGCTGTTTTAGCCAAAGAAAAAAAAATGCTGTGGGTGCACACTAGAAGTGTTAGTGGAGCGTTATCAGTGGATAGCGGAGAGTTATTATAAGTTCAGATCGCTGCTGCTGGACGGCCTGAAGATCATTGGGATTGCTGGGGATGGTGGCACTTGGGGACTGTGGAGATGGCTTTGGAATGCGGTTCATATGGGCAACTGTACAGTGATGGCTTGGGACTGCGATTGCTGTGGTGGCTTTGGGGCTGCAGTTGCCATGAGCAGTTTTGCACTCAGGTCTTCATCAGTAGACAGTGGATAGGTTCAACAAAACAGACTTCATGTGAAAACTGTAATCCTGGTTACACAGTTGCACTATTTGTCCATGTAGTTTACAGTTATAGAAGGGATTTACTTATAATTGTACTATACGTTGTCACAGTTAATCTCAAGATTTCTTCCTCATATCGTCTCAGTGAGTTTTTTCCTTGCCATCATCGCCTCTGGCTTGCTCATTAGGGATAAATTCATACATTTACAATTTATAGCCTGAATGTATTTATTTTGGTAAAGCTGCTTTGTGACAGTGTCCATTGTTAAAATCGCTGGACAAATAAAATTGAATTGACTCAATGAACTGAGGCAATATTGTAAAGAAGAGTGGGCCAAATGTCTCCAAAATGATATGAGAGACTCATACAGAAAATGTTTCATTCAAGTTGTTGTTGCTAAAGGCAGTTTTACATGTTGCTGAATTATAGGCTGTAATTATTTTTCCAACCTGTTTTCTGAATGTTGGTTTACTTTTTGGGGGAAAAAAATAGTACATATTGAAATCTGTTGTGTTTTTTGTTGTCACCTGAGTTTATTTGTTTGTTTATAGAAGTTGGTATGGACCACCTAATAGTTATTTAGGCCCAGATAAATAAAACCACAGAACTCAAGAAGGGTGTAATTTCTTTTTCCCATGACTGTATGCAGTCAGTCAGGCAGTCCTTCATTGCTGTCAGGGACACACTGAGACTCATTTGCTTTCACACTACAATTGTGATGTGGCTGGATGCACCCCAGACCACCTTCGAATGTGGTTTGAATGATCAAATCACAATGCTTCTTCGAGACGCATTTGACCCCATTCACACTTACTTAACACTGCCCACTTACAGTTGGATCACCCAGGACACATGTTGATGCCAGGTGCGAACAGGACCTAAGTTACACAACTTTTTGTTTTATAACGTTAACCATCCATTAGAATGCTTTTGTCAACTATTATCATGGGGAAACCCCACAAGACAAATGATGGTTAAATTGCACAAGTCATAGTCACATAAATAATCAGTTTAAAATAACAATATGCAGAATCAGTGGCCTGAACTGTGAGTAGGATGATGAGAAAGGCAAAGGAACCAAACTAAGAACACAAAGAAGAACTACACATTCTAGCTGAATAATGGGACTGTCAAACTTTCAAATCAACAATTAGATACATTCTCCATAACAATAAGATGTTGGTCCTTATTCAACAAAGTTATGTAGAATTAATTTTAATTATAAAACAAGTGTACACAAGTTCCACCAACAGTTTCTTTATTCATCAGCTTCCTCTTAAGCATATCTGTACATTTAAAATTTCATCTGGTCATAGTGCATATAAATGTGAGTGTATCACTTTAACTTGAACAATGCTTGATTTTCAATTAAATAATCAAAATCAATACCATCAATAGTTATAGCAATATAGTAATTAGAGTAGCATAAGTAATACCATTCATTCATTTATTTGTCTTCAATAAGCTCTTAATTCTGGTAATGCCCGGATCACTGTTTGTGAGGCAGGAATACACCCTGGACAAGACACCAGTCCAACACAGAACATCATGCACACACACACACACTCATTCACAACTAGGGGCAATTTATCAGAGTCGAAACACCTATTGGCATGTTTTGAGAGGTGGGAGGGAACCTGAGAACCTGGATGAAACCAGTGCAGACATGGAGAGAACTTGCCAAACTTCACACAGGCAACCCGGACTCAGGAAGAAATCCAGGACAATGGAGCTGTGATGCAGATGTGCTACCTGGTGAGACACCTTACCACTCACTAAGTAAAAGCAATATATTTTTTAATATTAGTGACTATACCCAGCAAAAATGCCCACAATGACCCTTTATGGGCAGTGTGGGCAAGGGGTAACCCATACAATCCCAAAATGGCCCAACACAAGTTGTCTGTGGGCAGCCCACACAAATCAAATTGGGGACCACAGTGGGCTAGCCCGCATTGGGCCAATACCTATTTTACCCACATTGGCCCAATGCTGGTTTTCTTTGGAAACTTTGAAATGCCCAAACTAATCCCATGCAGGAACTCTGTGGGCTAGCCCGCATTGGGCCAATACCTAGTTCACCCACACTGGCCCACATTGGCTGTATGAGGGTTTTCTCAGGAGTCAGTCAAGCCAAAGGATTATGCAGCCTCCCATAGAAAATTCACATTATTGGAGAAAATACACGTGACAGGAGTTTCAGATCAATTAAATCATAGCCTAAGAGACAATGGATTAGGTTTAGCCCCGCCCCCAGCATTTTTTTTTTTTTATTTCACAGTTACAGTGTCACCGTTTATGCTTTTCAACAATAATGAATGCTACAACAGCATGCTAGAAGTGGAAAGTTGATAACAAGTGCCAGGTTTTACCCTCTTTCATTTGAAAATAAGGGTCCGTTAATGTGGATTATTGTAATTTAATTTTGTAGCATTTAGATACACAGCTCTTACGTACGTAAAGAAATTTAGACCGTCACCACCTCAAGTAACGTAATAGTTAGCTTGCTGGCCTAAATCTGAACAATTATTAAAGACTACTTTGTACAGTTTTTGTGTATAGAAGATATCGATTGTCAATAAATTATATATTCATGGTTTGAGACTCAATATTGTCACTTTGGTGCTGTTAGCATAGCCTGAGGGAGAGTTAGCATTGTGTTAAATTACTATGCTATTTTGCCAGTAACAGCTGTAGCACAAGTGCCTCCTCTTTAATTTGAACCCGGCTCTTCTCAAAATAAAAAATCCGCACACCTAAGTAAAATTGTGTATAGTTTTTTTGCGTTTTTTAATAGGCAATACACATACACACACGTCACTCTTCTAAAATCATAACTACCGTCTATTTATACCCTTGGTGAATCAATGAGACAAGTCTGTAAGTTGTATAATATGTGCATGAACTGCTCCATGGCAGCAACCTAGCCCTCATTTCCCTTACAGTCTCACATGTCTACAATCATAAAATGATAAAACAATCAAGCAATTAAAGTAATATTAAAGTAAACTGCTTAAAGTAATGTTCCTACCTAATTGAAATTTATTTTTTGCACCACTCCATCCTAGATAGCAATTGTGCGATGTAATGAAATACACAGAAGTATAAGATAAAACTATTTGACATTAACAGTACTTGACCAGAGTATGCTAGACTGTAAAATGTAAGGAACAATCACTAAACTGCAGTTCAGATTATCTGTATTCTGACATTGTCATTTTTATTCTGTACTTATTAAATTATTAATTACCTTTATATATAATTATTGCTTGACTGCATTTTCACAATATGTTATAATTTTTAGCGTGAGAAGATCAGCTTTCCACCTTTTTCTTGATAAACCAATGAATGCTGCCATGATGGATTCTAACTTCCATTGTACTGTTGTCCTGTTCCGGTCTCAATAGGAACCCTTATTAAAACTAGCTAATTAAACAGAGAAACCTTTTGAGTGTTAGTAAGAATAAAAATGAGCTCAGGGTCAAGCTGTGCTGTCGTTGGCTGCCACAACCACAGCAATAATCTGAAGAAATATTTAATATTTAATATATAATTTTTTTGTACATTGTTGAATAAGCTCTTATGTTGAATAAGCTCTTGACAGTTTATAAACCCTATTGCAGTGTGACTATTCTTGTGTTTAATACTGGGCATACCTTCTGGGTTTTTTCTCTCAAGTGTACATTCCTCAGAGCCACTGCACTGCTCTGTTCATACACAGTGGGAGGACCCAACACAAACTGATCATGACTACACAAAAATGGGCAAAGAAAATATGTGAAGGACCAGATCACAGTGTAGTGAGTTTGGCTCCTTCATGCTGATGGAGTGATGAGGACGAGGTGATGAGGATTCAAAGTGATGAGGATTCTTTGCTCTACACTGGGCTTCCAATTGAAACATTTAATACCCTAGTTTCAACACTCTCCGACTTTGCTTGCAGTGTTTTCACAATGCCAGTACAAGACCAAATACTGATGGCACTAATAAAATTGAGATTAAACCATCTCTCCTATTGGATTGACAAAATGGAGGAAGTCCTAAAACCCCTTATTCCTTGGGTTCCAAAAGAAACTATTTTTGCAACCATGCCAGCAGTGTTTAAACATGTTTTTTTTTTTTTCAAATACATGCATTATAGACTGCAGTGAGAGCCTGTTGCAAAAACCCAGAAACTTGGATTCTAGAGGAAAGACATTCTGCCACCACTACTAACACAACACAATCAAGCATCTTGTTTCTGTTGCCCCATGCAGATTAATCATGTTCATCTCAGCAGAATACGGTGGGCACTGCGGTGATAAAGTCATCACCATGAATTCAGGAATACTGCAGTACTTAATGCCTGGAGATGGCATTAAGAATTGGCAAGAATTGCGACACTTCGAATTCATGTAGAAAGAGCCATCAGATGTCTAAAAGTGTACAACATATTGTGTCCCAGGTTGTGCCAATTAACATGGCTCCGAAAATAGACAAAATTCTGAGAGTTTGTGCCGCACTTGCAAACGTGTTGGGGACATGATTTCTATGTGTAAAGCGAAGATGAAATGAAACTGATATGTCAGTAGGTTTGAATAATTTTTTATTTTGAAATATTGAACAGTATGAGTTTGAACTGTATTTTAGATTAATGTATATATATATATATATATATATATATACATACATACATACATACATACATATATATATATATATATATATATATATATAGGTTTTAAACATTCATATGACTAATTTTCAAGTTTTGTATGAAAAATTTTAAATAAGTGTGATAAATATGAAACCTTGTATGGAAACTTAAATATTGCATGTTAGTATATGTTTAAAATATTCACATTTCATGTCAGTATGTAAAGTAAACTGTAATACAGTTATATCACATTGCAATAGAACTTATTACGGTTTTATAGCACACAGACTGAAAGAGATACTTTACACGTTTCCTCTGAGCTGTATGCAAAGGAGCAAGTACAACGTTTGAGAGGATTTTACTTTTCACGCATGCTACCCCAACTTGTGGATAAAATGCATGAAAAGTAAAATCGTCTCAAATGTTGTACTTGCTCCTTCGCAATACCGCTCATCAAATGGCACTGTAAACATGACATTCTCACGAAGTGTTTTGCTGTTTTGAGATTTGTGGCAATTTGCAATTGAATGTAGTATCCCCTACTACCAGTTTTCTGCAGATGCAGCTCTCCAGCTACTAATTTAATATCACAGAGTGAGCTCTGATTAAGCTGGTTAAAGAGTGATGTATAGGGTTTTTTTTTTTTGCACAGGACATTTTATTTCTAGAAGTTCACAGGTGTCAATCATTCCATGAGGACTTGCTGAGAGCCAAGGTTCTTGGTCACTTATAACAGTTTCCATGTGTGTAATGTTCATGCCTGCTCTTTCAGTAGGTTGCAGACTGTAATTTCATTTTCTTTCTTATAGTTTGTTGCATAGTTGACATGAAAACTGGGATACATGTGCTCACATATGAATTTATTACCTTTTGTAGCTGCATGTATGGGAACCTTTTTGGCTGAACTTGCTGTAATTCTGATTTTCCTTGCACTTTGTCACAAATCAGATGCACTCTGCTGTCTTGTCTCCAATTCTATTTGGGCTGCTTGTGCACTGTTATTTTAAATGAATGCATGATAGCATGCCTTGCATGTTTCACAAGTTAGATCTTGACTTCAACTCTGGTGTGGCTGAAACTTTTTAACATTTTTTTTTTCAGTAAAAGTGCCGTTTTTCATGCACTGTTCTGATGCTTAAGGAAGGACTGGCATTAGAACCCTTCTCCAATAAGGTATTTTTCAATAGGAAGAGTGGTTTGGTGGAAGTTCTGACTACATTCTCCTTAAACTCTTGGTGAGACCTGTGATGTTGTGCTTGGGAGTACCAACAGCCCTGCTGTTCATCTCTGCTCTGCTCTGTGGTGCCTGAAGTTAATCTGAGAAAGCCGTTTCGGCTCAAGGTTTTATGATGTCCCTCCATTCCACGAGCATTGCTCATCTGTACATGCAAGCCCTGTCTTTCCACTGAACATTGCATTCTGCACCTGAAATAATGACCAACTTAAACAATACCATGTTCATGACTCCACTAATGATTAATATTATAAGTTATTAGATACTATAAGGCTAGGTAATATTATAAGGTATGTGACAGAGTGACCTGTCCCTAAGATCAGCATCCCGATACACACACAGACTTTACACTCTCACTTTCTCCTCC
>CM074921.1:15915231-15934969 GCA_037576815.1 Pangasius larnaudii | reverse complement strand
GCAAAATCACAAAAACTCTGTCATTGTCCAAATACTTCCGGACCTGACTGTGTGTGTGTGTGTGTGTGTGTGTGTGTATATGTGTTTGTGTCTTCCTTCAGCTGCTCATGTTAGGGTTGCCACAGCGGATCATCTGCATGATCCCCATATTTGATTTGGCACAGATTTTACACTTTTGATTTTATTGTACCACTCAGTCTTTTTGGATAAGAGAGTATCAGCACAGCACATCTTCATTTGGCAATATTTTCCCACTCTTTCTTGCAAAAACATTCTAGATCCATCAGATTATAAGGTCATCTCTTGTGCACAGCCTGCTTCAGGTCACGCCACAGATTTTTATTTGGATTCAGGTCAGGGCTCTGGCTAGGTCATTCAAAACATTGATCTTCTTTTGGTTAAGCAATTCCTTTGTTGATTTGGATGTATGCTTTGGGTCATTGTCATGCTGAAAGGTGAAATTCCTAACAGACTAACAGACACCTGAAGGGTTTGCACTAAAATTAACTGGTATTTTTAGCTATTCATGATTCCCTCCACCTTGATAAAAGCCCCAGTTCTGGCTGAAGAAAAGCAGCCCTAATGCATGATGCTGCCACCACCATGCTGCACCGTGGGTATGATGTTCTTTTGGTGATGTGCTTTTTTTGCACCAAACATAACTTTTGGAATTATGGAAATATTATACCTTTTGTAATTGGTCTCATCAAACCATAACACGTTTTGCCACATGGTTTGGGGTGATTTAGTATGGCTTCGGTGTTTTTGTGAGAAAGGGCTCCCTTCTAGCCACCCTACCCCATAGGCCAGATATGTGAAGAATATGAGTGATTGTTGTCACATGCAGAGAGTAATCAGTACTGGTCAGATATTCCTGCAGCTTGGCAGCCTCCCTGGTAAGTTTTTGTCTCTTGTCTTTTTATAAATTTTGTAGGGGTGTCCAGTTCTTGGTGATGTCACTGTGGTGTTCCATTTTCTCTATTTGTTGATGATGGCCTACACAGTGTTCCATGGTACATCTAATGTTTTGGAAATTCTTTTATACCTATATATATATATATATTCCTAACAAGCTTCCACAGAGACAGCATCACTAATTGAATAATAAGTAACATCAGCATTAATATACTTTGACTTTGAGCTTGTTTGTCATTTCCTTCCCTTCTTCTCTTTCTTGATATGTGAAGATTAAAACACAATATCTTAATATGTCAATATTAACACACAGCCACACTATGTTTGAGACTAGACCCCTCCCCCCCTTCCCATCATGATGGGGCTCTAGGTGGAAGCTTATATGGTCTAATGGATGGGCTGGCCCGGAGTACCAGAAACTAGACACAGAAAGACACATCATACATAATAAGCTTGACATGTGTTAAGTCTGTCTAGTCATTGGAGTGAATCTCAGTAACAGTAAAATGTAGGTGATGTTCACTCCTCTAATTACAACCCTTCACACTGCAGCAATGGTCCAGACTGAAATACTTAAGCAAACAAAGCCAAGTAAAGCCCCACTCAGCCCTCAAGATGAGCAGCAGATGGGCTAGGGAATTTATAAACAAAGAGATACACATCTATTATATCAAAACCATTTTACATTTTATTTGGACCTCTGGTATCTCTCATCGCTCTTCCAACATGACAGTAATTATAGCCATCAAGGTGTTCCCTTGGAAACATCAGCCAAGAACTTTGGAGAACTGCTTAATCTCAGAGCACCCCACTGACATCATCTTGTAGTTTATTTTTAAAAGTGGCTGAAGAATGTAATGTCTGTAATGGCAGATGGACCAGATTTATATGGACATCTGCCACACTGATTAACCGATATATCAACTTAACCACTGCTCAGAGAGCTCTCATGCAAATAAGATAAAATATTGCCTAGATTAGGGCATACACAATACCAAATGTCTGAAAACTGATTTTCAATCTAACTCTCTCTTCATCCTAGGCTTTATCCATTGGGGAATTATTTTCAATGCAGTGTCCGGTCAAAATACAATAAATGTCACTGCAACAGTTTTCCTAAATTAAGAAAGAGTGAAGAGCTAAAACTCTGATTTATATATCAGTGCTAAAAATATGAGTCAGTATTGAATATGTAACCGGCAAGTATTATTGCATCAAAAGATCCAGTGATGATGGGAAAATGTAACAGTATTATATAAAATGGTTGGAATGTAGAGCTTTTATTTGTTGGTGAAATGTATCAGTTTAAAGATCCTACTGGAAAATGCTGTCATTATTTTCCTTCTGATTGTAAAACACTAATTATTGGAACATAGATTAATAAAATTCAAAGAAGATGGCATCAGCCATTACTAACCTATTAGACAGGCAGATTAATTATATCATTATAATCATAATTTTCCATAGTATAAAAGTTCCCCTTAAGCATTACCTTCACTCAGATATTAATTTCGAAGTGAAACATGCTTAATATACTGTCTATATAAAGCTTGCTGATGGAGGTAGACATGGAAAACAGTCAGCAAAGGCACCAAAAGTTAAAGCTGAACTGTGACTTTTTTTATCAGGAGCAAGGTGTGTCACAACATCCCTGTCTTCCCAGGATCCCCAGTCCATAGCCACACCATTTTCAACTTCAACTGTTCAAACTCTGCTGACTTTTAAGGTCCTCATCTATTTCATATTAAAGCTCACTGAGGCTACCTTATTATATATACATATATGTTAGTCAGTCTTTGCTTGTGTTGCTGGTGATTTCTTGCTTTATCTCATATTTCAGCTCTTTTGTTTTGCTCTCTTAGTTTGTTCCTTTTTGTCATTTAGTCCTTTCAGGATGTTTTTTTGTTTGTTTGTTTTATTTAGCATATTCTTTTTGCTTACTTTTTTTTTTTGATTGTTTGCCATGGTTTGACAAGATAATTTTTAATGTCCCCAAAATGTTGGTTTGTCATGCATTTTAGAATAGCAATAAATGTAAAATCATAAAATTGATTTAAAAATATGTTGTTTTGTTCGAGTTGCCACACATATTATTAATTATGGCACAGATTTAATATAAAATAAACGTTATCCATCCAATTACAAGAAGCACAGGTAGAAGAGCCCAGTTAGTTGATGTTTATAATGGAAAGAGAAATTATCATGAATGACTCATGACATAAGCCTATGTCAAAATATTCAGTTTTAATTTTAACTAGATATATAACTGAATAGAAATATATTATTCAGATTGAACAGCTAATGCAAAGGAATACAGATATGAATAGGAGGTACACTATTTGATTTGAGACTAGATCCTATCGGAAATGGGATCCCACACAAGAAAGACGCACAAGAGAGAGGTATTTACTTTAAATATGATGTGAGTATGACAACCAAATAGAACAAATAGAAAATGTACTATATATCTGAATGGATGCCAGTAGTAGCAATGATGGCACAAATTTATTATTTAATCATTTAAACATGATCTACCGTCAACCAGTTTTGCCATATTAATAATGGTGCCATAAAATGCATATATGACAGTTACACTGAAATTATTGAAATAAGGTGCTAATTGTGGAAATAATGTTTTATCTTATAAAACTAGATCTATTTTATTTTTCCTTGTGCAGTAAATCTCCAGTTCTTCACAGGCTGTCATCTTGTTCAAAGATGGAGTCATGCAGAGTGATAGGTAGTACGATCACTTATTTTCAGTGTATGCTTGGCTTAAGCAATGCAGGATTTAACTAATAATAAAATAATAATAAAAGAAATACTGAAACCCGAAACTGAATTTGTCCAAATTCATATAAATGTTCTGTTTCCATGCAAGTCAAACTTTTATGACACACAACAAAAAGGAATAAGTGTCATTCCAATAAGTAGGAAATAGATTCTCTTGAATTATTTATCAGAAACTAAATGGTGTTATTCCAGTTAAAAGGTTAATAGTTTTGTGTTTTAATATTGCTTTACAATTTGGTAGATATGACAATTTTAGGTGCAATGTATGCATCTGTGACATTAATATGGGTGTAGGGTAAGTTTAGCTAACACCAACACCTTTCTATATTATTCTGTTTTTTTTTTTTTTTGTTTTTTTTGTTTTGTTTTGTTTTTTGAACTAATAGAACTGGTTAGTTAGTCATGTTTGTTTTCTGACTCATTATAGCAGTGAGCATTGATTTCTTACCAAAACCAAGGTTATCTATAGCCAAGTAAGGCTATAGATAGTAGCAGTTAAAATAATTGAATTAAAATGCAATATCATTAAATTTACATTTTAACTCATTGCTAAGATTACCGGAGGGCTTGTGAAGAAAAACATAGCTAATGTTAGCTATAAAATACATTGTCATGTCAGGATCCAGCTGTCCACCAACAACTAAAGGGCAAGGGTCACTCCTTTGAAGACAGTTATATACACATTCTGGAAAGGACTCCTTTTAATTTTTAATTAAAACTGGATTGTAACTATCACTGAACATTCGGGAATGTCTGCAGCACTACCTACAATGCCAACCTGACATGTTTACCCCAGTGGTTTCACTTCAAGTCACATCTCACCTGCATCATGGCATAGTTCAATGTCAAGAACATGAAGAATGGACTTGTGTCCTTGGGAAGTACATTCTTGGCAAGTACCTTTGCAAGAACAAACTTTCAAGGAGTTTGGTATGTGCTGTGTACTGACTATGGCACAATATCTTTGCCCAGTCTGAGTTGTACAAAGGTGATTTTCTTGCATAACTTTATATATATATATATATATATATATATATATATATATATATATATTAAGAAAGCTCACAACGCAAAAAAGCAGCAAGGTAGCAAAAGGCAGAACTGTCGGATCTGTTTAAACATGATGGTTAATATGCCCATTTAAATAAAGACTGCTGTAAACCATAGCAGTCAAAAAATTTATTCACCCTCAGACAATGCCAACTTAGCACTAGTTAAGCTAACAATTGGAGGCTCCTCGTAATGAAACGTTGGATTCAACTGATATTGTGTCATTTGTACCAAATAAACAAAGATTTGACAACTACATGAAAATACCCATGTTCTCTCCTTGTCTCTGTGTGGGTTTCCTGCAGTTTTCCTCCCACATTCCTGACATCTTGCAGGTACGTAAATTGTCTATGTTAAATTTCATTCATTCATTCATTAGTTCATCTTCAGTAACCACCTTACCTGGTCAGGGTCTTGAGGATTCAGAGCTTATCCCGGTAACACTGGGTGCAAGTGGGAGAGTTCACCCAGGACGAGGACACTCATTTACCCCTAGGAGCAGCTTAGCATAGCCAATCTGCCTATCTGTATGTTTTTGGATGAAACCCGAGAACCTGAAGGAACCCACACAAACACAAATCTCACAGCCAGTAACCCAAGCTTAGTATTGAACCAGGGACCCTGGAGCTATGAGGAGGCAATATACCTAAGACCTTTTCACAGTACTGGCATCCCAAATTTGTCTTAAAATTAAAAAAATAATTGTCTTAAGATTTATTTTATATCTTCTGCATTAGTATGTCAGTGTCAAATTTTGGATTTTTGTATGCCATTAGAGAAAGGGGTTTATTAAGTAACATACCACTGTTCAGATAATATACACATACAATATATAAGATTTACAATACTCAAGTGAAACAAAAAAAAACCCTGGAGAGAGAAATGTGTATAACATCAACAAGGCAGTCTGCAATTTGGAGTAAAGAAAGTGACCCTTGGCTTCTCAGTCTATCCCTTAGTCATTCATCAAGTTCTGTTTATAGCCACTCGGAATGCTCACAGTAAAATATGTCCCACTGGATTGACAGAACATGTCAATGAGGTGCATTTCTCATGTTCTTTCTCAGTCTGTTATCATAGAATTCTGAGCTACAGAGAGGGAGAGAGAATAGAAAGAGAGGCAGAGTGGAGTTCTAAAGAAAGATTTATTTGACCTCATCTGTGCTGAAACTTAAAGTGAAAAGCTCATTAATTCCAGGGTCACTCCATTTGTACATAAATTGGTTAAAAATGTGTGGGAGACTTCCAAATATACACAAAAAATTATAAATCCCCCACCTCAACCTCCCTTTGTTTCCTTTCCTCCTCCTCAACAACCAATGCCTTATTCCAAATGAAAGCTTTTCCAAGTTGACGTAAATCACTGAGTTTTTTTTTCTTGAAGATCCCAAATCCCAGTCAGAGGGAGGGAATGGCCTGGAACGTTTTGCACTTATTAGTCTGTAAATATAGTGCTGTTTTAAGCGATTACCAACTGTGAATGATTTTTCACTCCCATCCGTTCTTGAAGTGGGACCTGTCATTTGTCTCAGGGCCTGAAAAAGGGCAACTGTGAAGAGTACTCGAGCAGAGTAGGAGAACAATAAATTATGTTAATGCACACATTTTAAACGGCTCATATTTCTCTTGGCCTGTTATCAAGACTACTCTGCTGAGAATGTAAACTACCTTTCCTACCTCCCCCATGTACAATGTTTAATGTTAATCTTCATTCAAAACATTTCTGTTAATGTAATAGCAAATGTAGCCAAATGTTACAGACTTCTTATTTTCTTTTTCTTTCAGTGACAGTTGTTTTTGGACTAACATCCGCCTGGCCCCATTAACTGTAGATGATGCAAAATGGGATGATAGTTAATAATAGTGAAATAATAAATAATGTAATAGTTTAATAGTAAATAATGTAAGAGTTCAGTAGTAAATAATGTAAGAGTTTTATAATTAAGTATAAACCTTTTAGCCCAATATATTAAATACTAGTATTGAATTACTTCAGTGTTTAACCTAATCTATAGCTACTGCTTCTGTAGTACATATAGAGTTTATGGAAGACACGTGTATTAGCATAAATGTTTATTGATTTCCCAATCAACTGTTTGTAAACTTCAATTACAAGTGAGTTTTCAGTAAACTGTTTTTTTTTATTTTGTTTCTCAGCACAAGGAAACAGGTCACAATTACTGCCTGTTATGAGCTACAGATTCAGTAGAAAGAGCATTTGTTGAAAGAACTCTGGAGTAGTAATTTAGTAGTAGTACTAAAGCAACTGGATGTACTGAAAATGTTTGTGCAGTGGAGGTTTGAAAGATGGGCTATAATGAAATTCACTTAATCTGGTCTAATAATGAGATGTTAAAGCAGCCCCATTAATATGTGACCATGATTCACAGAATTTCATTACATTTGCTGTTGGCTGGTCACTATCAACAGCAGTCCAGCAGTCCATCTCTGTTATGGTTCAAGTCTAACTCAGGACTATGGTAGCTCATGGAGTGCCTTAGTGATTTATGAAGTCCATCATGTCTACTCTGACCACCCCCCCCCACCCCCCCCACCCCAAAAAAGAAGAAGCTCACATATATGTCTGAACACTGACTTTTCACTTCAGTCTCAGTTTAAGGTGCTACATTAAAGCAATTGTTTTTACATGCATTGCTCAACTTGTATGAGACAGCACCTTCACATAAATCAGTTAAATTATGTAATACAAAAAATGCCAGTTTTTGGGTATTCAGAAATTTGGAAGCCACTGAGCTATGCAAGGCAGTAAGGAGTCATTTTTAATCATTAAAAAATAAAATTAAACTTTTCAAACTTCTAATTAGTGCAACACTACATTAAAATAATACTACATTACTGAGTATTTTTGAAGCTTTTTAACTTCTGCTTCTTCCTTATTACATTATTTGAGTGTTATATATGAACCAGTGTTATATGTTAATTAGTGTTGTAATTTTAATAAATTTATTCATATATTTTAATAAAGAACACAAATTTGTTTGAGGTTACAGGTCCACAGAATGTATCCACTATGTTGCAAGTATTTAAATATTAAAGGAAGCCTACTTTTTAATCTGATCACGGTGGAGTGACATGTGAGAAACTCCAGGCTTCTTCACCTTATTGCTAGAGAAACAACTCTGAAGAATTTCCATATTGCAGTAATGGTAGAACAACCGATGTAAGGGAATTGTCATTTCAAGTAACCTGTAAATCATTGGTGGACTTGACCGTCACTGTCATATACACAAAGAGAATTCTCACACAACATTACTGCCTTCAGACGTGCATGTAAGAACATGAGTACAATGAAAGCCATACAAATCTTAAATGAAATAAGTTCATCTTCCTAATTATTTCTGGTTATTTTTTCCTTAATAACTGAAATGTTCTTCTGATAAAATACATTTTTGTTTTAATGACCTTAATTCAAACTTCAAACAAGCTGTTGCATGTCTTTATGTCTGATGAAAACCAGATGCTTGTATGTTTAAGCTAATGATCAATCACAACAGCACCTTCACACTTATGTGAATGTTACAAATCTTTGTTATGAAAAGGTGTGTGAAGACTAGCTGCCTCTGTAGATCAGTGTGTCAGAAACAAGATAAACTAATTGGATTTGGGACAAGCAGGAGTACTGTTTGTGTTTGTTTGTGTGTGAGAGGTCAGAAAAGGTTCAGGGAAGTAAACCATCCCTGCAACCTAAGCAGCCCATATGACACCACAGACATGCTTCTCTGTGTCTGTGGGAATGGGGGAATTCCACTAAATATTTCCCTGGTCAAATAAATACCTAAAGTGTCAAAGCAATTCAGTGCGTAGCCACTAACCATGTTTCCTGCAGTCATATTGTTTTATTTCTCAAACAGGGAATCTGTAGTAAGATAAGGTGAGAAGGGAGCTGAGTAAAGATAGAGCACAAATAAGAGAGAGAGACAGTTCATGGTCAGAATGCTATAGGTCAAGACCTTGAGGTTGTAATGATTAGATGATGAATGTTGTGAGTAAGAGCTCAAACATATGTCAGAGGACAGAGACAATAAGAGATAATGGAGGGCACAGGGTGTGGAGGAGGAGTACACAGAGGGAGTGAAAGAAAAGAATTCACACAATGCCAACAGCAAAGTGTTTTTCTCCATTATGCATATATATAAATGCATTTATATAAAATGCATTTAAAGTTTCAGTAAAACAGGCAATATATCTCATTGCATCTGGAAGGCAATGGACAAACTTACATAAAGCTTGTTACCTGGCTGAAGGAATAGTCCCATGAATAGTCCCTTAAGCAGATAGAAGCAGCTGGCCAGAGCCATGCTTTGTAGGTTTTATAGTCATCTACACACAGATGATCACTGCAGCTGCACAGAGTCAAAGATTCCTAAACATACCCTGGAGGAAGTGAACTCTGACCTCACACACCCATAGGGTATGAGGCACTAAGACTGGCCTAGCCTGGCCTGGCCTGTCTGTAAATATATTAAAGTCAAACCTTTTCAGTACAATAAACATTAATACCCTAATATACTACAGGGACAGAACTGGAATTGGTAAAATCTTGAGCAAGCAGACAATGTTAATGGCCAGCAGCACAGCCTAATCCTTGCATGCATCATGTTTCACTCTCTCAAATGAGGAATTTGTGAGGAGATGTGAAACCAAACTGCTTTCTAAAAATCACTCACCTTCTTTTCCTCTGCATGTGGATGGCAGTTTCTGTGGTAACGGACAACCAATGTGGCCAGTTCAGCTTGCTTTTAGAGATCATTTACACATGTTATGAATTTGCTTCAGTTGTAGCAGTCCTGCATTCTGGATCATCAGACTCTTTAAAGATCTGCTCACAGAACTGACACTATGATTGGTTTGTTACTTATTAAACAAATTAAGCAAAGTTCAAGTAAGTAAAAAAATTTTATTAGATTTTATTATATTTTTATCAGATCATCTTTTAACCTTTAACAAATTTTGCTACCATACGCACACACAACCTCTCACGTGAACACACACAGGCAACAGAAAATGACCGGTCCAGGAATCAGTCAATATGGCTGAGATTCTGATAATGTGCCACTGTGGTGATGGAGCTAGAGGGTGGTCCCAACAACTCTTAGTAACAATTACTGGGACTTTTAAACAGAGGACCCTCTAAATAAGATCAGATATGCTATGTGGTTTTATTCTTTTATTTAAATTTAAGTCATCCAAACAATATAAACAAATGCCTTATATATTCAGGAAGCAGTCATTTGTGCTTGAATATCAACCAGATTCTTAATAAGAAGTAATTTATTATATGTTAGGTGGTGGAGAATTACAGTGTTATGAATAGTAATTACTTTCCTTTTGAATTTTCAAATTTTATATTTATGGAATTTGACTGTATTGCAGTTTTATTTTATACACCTTCACCCCTTTCTTAAATGAAAATTGTCTGTAGGTCATGGTAAAGTGAAAATGAGGATATGAAAAAAACTCAACTGTTACAAAAGGAAGTAAGGTTTCTTCTATGACAATAGACATGTGTCTACAGAGGATACAGATAGCTGTTGAGCTCTTACCAGAACACAGGGAATGTTCCTGGGTTCTAGTATTTTTATTTAAAAAAAAAAACAAAGACATGTGGATTGATTCTTCCATGATTATGGGAAGCTGACTAGTGGAGGTCAAGTTGTCTGACTGATGTTCACAACATAAAATAATTTCTAAGATGATGTAATTCATGGATACCCTGTGGCTTGACTGCAGGTTCACTGCAGTTAACTTGAACACAGCAATAAATTCAAAAGTCATAGGCAAGTTAATTATATGTAGAAAGCAAACTTAATGTAATTTTGTTCCACCTTTGATGGCAGTAATTTTGCTTTCCATTTTTGTTTTTTCATCACAGTGGGCTGTCCAAATGTGGTTGTAATCATTGGTGTAAACGTCTGCAAATACATTTGCTATGGAGCCAGACAGGGCGTATGATACATCTCATATGGAGATTCACTAAGCTCAAATTAATAACAAACTACGAGCAGTTCACACAAATGATGATATGCCACGAAACTGACAGAAAAACCACTGCCTAGTTTTCCAAAAGATCCAGGATGTCAAATATGGCCTGTTTATTGCCACATAAAAATGAGGGTGAAAGGCCTTGGGAGCCTTTAGATTAGTATCTATAACAAACCGTAATGATAGTTAAGTGTGCACACAAGGCTTTACTTTAAAATGGGGTGGGCGATGAAAGCATTCTTCAGTAGTCAGCATCCAGGTGGTAAAGTCTCATTGGGTTCACTGAGTCAGAGAGTGGTCCAAGGACAACGAGGCTCCATCCAAAGATGGAGGCTACAGCATGTGGTGGGGGGTCTCACAAATGGAGTTTCACAAGAAACTGATGCCCCATCGTCTGTGGTCTACCAGGCAGTGCAGCAGAAGGTAACTGGATCCAAGGTGGAGTGAGAAAGGAAGGGAGGAAACTAGGAGCGAAACCATGAAAAATGTAGAGTATGAAAATGTCTCCCTTGGTTTATGGCTGCACAGACATTCGTCCAAGAGAAACACATCCTTAAATTTAACCATAGATGCCTCTTAGCCTCTTTTTTTTTTTTTTTTTTTTACTTTTCTTTGCCTCTCTCTCAACTAGCTGGCAAGGGCTTGGTTTTCGGAAAGCAAAGCTAAGTTGCCTGGAAACTATGTTACAAAAGCATTCAATAATCTGCCCTTTTCAGAATCTGGTTCCTGTATGTGCAGTTCAGTTTTCAAACATGAACATGTGTAAATCAAGTTAGTTAGAGGCTCGTTTCATTATAGCTACAGTATATTCTTCAGAGACTATTCTTTATAACTAAGTGTTAAAAACATCATCAATACAAAATACAAACAAAATAATCAAATTGAAAAAAGAGGATTTGTAATATTTTTAATGGTTCACACTTTTTATTTTTTAAACTTTGTTTCAAAAGTATTGCTGATCATTCTCTAAAACACATATTGACAAAACATGTTCTTGTCAAATGCAGTGATGAAAGAGCTTGAAAACTGATTGAAACATCTTACTTCAGTTTTTAAGAGTCAACATATAAGCAAGAAATCTAATGCTATACTGAATACTGGTTTTGTAAATGTATTTTAGATTTACACTGAATAAACCTTTTTTTAATCAAATGTTTCATTCCTCTAAAGCAGGATACATACCATTATTTAATGCAAATATTAATAGAGAACTTTTTCTGAGATCTAATGTCAGTGTAATTTAATTATTTTTGGCAGGTTATTAAAATAAAAGCAAGAACTGTCTTGGAAGCAAATAATTTTTTTTTTAGAGGAGCCTGATTTGTGTGCAAACACCTTTCCTTCATCCCTTAAATCAGATTAACAGCATAGCAACTCTGCTGAAAAACTGACTTTGAACTTAATAGCGTGTTTGTACTATAAGCAGGGGCACGCAACATAAAGGCAGTTTTGGTGCATATTAAAAACTGTTTTAAAATCTAGCAAAAAATATATAAATAGGAGTTTTATCAAGCATTCTAATGCTTCAAACCAGCAGAAACACTCTCTAGGACTAGCTAATACATGGCCTTATATGTTTTGAAGCAAAACACACAGTGTAGTAATTTATTTGAAGCAGCTGCTTTTTCAAAATGTTTAAGTTTAGACAGGAAATCTGTTAAGCTGTTCAGCTCCTACATTGTCCTGCTTGGGTTACAGGGCCACTCAAAAAGCTACTTTAATGGTGGAAAATGGTACTAAACATAAACAGATAGCTATTCTCCTATTCTGGCAATTAAAAAAAAGTTTTAAGGCACTTCAGTCATCAAAATCTGCAATATAATTTTAAGCATTTGTGTTGTATTGTTATTTTATGTTTGCAGTTTATAGTCCTGTAAGGTATAATGTAAGATTCACCTGCTGACTATGTCAGTTATGTGAGTGCTAGAAAGGCATGAAATGGTGCACCACATTCACTGATAAAATGGCCTTAGAACAAATTTTCCATGGAAAATTATTCAGTGTTAAATACAGGATGCTAAAACATAAGTTGCTAACATTATATATGACTTAATGAATATGTTTTGGTAGTCATAGAATAATTATGTGCATACTTTTTGCATTAAGCCAGAAGAATACATTGTGACTTTTTATGTAAAAAGTGTCAGTACACTGAATGGAAAGGAGGCAGGTAGGGAGTGGGGGTGGGAAACGTAAACGCTGAAGTGGAATTCAATATGTGGCCTTAAGCGGAAAAACTGGTGATCTCAAGAGGTCATCCCTCTTTCCGGAGGAGAAAAAAGTAGACCCTATGGTAGAGTGTGCTTCTGGTGATCTTTGGTGAAGTCATTCACGAAAGAAACCGTTTCCCCAACAGAGCTCTCCTTTATAGAGATGTTCTCCATCACTCTTTATCCTTTGTGCTATTCCTAAGATGCTCATAGCAATTTAGTGAGGTGAATGGAAAAACGCTCAAGCATGGCCCAAATGTGCAAGACGCTGTTACTTTGTTTTACACACATGGTTAGCCAATTTCATTCTGTCTTCAGTGGAAACATAGTGTATAGTGTATCTTAAGTAATATAATGCAGTTTTTAGTTTTAAAAGGTTCACTTAGTATGAACCTCATTGTTTATGCTTAGATACTTGCATTATACACAACATAGATTAGATCTGATTAGGGGTGGTAAGTACATGTTCTTACCCATATTCACACTGGCTAAAATGTCCCTACCATCATTTGGGCATTTAATTGAGGGCAAAACAGACATAATTTTGCCTCAGTCTCTTAGGTTAGAGTCCCTCTACCACCCACTCCAGAAGGAATTATATGACCAAACCCACCCATTTCTGCCCATTCCTTATTATGTATGTACCCACTTGCCACATTTTCTAATGAACTCCCTTAATCTCCCTTGAACCTTTCTGATATTATGTTGTATTGAGTCAAACATGGTAAAAGTGTGAGAATATTTTTTATTCAGTTGTGTGGATTCATTTACTCAGGCAGCTGTTAAAATATGTATGTCTGTGGGTCAGCTGGTACAGTGTGTGTCCGTGTGATGTTGCACACTAATTCATGTGGTGGTCATGAGTAAATGTACAACCTGTTCATATTTAAATCACTTATTAAACTTGATGGATCAGTTGTTTTCAGAGCTCAAGGTTTTTGTTTTTCAAAATCATTTATATAAACCCAGTGTAATCTCTCTGTAATGGGTCCCTAATAACTAACCTACACCCATGATACACAGACAAACAGACAAGCATGCACACACACACATACACACACACACAGAAAGAATGTCATCATATTGAAAAATGGGCAGTAATGTTACAAATTTACAGTTACCTTTGAAAATATGCTTATTGTTACAGACACTAATTTGCTTCACAGCCAGCTCTGGAAAATAGGTTATATAAGGTCAGGGAGATTCATGATAGTCATTGAACAGTTATACTGTTTATCTTTACAATCAAGACTGTTTGTCCCAATCTGCTGCTATGGGAAATATGTGTGTATATATATATATATATATACTTTCATAAAACAGCAACAACAACAAAGTGCTGCTATGGTATGGTGTATATAAAGAAAAGAAAGAGAGAGAGTTCTCATTTGCTCTGTTTGCAGTTTGTTGTTGTTTGAATTTAATATGACTGTGTAGCAGTGTCATAATTCACAAACAAACTGTTTTATGGAAAATGACATTAAACAACTTTGGACCTAACTATATACACCATTACAACACTACAACATTATGACCTGTCTTTGGTGATTGTCACAGAGTCAGCTGGAGTCCATTTATGGTCTCCGTTTTCATTTGCAGATCTGAGCCTGGATTCATTTCTGTTGCTGATATCTGGAGCCAGTAAATGTACACAAACTATAAATCTTAGCTCGTCACTCTCTGTTTATTGTTAGATGCCAAATTTTCCCAACTAACATTTCTCAGAGCAAAAAGGTCTTCGGGGCCAAAAAAATACAATACCCGCTTTTCATCTTATCATGCCCTTATGACCTTATATATGTATATATTAGATCATATGTAAGGAAAATCTGTGAAGCAAAGATGCTTTCAGACTAACAGAATGTAAATGTCTATATATTAAATAAAAATAAAATCAAATCCATATTTGCTGTGACAACCCTTTGCCTTTTAAAACTGCTTTCTAAAAATTCTCTAAAAGGTACACTGCCAAGCAGTTTTATAAGCAAATCAGCTGGTTCAAAGCATCTCAGAGAACTTGCTACAGTTCTTATGGTGATATTTCCTGTTTCCCTTGCTTCTGTTTCTGCAGGTAAAACCAAATAGCCTTCATCTGGATTCATGTGATTGATGTATAACTGAATATCCTACTTTCTTTAACAGCATACCAAAAATTCTCTGACATTTATTTTTTAACATATGTTTGGCAAAGATGATAATAATAATAATAATAATAATAATAATAATAATAATAATAATAATAATAATAATAATAATAATAATAATGCTGAAGTTCACTATTGTTTATATAATAGTATTGGTATTGGATGAACATCAACTACTTCAAAACAGGTATCAAGTAAGAAAAAGCTAAACTTTTATTTACATCTTCAGTGCAAATACCTACTAACAAAATATAATACAGTCAGATTCATGAACTTTAAGATAACATTTCAGTTGAGTAAATTCCCAGAGGTCATAAGGTGAACAAGAAGTGGTTCAGATGAATATTCACAAATTCACAAAATTGAAATTCACAAGATTGAAATTTCCCCTTATATAGGAACAAGTCAGTGACATCACCGGATATATTTACTTTTCACGAGGAAGTGTCTTAGGCACGACCTAATCAAGCCCGTCTTACTGGCTGAACTGCGTTCTCTCCTTTAAACCGCTTCTTGGGTTTTGACATGGATCTTAGTGGTGTTTATGATTCTCAAGTGGTGATTTTCCAACAAAGTTCAAAACGGAATTTGTGAGGATGCTGTTGACTCTGTCACGGTGTTTGTTGACGGCATGATGTCTGTGCCTACAGGAAGAGGCCCGGTGATGATAACGCTATGTTTGCTGGATTCAGAAATGTTCGTATCTCTTTTTTGTTCTGCTTCTTCGTCGAAGTCGGAATCGCTTTGCTCGGTATCGCACTCGGACTCGTCGCGCGCTTTCTGCTCGGACTCGGCCTCGGCTTTATCTGACTGTTCCTTCTCTTTGTCCTTTTGTGCTTGGGCCTCCTTGGAATGTCTCCATTTCATTCGGCGGTTCTGAAACCACACTTTGACCTGAAGATAACGAAATTGTTTAATAAATTGCTCCAAAGGGATTTCAAAATGAAATACCAAAACCAATTATAAATATTTGCCATTTAGTAATATACCATGTTACATGTCTCCAAGCTGTCATTCGTTGCCTAAAATTATTATTATAATTATTAATGAACATACTGACTTTTTTTCTAAATACCCCACTATGTGCTGTTTAAATGATTTATTATAATACTTTTTACAACGACACAGTTATCTGCTATGACCTTTCATCATTTACAAATGTCGTTATAATTGACTTTCATTTCCCCATGAATATGCGTTTCGCAACTCAGAGAAGCAAACGCTTTTCAGTATTTTTATTTTATCTGCGCGTCGTGTGCTTCCTGTGTCTCCTGTGACACACGCGCGCACACACACACTCACACACACACACACACACACACACTCTTTTTTTTTTTTTTACACCAGCCTACCTGAGCATCCGTAAGGCCCAGCATCGCAGCAAGCTGTTTTCTGTCTGGTTTCGTGACGTACTTCTGAATTTCAAATCGTTTCTCAAGACCCTTCCTTTGTAGATTGGAGAACACGGCTCTGGACCAGGACCTTTTTCTTTTGTATGTCTGTGGCATTGTGTCTTTGGTGAGAACTGCATAGGGCCCTGTATAGAGTCAAACAGCATATATGGTTGCTTGCACCAGTTTTCAGGCACTGGAGTATTTATAGGCTAAATAATGTAATTTAGAGCGATATTATTTTAATAGCTTTAATATATTTTAATAGGCTATATTATTTACATGGCAATGGCGGACATGACGATTAATATCATCGTATAGGCTATGCCACAGCTACATAGGTCCTAGATAATATTTCTTGCTTTAAAAGTGCAAAGCAAAAAATGTGAAATAAATAAATAAATAAATAAAAATTAAAATGAAAAAAAATCGTTTGTATTGAGAGTTTACAGGGGAGTGCCACACTACCTGGGAAAGTGTCCTGATACTGATGCCCTGATTGTCTGGAGGAACCTATAATGGAGGATGCGTCGCTCATCCCCGGCTCTATGGAGGCGAAGTACTGACTTGCGCTCGGCTGCACGGAGACTGAATGGCGATTCGAACTAACAACAGACGTGTGATCTGTATGCAGAAACCACATTAATATATGTAGTTGTTTTATAAACAAGGTAAAATGTATAAATTTTTAAAAATCAGTTGGGACTCACTTTTGGACTATTCTACAAACAACAAAAGTGGTCAAGGAAAGCTCTCCAACGTCCTGCATTTTGGTGACTTTTAAGACGGCTTATAATTTAGTCCAACCGGAACAGGCCACTGTAAACACCCCTCTATTTAACACCGCATTTTAAATTAATATGCCTATATGAAATTGGGCATTTGATAGTCTTATCATATTATTTCTTGATACTGACAAGAAAAACAAAATCAGTGTGTAACTTGGTGTTTACCTCTTATTGATGACGATTCTTTTGATTTTGGTTCGAATTCTGTAGACAATATCCGATCAATGCCGAACTTGAGATCTTTGCTAGAAAGTGGAGGTACTGATTGAGAAAAGAATGTTGTTCTGGCCACAGAGGTCAAGTGTATTCCATGCCTGTGGTAGGCAGACGCTGCATTCACTCTCCCACCGAATGCGGATGCGTCCGGCGCTAACGGAGATGGACGAAGCGGAGATGTCGTGGAATGAACTTGAGCCCTGGCTCCCATATGGGTCACGAGCGCTGAAGACCCAGCGATGTTTTCATTGTCTCCAAAATGCAGTATGTCAGCAATGCAAAATGAAGGCTTCTTTACCGTGTCCATTGCAAAACCACCAGAACAATAGGCGGACCAGAGACTAAAATTTGACGCGTAAAGGGGATTCAGCCCGGCTGTATACATCCTCCTCTTTTAGATCGCCTGTATCTTTATGTGTGTAAAAGAGAATCACGACATTAAGTATAGCCTAACAGGAATAAGCGCTTTATTTAATGACGTGCATCTCTTTCTCTACACGCCAGAAATGTTCTCAAGTATGAAAGCCCAATCTGTGGTCCAAGAAGTTTTACGCAGAAGTTTCGTCTGAGCTGCTGATTGGCTAGGTCTTAGCCAATGGAGATTCAGAAAACGTTCCCACTTCCCCTTGGTGCATGAGTGAAGCCTTGGGAAAGAAATACAACTACTGAAGACAGTAAATGTAGCCCTCGGAATTACCATCGGATTTCATCATTGCTATCGAATTCTATACAAAGAGCTACATTTCTAATGTGATACAACCCTCTGCTGTTGCATTATATTACTTCTTATGTTACTTGTTTCCTTTTATCAATGACATAGTACATTATCAGTGGCATAGTATCAATTTCAGAACAAAATGGTTCATATGCTGAAGTAACCGAAGAACCTATTTATTTATTTATTTATTTATTTATTTATTTATTTATTTATCTTTTTAAAACTTGTCATCTGACCATTAATGAACCTGACCTAATACTGAGATGAATTTGAAACTAAACGAATAGTGTAAAATGGTATAATCATAACTATCAAATAAATTTAAATGCTTTATTATTGGCTACAAGAAAAAAAATCAGCACTCGGTTCCTTGTTGGCCCAGTGAGATTAGGAAACAGGAGTTTCTCGATGCAGGCCATCCTGTTTTTAAGGGCTCTGATTCAAGCCTAAATGAGCGGATATTCCTGCTAGATTTATCCCAAAATAGAAGCTGTCAGTATTTTAGGGTACAGCGGAGGTCCATATTTCCTCCGGAGCGAGGAGGGGGGACTTTATAATGACTGTTAGCACTTCCTTTTTTCAATATTTGTGCAACTTTATCTCAACCTGCAAGTTGCATGGTGACGCAAATCCGTCTCTATGCTTATAATAAACAAAGGAAATCTATTCTCCACTAAAACGAAAACACAATTAACTTCAGAAGCGATACTTCATCCATATGTAGGCTACAACCCAAGTGCAACCCATCACTCTCTTATTATAGCTGTGCTAGATATAGAACTATGGAATTATTATTATTATTATTATTATTATTATTATTATTATTATTATTATTATTATTATTATTATTATTATTATTAGCTATTATCGCTGCCATTACAGATACATCATTTACGAGCACAAAGCACTATTTTGTTTCAAAGTCATATTAAATATACACTTATCCAATTATGACTTTACTGTGCATTTCGATTACCATTAAAGTAAATTAGCGTATTTCGTTCATACCATAAGTGTCGGTTAACACACTCTTCGTGTACGTCAGATTTAAAATAAGAGTAACAATTATTCCTGAGATGTTGTAACAAATGCGTCACTCTGGCTCTATCTTCCTTCTGAGGCGTTCATTACGGCTGATTTATTATTCCGGAAAGGTCTATGACCCTGACTAGCTCTTACCACGACGCTTTAGAGTGACACTTTTCCGGTTTAAATTTAGAGATGAAATGTAATGTTTACCCTGGATCTTACAGTCAAAACAATCCATGGAAAAGGATGTAGAAGAAGTGCTGTTAGTATGCCGTAACACGCACGTTAATTCAGGCGTGCAGAGCACATTGCCGTATTACAGAAAGCATGGAGCCCTGGGAAATAATGGCTGAACTGGCAAACTTGTTATTCTGTTGAAAAAAAATTAGGTTTAACCAACCAACCAAACAAACAAACAAACATGGGCTTTTAGAAATAAAAAGCGCTCTGCTAGAACCGAAGTCCATATATACTAAGTTTG
>CM074921.1:15898991-15911276 GCA_037576815.1 Pangasius larnaudii | reverse complement strand
TTAAAAATCAGTGAATTTCTCTCTGGGATTAATAGGGTCATCTATCTAGCTATGTATCTATGTATCTATGTATCTATGTATCTATCTATCTATCTATCTATCTATCTATGTAATTACCTCTTTTTAGTAGCCAACAATTAAAAATAATGTTGTTATTTGGCAGATAAGCTGATTTTGCACAATTGCGGGGCAGTGAGCACACTGCCCCACTTAGCTTCCAAAGAGTTATTGTTACACCTAGTGGTCAAAAATGGGAACAGCAACAAGTGCAAATAGAAGTCCACTGGAGAAGGGTTTTTCCTGCCACCTGCTCACTTTTCAGTGTTAGTTAATAACAGGGTTGCCAAGTTGGCCTAGTATTTAAAACACTCTACGGCTGTCAAGAGCTTGTTTTATAGCAAATAATCTGAATTAAATCTAACACCGTTCTGCAAAATGACAGTGTAAGTGAGACAGTGTGTCTATGATACAGAACAAGATATTATTGTAAGATACCTACATGTAAAGATTTGTTAAGGGAGAGGGAGATTATGCAGGGCTTAAAGTCTGTATTTAAAGTGTGTGAAATACTTGTTTCCCCACATGCAAAATCTGAGAAAGAGAAGAAATATGTCCTCCTTTTCCAATACCCAATTTTTTTGTACTAGTTTAAAGTGTTTTCTGTGGATTTTGAGATTATATCCCTATATATATCCATATATATGCTTGATATATATGCTTGCTCTAAAAAGCCACTAGACAGCAACCGATGACAAAAGTGTAGTAGCCTCTCGATTTAATTTTGTTTGAAGCTATATTATTATTAATGTTGGCCTGCTTTTCCAAACTCTGTGGTCTTGAGCCCCTCTGGTCCTGTGTGTGCTATATCATGTTGGATCCTTGCCTTGTTTACATGACTACTCTTTTTTTACTTGTCCTTTATTCTGTTTTGGATTGTGGACTGTTTTCTGTCCTCTGGGACCTGTTTGTTATGATTGCAGTAAATTAATTATTCAAGGAAATCATAATTATAGTTTTGTCATAGAAAACACATGATTAGCTATCAGCCAACTACAGAAAATAAGCTTTAATGAATGGTGAATTATTTTATTAAAAATAAATAGTTTTCTGCAGATCCATATGGTTTGTATGTGCACACAAAACAATAACCTGAGAAATGTTCTATAAGGTGTACTGTTTTTATTGTAATGTCACATCATTGTTTTTATATCAACAGATAATAGATGATCACTAGCCTAAACATGAAAATGACCGCCTAAGATGCAGATTGCCTCGTGACCTTGGCATTAAAGAAACGCGATGCTGCTCTCTAGCGGCCAATATGAAATTAACTAAAGCAGCATCATTGGCTTGAACAATCATCCAGCTGCAGCGCGAGAAATTGTGCTTAAATGACAAACTACAAGCTTTCAAAGTGTGCTTGTGAAAAATATCAGGCTAAACAGGAAATTGTTACATTTTATAATTCATGCTCTGTCATGAACTAATTTTTTGTTGAAATAGATATGGACCAAGAAACCAGTGAATGTTACTCAGAGGGTGGAGTCAGTGGCGTAGATGTGTAGGATAAACTTGACCAAATATTTAAATATTAATTGGATTAAACATTACTTTTGTGTAAACAGTTCTTAATGGTTTTGTTTCCCTAGTTTGCTATTTGACAAATACAGAAAGTTTAAGCTAGACACGGCTTGAAATGCCTTGAATTGTCAACTGTGGAATCTTAATTACAATTACAGTAATTGGTGCTTTGCCTTGTAGTTTTGTAAGATGAACACCTGGTAACTTTACAGATCTGTTCAAAAAACAATAAACAATTACACCTGGTAGATACAGATATGTGAAAGGAACTATTAAATGTTAAGTTAAAATTAAAATTGAATGCTAGCATAAATGCCAATCATCACTGAATTATTTCTACAGCTACCTACTATTTTCCTTCGCTAACTTCTCTGTTTGGAAAAATTTTCACCCACCAAGGGCCTCTTTTCTCTAGCGTGGGGCTTCTGGGGTTGGTCAGCACGGTTGCAGCTGAATGTCACTAATCTGGTGTAAAATGCCCCCCCCCATGTAAAACAGTATGTGTATTATAATTGTGACAACAACAAATTTCAGACATGATTTCCTAAAGATAGCACTCCCTTTATGTGGTGTATGTGCATTAAATAATGCATATTCATACTTCTGTATGTAATGTGGAAAAAAATACTTGTAATTTCGTGCAGGTTTGATGGTAGTGTGTTTGGCTGTGTTTCAGGGCAACTGGTGCCGGGGCAGTTACCAGCAGTAAAAACTCTTTACACTTAGTTTCATATTCAATTCTTTTTCATATTGTGATCATTTGAAAATAATGGTATATAAAATAAGCACCAAGTGCAATTTGCTTATATCCATGGCACGTACCCACTTTACAGGGTTATTATTTAAAACTTCTACAGTAAAATTTCTTCATATTGAGGTTTTTTTTTTGATAGTATAATGTGTTTATTTCATATTAATTTATCTCATTTTTAGAAGTTTTGAGAATGGGGAGATAATGGTGTAATGGACTATTAAAACTGAGCATAAGAAATTTAAAAAATTTATTCACTACGTGTCGTGTTGGTGGTATTAGCGCGCTTCATGCGCCATCTACAGGCGGCAGGTCGTAATAACAGGCCATCTGTTGGCCATCTGACATCTTTATCTTGTAATAGTGTGGGGTTTTTTTTCCCTCGTTATAACGAGATTTATTTTAATTGCGTGGCAGCACAGAGCTTCCGTAAAAATGTTATGATATACCTTGTTTAGAAGTTATTTCTGATCTTGGGTTGCATGTAACAGAACTCCAGTCTTCTACAATCCCACCCACCAAATAGCCTTCTAAAAGTCCTCCTGCATGAAAGCTTCTGGCTGGAGTTAACTAACGTTATTACAGGAAATACACAGGCACCCAAATTTAACAAATTTCTCTGATTAAAATTGTAATTCAAATAAGAGGATTATCAGTGTACATATGCAGCAATTAATTCAATTCAATTTTATTTGAGTAGCACTTTTAACAATGGACATTGTCACAAAGCAGCTTTACAGAAATAAATACATTCAGGATATAAATTGTAAATGTATGAATTTATCCCTAAGGAGCAAGTAGGCGACAGTGGCCAGGAATATGAGGAAGAAACCTTGAGATCAACCAGACTCAGAAGGGAAACCATTCTCATCTGGGTGACAACTGATAGTACAATTATAAATAAATCCCCTCTATAACTGTGTACTACATGGACGAATAGTGCAATTGTGTAAACAGGAAATTCATTACAGTTTTCACATGAAGTCTGTTTTGTTGAACCTATCCACTGTCCAATGATGGAGACCTGAGTGCAAAACTGCTTGTGGTGATCACAGTCCCAAGCCATCACAGTACAACTGCCCACATAAACCGCAGTCCAAAGCCATCGCCAAGGTCCCCAAGCGGCACCATTCCCAGCATTCCCTGTGGGGCCACCCCCGGCAGCACCTCCAACCGATGAGAACTCCAACCAGAAGTACGGCATCAGGATGGATGGCAGATTTGGAGAGCAGGAGGGGTCAGAATCACTGATATCTCAGGACTAGCATGTGTAGCTTAATAGAGGAGAGACTGAGAGAGGGGAGAGATTGTTAGGTATGCTTTTTGTTCCATAACGGTTAAGCACAATGTACTTTGCGTGCAGAGTTTACCACGATACTCTATGCCTGTGAACCCTCCAGGCCTGCTCTTTTACCTAAGAAAAAAACCATTCACAAAAGGCTTGACTAAACAAATGTTTTCAGACTAGACTTAAACACTGAGACTGTGTCTGAGCCCTGAACACTAATTGGAAGGCTGTTCCATAACTGTGGGGCTTTGTAAGAGAAGCTCTATCCCATGTACCAACAAATAGCCTCCACCTTTTGATTGAAGTAGGCGTGACACCATTCAGTGCTTTACCATAATCCAATGTAGAGGTAACAAAAGCATGAACTAATTTTTCTGCATTGTGTAGTGACATTATATTTCTTTTTTAGCAATATTTCTGAAAAGAAGCCTATCCTAGTAATATTATCTACATGAGCTTAAAATGAAGACTGGAGTCAATAATCACACCAAGGTCTTTTACTGCTGCACATGTAATCAGAAAGCTTATTTCTTACTGCACATGGTCCTAATACAAGGACTTCTGTTTTGTCAGAATTAAGTAAAAGGAAATTAATAATCATCCAGTGTCTAATGTCCTTTACACATTCCTTAACTTTATTAAGCTGGAGTGTGTGTCCCCTGGCTTTGGCATTTTTGGTGTCTTCTCCAGTCTGGCCATTTTTCCAGTCTGCACCCAGAAATGTCACAGAACTCTGTATTTACGCTTACTTAAACAGATTTCTGCAAAATTTCTGTTTTCAACATTGTCAACATTGCTAGCCCCATTACACAAACTGCTAAGAAAGGATAAAAAGTGAAAATAGCAGAAGGAACAGGAAGTATTCATGCGCCATCTTATGGGTACCCTTATGGCATAGCAACAGTTTTGTCTCAGCTAAAGACTGATGGGCAATAGAGGCCAATAGCTTTGTCTCAAGAACACTGATGCTTGCAGAGCCCAACTCTTCACAACTAGACAAAAAAGGCTTAGCTGTCATGTTCTGAACATGTTCAACAAGCCAGACAAGCACCATGGCAACACAGATGCCATGAGTAGGCTTCCACTGCCTGAACACTCCATGAAGGCTGAGTGGGAGGACAGGATGGAGTTAATCACCTTGATGTCAACAGTGGAGATCAGCAGCTGGACAGGTAAAGATTATGCATTGTCCAGCTTTAGGCAGTATGTCTTAAAGTGTTCTGATAGACAAAACTGGACACAGACATAGAAGCTCTAGTCAAAGGCTGTGCCACATGCCAAGAACATCATAAAACACCAGCACCTGCTCCACTTCACCCATAACAGAGGCCAAGTAAGCCATATCAGATTTCACATACATTATCCTGGATGTTTTTGGGGTCAACTGTTCCTTATTGTGATAGATGCTTATTCAAAATGGATAGATGGATACCCTGTAACACCTGCGACATTGTCCATCACCATGGAGTGCTTAAGGAAAATCTTTACCAATCAAGAACATGTTTTGTGAGTTATGAGTTCAAAGAATTGAGGAAGAATGGGACTGTACACATCACTTCAGCCCAATACCATCCTGCATCAAAGGGATGTTTTGAACAAGCAGTATGGGCATTCTATTCACTGATGAAAAAGTCTGGAGAAGGTAGTATGTCTACTACAGTGTCTAAGAGTGCTGTTTAGTTACCATATTGCACCACAGTTAACAACTGGGTTGTCACCTGTCAGAATATTACAAGGAAGGAAATTACAGTCAACATTAGATCTACTTCACCCTGACCTGCAACAAAAATTTTGGAAAAGAAATAGCACAAACAAAAAGAACATCATCACAAACAGTTAACAGGGAGAAGGTTTTGCAGTGGAGAAACTTCAGTCAGGGACCAAAATGGATGTCTGGTTACATTGCCCCATGTGACTGGAACCGTGTCATAGGATATCACTATGTCAGTACCCTGTGCCTGTTTCTCTTACTATTTTTCTATGGACCTTAACCCTTGACACTCAAAGGGTTACCAGAAGGGGTGCAACTTGAAAGATGCTCACAAAGAACTGTCTCTAGACCAAGGTATTTGAAGGACTTTGTGCATTAAAAAAACAAAGTCTGAGACATGCTTGTTTTGATCACTGTTGTAAGAAAAACAAACTCTGCTACACACTGACATAGTCATATTAACCTTTTAAAGACAGGATTCTAAGGGGAGGGGAAAGAATGTAATGTATTTATGGCTAGCAGTATTGCTGTGTACCAAAAAGACCACGAGATGGCACTGTTGTGTATGTCTATTTGAGTACATAGAAGGAACTTTCTGTCAGTTGGTCAGTGAGTACACCAAGAGTAGTTTGTTCAGTAATGCCTATGACTGTAAAGATTCAAGTATTTAAGTAAATTCACATTTAGATGATTGTGTTCACAGCCAGCTATTTGTGAACATGAACAAAATTTACATGTTGACTAGAACCTATGTGGCTGTGTAATTAAAAATGTTTTTAATCTTTTTATTAATAAACTGTTTCAATCTCATATGAATGTAATCTAAGCATATAAACCAAAGACAGAATTTATACAGTAAATTTAAAGCATATGAAATAATGATGTCCAGCCATTACTATACGGATCAACCATAACAGTAAAACCCCTGCCTAATATTGTGTAGGTCCCTCTTGTGCTGCAACAGCTCTGACCTATCGAGACATGGACTCCACAAGCCCTCTGAAGGTGTGTTGTGGAACCCAAAGCTTCGCAGGAGAACATTGCCCAGAGTATCACACTGCCTCCGCCAGCTTGCCTTCTTCCCACAGTGCATCCTGGTGCCATCTCTTCCCCAGGTAAGCGACACACACGCACCCGGCTGTCCACATAACATAAAAGATTCATCAGACTAGGCCACCTTCTTCCATTGCTCCATGGTCCAGTTCTGATGCTCACATGCCCATTGTAGATGATGGACAGGGGTCAGCATGGGCACTCTGACCAGTCTGCGGCTACGCAGCCACATATGCAGCAAGCTGCGATGCACTGTGTTCTGACACCTTTCTATCATAGCCAGGTCTAACTTTTTCAGCAGTTTGTGCTAAAGTAGCTCTTCAGCGGGATCGAACCGTATCGGCTAGATTTTGCTCCCCACATGCATCAATGAGCCTTGGGTACCCATAACCCTGTCGCCAGTTCACTGGTTGTCCTTGGACCACTTTTTGGGAGGTACTAACTACTGCATACCGGGAACACCCCACAAGCCCTGACATTTTAGAGATGCTCTGACCCAGTTGCCTAGCCATCTCAATTTGGCCCTTGTCAAAGTGGCACAGATCCTTACGTTTGCCCATTTTTCCTGCTTCCAACACATTAACTTCAATTACTGACTGTTCACTTGCTGCCTAATATATCCCACTCCTTGACAGGTGCCAGTAAAACTAGATAAATCAATGTTATTCACTTCGCCTGTCAGTGGTTTTAATGTTATGGCTGATTGTCACATTCTAAAATCATATCAACAATAAAAATGCTGCAGCGATATAATATTCGCCAGCACAGCCTATAGTATACTGCACTAAGGAACTCAGTATGTAGTCTAGTTTAGCAAAAAAGAGTAGTCAGATTTTTTTTCTTACTACCATAATGGTATCCTTAGTAGAATATAAGGATATTCAACATAACATAGGATATTCAGCACAAAACCATGATAGTAGTGCAAAACAAATCATAATGTGCAAAACAAAACAGCCTCTGCCAAAGGAAATTGCTGTGTTAGCTGATTCCCCTTCTGATGTCAGATATAAGAGAATAAATTCTCTCGGACACAGCCACCTGTGAAAGACAAATACACAGATTTGAAAAAAAAATTTTTTTACATTTAGTATTAATTTTAGGTATATTAAACACTCACCGTGTAAGGCTCTGGCTCCTGCAGTTTTTTGTGATGGGGGTACAAGGTCTGAATGGAGGTCTGTGCACGTACTCGACTCTCATATGCACTGCTCAGCGGAAGCATAATCTACAAATACGTCATGGAACATTCAGGTCAGACTTTTTTGTCAGATATTTTTTTATTTCAGACACATTATGACATCTTGGGGTATTTTGGAAAGTATTCAAATTCAGTGAAAAAGTCTGGAAATTCATAAAATTCATAAAATATCTTCAGAATAGAAATATTCATAACGAACTAATAGTGGAATGGGGATAGGAGAATACCTTTCCATGGGAGAAGACATCTAATCGTAGGTTTGTCACCTGGGCAGGTGTGATTGATTGGACAGCCTTATCTAGCCCTAAAGGGTGACAATTAAAGGGCTCTCCCACCTTTGGGGCAGGCTCCTCTGACAGGCATATAGAATCCATTTGAGGATGGCCTGGGAGTGGTGAAATCAAGATGTGAAGAGGGTAGAGAAAAGGTTAGAGTACTCAATAACTAGGGAACATAAACAACAATACTACATCTCAGTTGACAGTAGAAAACTAGATCTTAGATCCCATTCTATTTTATGCATTTTTAGGAACTTGATTAATAATAATAAATGGTGAAAACATTTAGACATTTCCTTTTTTTCTGAATCAAAAATCATCTTTCTGTCTTTTTAAGTTCTAAATATTTTAATGGATAAATGGATGAAACAAAAAGGAGTGCAAATGCCCAATTTGGGTTCATTGAATTACACAGGAAAGACTGCAGTAGTAAGGAGCGTGGAAAGGGTCCTTACCATCAGCGTCCAGCAGTCTGTATACTGCCTTTCTGCCTGGCAGCGTGCTTTTCTCAGGGTCCTCACTCAGCTTCATCCTAGGCCGACCTCCAACCTCTACCAGCTAATAAGAGAAAATCTATGCATGATTCTTCAGATTGTATCTGGGTGCATTTACTAGTATTCTCTAGAACTATTCAGTGGTTACCTTATATACACAACCAAGGGAGGGCTGACTTGTGCATGTAACAAGATGAGTTCCAACTCCTACTACATCAATCTCATTATCCTGACAGAGTGGAAGGAAAACATTTACTAAAAGGTAGCATGATGTAATTCTGGGCTATAGTGGAATATTTCTACTATAAAGGAATCTCTTACTCTCTTGTTGAGTTCAGAAAGACTTTTTTCAGACACACTGTTCGTACCAACAATGGTGAGTGACTCAAATGCAGGAACTGAGAATCTAGTGGGAGACAGATAAACTACTGAGTATCAGAGGTCTTTAAACAACTATAATATCTGTAAGAAACAAAACTTACTGCTTGCTGCACTGTCTGAAAACATTACACACTTCCAGAGATTGCCTACAGAGATCGCCACTATCCAGCCTTACACCCAGAGGCTGATACTGCAGCTCACAAAGCGCCAGGGCAACAGCACAGAAACAGGGCAAGCCACTACTGCAATAAAAAAAGGCACATGTACACATTTCATATTCTTTCTTCCAACACACTGCATGACACACAAAAATGAATAAATTCATTTTACTTTGAGAAACAGGACATTGTGTTACCTGCTGACACTGTAGCTGTCAATCACAGGGAGGAAGTTGCAAGGATAAGCAATGGCATAGGATAGGAAAGCAGCAAGCTCTCCCTCACGCACCAGCTGTGGCTTAGCTCCTAGTAACTGACATACACGTTCTAACCAGTCTTTTACCAGAGGGACAAGCTCAACGGGGTCACCACCTCTCAAGGGCACCAGAGTCTGCAGTGAGATTAAAAATAAAAAGACATTAAATATTTGTAAAGGTATATAAAATGTTTGCCTTGGTTAGCATTTGGTGAGTTATGGAGGGGCATTGAGGGACAGATGATTAATATGAACTGTTGTTTTAAGTGGTTAGAAATATACAGTTACATACACAACACAGTAGTTAATGTGTATTCATGATTTTAGCCTTTGTTCTTTCTAACAGTACAAGTGAAAGGCTGTAAAGTTTTGTTTTAAATGATACAGTCCACTAAAACTTCTCTGAAATGTGTGCCAAATATGGCCAAACTATTTTATTGATTTGAAATGTACAAATTTTCCTTCTGAGCTATGTATTTTTATGTAGTTTCTTCTGAAAGTACTGGAAGAGCAAGGCCAATTCTTTTGTTTTTATTATACATGGAGGACATTTGGGTTCAAGATCAAAATGTTGAACAAGAGATAGAGCAGAAATTCATCTTTCATTTCCTGATATGTACATCTAGATGTGTTAAACAAATTAATACAGGGCACCATTTGTTTGACCCACCCATTTTTCAAGTGATGAAAAAATATTGGAACATGTGACTGATGGGTGCTTCTTGTTGCCCAGGTGTGCCCTGTTAGATTGATTTGTTTAAACAATTAATATCTCTAAATGTCTAGTCTTGGTATGAGCCCTGGGTTTCACCTGTGAAAACTATCTTTGTTGCTGAAAAGAATAAATCAACATGAAGACCAGAAAGCTGTTTATGGGAGAAAAGCAAGCCATTTTGAAGTTGAGAAAAGGGGAAAAATCTCTCAGATTCATTGCACAAGCATTGGGCATAGCCAATACAACAATTTGTAATGTCCTGAATGTACTAACAACCAGACATTGAGCAGGTCGGCCAAGGAAAACAGCATTGATGAAACGTTGTTTTTGGGTTTTTCTTCACAGCTCTCAGTCAGTGACATTACCTACAACCTCCACAGGGCAGGAGTGAAGGTATCACAATCCACTGTTCGAAGAAGACTTCAAAAGCAGAAATATAGAGACTATACTACAAGAGCCAAACCACTCATCATCAGTAAGAATTAGAAGGCCAGATTGGAATTCGCAAAGAAATACAGAGATGAGCCACAAAAGTTAAGGAACCAAGATTAACCTCTATCAAAGTAATGGTCAAGCACAGTGGAAATTTTGTCATAGCCTGGGCTTGCATCGGCTGCTTCTGGAACAGGCTCACTAATCTTTATTAATGATGGTAGCAGCAGAATAAATACAGATGTCTACAGAAAATGGTATCAAATCTAATTGGAAGGAACAGCAAGACAAAGACCCAAAACACACTGCCAACACAACAAAGGACTTCATCAGGTGGAAAAAGTGGAAGGCTTAAGACTGGCCAAGTCAATCACCATACCTTAACCCAGTTGAGCAGCATTTCATCTCCTGAAGACAAGACTAGAGAGATAAATCTCCCAAAACAAACAACAACTGAAAGAATCTGTGCTACAATCCTGGAAAAGCATCACAAAAGAAGAATGCAACAGTCTGGTGATATGAGTGGGTCGACATCATGATGCAAGCAAGGGATATGCAACCAAATATTAAGTGTTATTTACTTTAAGACTATCTGTTTCTATACTTTTGCCCAACTAAAAGTTGCATAGAAACAGATAGTCAAAGTAAATGTTTTGCTTATTTTAAGACTAATGTTTTAAGTTGTTTAACACATCTAGATGTATCAGGCAGTGAAAACTGAAATTCTGATCCATCATCTCATTCATCGTTTGAGCTCAGACCCATTTTGTCTTTTATATGGGCCAATGTACCTAGGGCTTAGGGCTTGCAGGTTTCTGAGATCCTTTGCATCCCACCAGACTCAATCTTCGGGAGCAGAGTTTCTTGAGGATGACAGTTTGCGCATACTGACAGCATACTCAGTCCAAGGCAGGAACTGAGCCCAATCTTCCTGGAAGATTCCTGAGAAAATGGCCGATCTCTTGATTGGCCCTCTCAACCTGTCCCCGGTTTCTCCATAAAACTCGACCAGTCTTGTGATGTGAACTGAGTGCCTTGGTCACCTACGATGTCTTCAGGGATTCCGAAATAAAGGAATACGTGGTTAAAAAGCAGTTCTGCCATAGCAAAGGCCATGGGTAGGCCAGGCAAAGGGATAAGGCACAGGGATTTTGAGAAACAGTCCAAGATGGCGGCGTGGCAGTAGCATGCAGCGGCCACTCTGGATACAAAATGGTGCTTTTTTCTTCCTTAGGCCGACTTTTTAACGGCACATGGACATCGGTGCTACCGGTGTTCGTGTACACCACCGCCAGACACTCATAAACTTAAGATACCACAACACAGCCACTCTGCAGGATGATCTGGTGGAGAAGCTACGCGATCTCGGCTTGCTGCGGGGACCAGGCCTCCAGCCCTCGGCGTCACCTGATGCCGGTGGCCGGGGGAGGGGACGTCGATAGCGGTGCGCGAGAAAGCAGAAGCGCGGCAAGAGGGCGGGGGTCCGTGCTAGGCTAAAAACAAACCCTAGCCGACCGGCTCTCCCATCCATCCTGCTCTCCAATGTCTGCTCCCTGGACAATAAACTGGATTACATCCGACTCCGGCGTGAGTTTAGAGACTGCTGCGTCTTTGTTTTCACGGAGACATGGCTCAGCGACAGAGTTCCGGACACCGCCATTCAGCTAGCCGGGCTAGTCTTGTTTCGTGCCGACAGAAACACAGCTCTGTGGCCAGCAGAGACATGCGGCGCATGTGGCAGGGCATCCAAAACATCACAAACTACAGGACACCACCATCTGCCTGTGACAGTGATGCCTCCCTTCCAGACGTGCTGAATGACTTCTACGCTCGGTTCGAGGCATAGAATGGCGTGACAGCGAGGAAGACCACCCCTTCTCCCAATGACCAGGTGCTGTGTCTAACCACAGCTGACGTGAGGAAGACTCTACACAGAGTCAACCCACGGAAGGCTGCTGGACCAGACAACATTCCTGGCAGGGTGCT
>CM074921.1:15878005-15888215 GCA_037576815.1 Pangasius larnaudii | reverse complement strand
GATCTCAACCCAATAGAGCATGCTTTTCACTTACTGAAAACAAGACTGAAGGCAGAAAGACTCACAAACAAGCAGCAACTGAAGGTGGCTGCAGTGATGTCCATGGGCTCCAGACTTCAGGCAGGCATTGACTGCAAAGGATTTTCATCCATGTTTTTAAATTGCAAGAAGAAACAAATTTTTAGGTCAGAGCAGTAGCAATCATGACCAAAGGTCAAAGTAGCAATAGACAACTCCACAGGTCACAGCAGTAGTGACAGCTATAGCAGCAATAACCATAGAATAGCCATAACCAAGAAAGTCCAGCAGTGTCCCTATTTTCTGCAAAGGCTGAGGAAAGCCTCCCACATTTATACTCACAATGTTCTACAGAGGGACTATCAAGAGCATCTTGATCAGCTGCATCACTGCGTGGTTTGGAAATTGCACCTTCTTGGATTGCAAAGACCCTTCGGTGGATAGTGAGGACAGCTGAGAAGATCATCGGGGTCTGTCTTCCCTCCATCACAGACATTTACACCATACGCTGCATCCGCAAAGCCACCAGCATTGTGGATGATCCCATGCACTCCTCACACAAATTCTTCACCCTCCTGCCATCTGGCAAAAGGCACTGAAGCAATCAGGCCCTCGCAGCCAGACTGTGTAACAGTTTCTTCCCCCAAGCCATCAGACTCCTCAATACTCAGAGACTGGACTGACAACACACACGCAACTGAACACCATTCCACTCTCCTTGCAATTTTTTGCACATTTCTGTATTGCTACCTGCATTTTGTTGCTACTGTATTTCTAAAACATTGCATATATATATTTTTTTGTCATTACTATACTCTCTACCTAGCTGCTACCCCAATAACTGCTATGTCCATATATACTTCATCTGCTGTACTATGTTGTGGAAGCGGGGGCGTGGTCGAGTGATGATTTGTGAATGGAGGGCAGAGCCGGAGAAGGTGAGTGGTAAGGAATGCACACCTGCAGGGAATTTTACTAACGAGTATTCTGTGTTGCAGTGATCTTGCTACATATGTCATAGTATGTTATGTTTACATTCACAGCAGTTTATTATACTGTTACTATTTTGCACTACTGCTATGTGTAATTCACTTCATACTAGAACTGTGTACTAGTCACAGCTGGACTGTCTCTTACTGTGCCTATTGTCCTGTTTTGGTAGATATTGTACTGTCTTGTGCTGTTTGTACATGTTTGCATGTGCACTTCATGTAGAAATGTGTAGTCTCTTGTAGTTCTGTGTTGTTTTATGTAGCACCATGGTCCTGGAGGAATATTGTTTCGTTTCACTGTGTTCTAACTAGCTATATATGGTTGAAATGATGCTAAAGCCACTTGATTTGACTTGACTTGGCAATGCCACTGTGTTGTTCATCTAGACCTTTCCTCCTACAGTCAGAGAATTCCACCAATGTCCACTGTCAAAACATACACATCATGAGTGAAACTACAAATCACTCTTGAATCCCTTTGTCTAAACTTATGGTTCTGCTTTCCTGTAATTGCATAGGCACCAATTGTAGCACATCTGTGAATGTGTGGTTCACCAAGTCTGGGTGCTTGGCCTCCGAAAATGCTGCTTGCAGCTTTAATTATTCTTCTTCTTCCGCTCTTGAAATCTATGGCAGCCCAGAGAACCGTACATAGGAATGTTATGAAACAAATAGTGACAATCTGAAATGTTACCATAGCAAATTTGGAGTCTCTATCTAGCACCACCAACAGCTCAAACGTCCTCTCATGTTTATGCTAATAACTTTTGAACCATAAGAGCTAGAAAATAAAATTCTGACTCCTTGGCTCATTCCAAGCTGAATCCATACCATACCATGGTTTCTGCCCTCTAGATTTTCCACCATTTTGTATTTTCTGAAAAACTTAACTTTGCCCATGCTGGCAAAAAATTATTAAAAGCTTTTTGATAGGCCAAATCTTTCTCGAATAACATGCAAACAAATTAGATGGCAAGTAAGCCGAAATGGATGTGAGGCTTTAGCATATTCAGACCTAACTTAGTATGTCATAGCTATGTCATAGCTATCATGAGTTGAGGGTACCTGCACTGTTTCAAAACAGTGTCACTTAGTGTTCGTGAGATATGAACAAGCATATTTTTGCTTGTAACTTCTGAACAGTTTGTCCTAAAATCATGAAAGTCTTCTCGTTAGATTCTGTTGGGCATACAAGTCAAAGGATATTAACTTGGTTAATATCTTAAATTATAACTTGGAATTTAGTCATAATGCTGTATATTACGAATGACTTGGCGTGTCGTTACAAAGTTCTATATGTGTCATCGGCACCATGCCGTGAAGGCACTTAAAATGTTTCAGAAATCATTATTATTCTGGATAATAGATCTGAAATGTTCTGGAAATAGGTAAATTTCAAAATATTATTTTCCAGATTCCAGATCTATTTTCCTGAACATTTCCAGACTTATCTAACTTTCTAGAACTTTCCAGTAATATAAATAGTGGTATAAATCAAGCCCAACTGTTTAGTTTTGTTCCAGCTGCCTAAATGGAAACATTTCAGCATTTTTCTTATATGGCATCAAGGGACTGTAAGCATCCAGCAGACGCATTTTGTTATGTCTGCAGAGAATGTATGAAGACAAGAATGAAAAAGTACTCCGTGGAAGCATCTGCTAAGACGTGTGAGGCCTACAAGGCAGAGTGGCAAGACTGCAACTGCTATCATGTATCCAGACCTTCCTTTATCCACAGTGCCCTGACCTTCTTGTTCCCACTCCTCTAGAAAGAGAGCAGCCGTCTTCAGAAGTGAGTAGCAAGTCAGAGAGCGAAGAAGACATTGTAGATCTAGATTACAATTTCAGAGGTGGAGCTGAGGAGTGAAACCCATACTACCCCGACCAAAAAGACCTCAACGACTTGAGATCTTGGTCTTCAAGTCCAATGCCGAACCCTTGATGTCTAGACTCAAGCAGTGGAGCTTGTATGAATGTGTGCAAGTTGCCTTTCCTAGGAAACATCAGCAAGCTTATTCCATCTTCTTCACCCATCAAGATGGGCTCTGCATAATGTGGCTAGTCTGTTTGAGGCAATCTGAATTGCCTGTAGCCTGAACAAATGGTGCCTCTTCATTTATAGCTCATATAGGAGCCTCAAACCCATGTTGCTCCATAAGAGGAACAAGTACCCGTCTCTTCCCTGGCTCACTCGTTGTACCTGTTGAGGATTACAACAGCATCAAGACATTGATATATGCCTTGAAAAATGATAAGTACTGCTGGGAAGTCAAAATGGTGGCATTCCTAATGGGTCACCAAGGAGGTTTTGCCAAGTTTCCCGGTTATTTTTGTCTTTGGGACAGCAGAGACACCAAGGAGCACTACCAAAGGTGGGACTGGCCACAGAGGACTGAATTCTCTATGGGGAGGAACAACGTCTATTGGGAGCCATTTGTGGACCCCCGGAAGGTGCTGATGCCACCACTGCACATCAAATTGAAACTGAAACAATTTGTCACAGCTCTAGATAAGGCGATGGCAGCCGTGGCCTAATGGTCCGAGAGTCGGACTTGTAACCCGAAGGTCGTGGGTCCGATTCTTGGGTCCGGCAGGGATTGTAGGTGGGGGAGTGAATGACCTGCCACCCTCAATACCACGACTGAGGTGAGACCCTTGAGCAAGGCACTGTTCCCCCAACTGCTCCCTGGGCGCCACAGCTAAAATGGCTGCCCACTGCTCCGGGTGTGTGTGTGTGCGCACTTGGATGGGTTAAATGCAGAGCACAAATTCAGAGTATGGGTCACCATACTTGGCCACAAGTCACTTCACTTCAAATACCTTTAAGACTTCTTTCCTAAGCTGTCTGAGAGAAAAGTCAAAGCCGGTGTTGTTACATCCTGGGGTATGTTCTTGTGTCTTTATGTTTTGTTCTCTCCCCTTTCTCTCCCCCGCCTCTCTCTCATCTCTCTCTCTCTCTCTGCAGTACTCCCTCATTGGATAACGTTCCTGTCCATCTTGACTGACCCCGCTGATGTCATCGGCTGTGACAGCCAATCAACCTCTGACCCCGCCTATTTAAAACCCGCCACCAGTCATTCAGAAGATTCTGTTTCCGCTGTTTTCACCAAAACTCTGTTCCTCTGTTTCTTTTTTGTATTGTAGTTACGTTGCCTTATTGTATGTGTTGTTCTTGTATGTCATATGGTCTGTGTTTTCCCTGTTGTGCTCTAGTCACCGGTCGGTTTAGTCATCTGTATGTTAAACGTTGTTAGTGTTGGGGAAAAGTGGACAGGTAAGTACGTCACCTGACATACATAGTACAACACGTAGGGATTCCGTTTTTTTTTTTGTTTAGACACATTAGGTTAGGAGTGAGCACCACCCTCTGTACTTTTGTTATTGAAGAGATAGAGTAGGTAGTTAGGGCGTCCTGGACGCTGAAGACTTTTTTTTTTCTATCTTTTGTTAAAGTTAGGTTAGAGGGTTCGGAAATAGGTAGACTTGTTTTGTTTTGTTCTGTTCTTTGCTTTGGTGCCGCTCACGTCCCTTTTCCCCGTGAGTTTTGTTACGTGTTCCTGTAAATACATTGTAAATATCACCACCGTCACTTGGTAACACACGTTTTTGTTCACTTGTATACAGATAAATAAATCACTTGAGTACATGCAATACTTGTCGTTGGTCACTGACTACACACACACCTATTATTAGTAATCATCACATAAGTGTTATTCCCCACACATCCCCTAGACTAACTGGGGACATAACAGGTGCCTTTGCAGGACCACAGACAAAGAAGATCCTGGAGTGCAAGAAATTCCCCAAGAAGCTCAGTAGGAAGGAATAAAAGCAGCTTGGCACAGCTTTGTTGCAGTGGTTCAGGGCTTCCTGGGCAATCACAAAGCCTATGTGGAGCTGGATGAGTCACTGGTGAAGAACAATGGTACAATGGGCTGCTGGATGTCTCTCAAAGTCCATATCCTTCATTCTCTTTTTGATCAATTTGAACATGGGATTGTATGCAGAGGAGCAAGGTGAGCACTTCCACCAGTATATAGTGGACTTTGAACATCATTACCAAGGACAATATAATGAGAACATGATGGGAGACTGCATTCTGGGGCTGCTTCATGAAACTGATTTACAATAAAATCTCGAAAAACTACTCACTTCTAAATCTTTTGTGGTCATTTGTGTATAGCTTTAGTATAAATACATGTTTGATTTATATGTCAGTGTTTCCCGTTAATTACCTAGACTTTGGCGGCCCACCACAGTCTAATTTGTCCCATGAACCGAACATAGTTTTACACTTCTCATAATAACATAAAAGATCTGTTTTGTGCCATTGCTTTGGCAATGCATCTCTCATCCCAAGTCGGTCAGACCTCTCCCCGCTAAGTCAGACCGCTCCTCTCCCCTCACACCTGCTGTATGCATGCATGCACACACACTGCAACCACCTGCCTGCATCCGAAACACCAAGGCATTTTGAGGACACAGCATCGCTTGAGGAAAGTAACATCATAACAGTTGTTGATCTGTTGTTTATAATCACTGCACGCTATTATTTAAACTTGACAAAGTGTAACTCATTAATAGGATTTAGGACTCTAGCTTCGAAATTTGACCACTGTTTATGATAAAAACGGTTATGCCGAGTTCACACTGCATGATTTTAATCACCCGATTCAGGTTTTGCGAAATCGCCGACAAATGCCTGAAATCGGAGGCAAATCGGTGCTCGTTCACGCGAGTGACAATCACGCAGTGTGAATTATCAAAGAGGTGATCTGAGAGAATCACCGATGCGTTGCTGACGCTCGTGAAATATTTGGCATGCTAAATATCTGGACCTGTCAGCGATTCAAAATCCTGCTGTGTGAAATGAGCTCTGACTGAAACAAATATCACCGATGACCTCCAGCCAATGAGAGAGCAAGATACAGGGCAGCGGGAAGCTCGGGGAGGAGTTATAGAATATCAGAAAACATGGCTCCGGTGCCGAAAAAGGCTCCTTTTCGGTCTATTTGGACCCAAGAAATGGAGGAAAGCTACCCACGTCTCCCCAACCATTTCCTCCTCCATAATCTTTTTTTTCTTTTTTGCTCTTTCGCTGCAAATCAGCGCACAGACCATTTGGATAGCGAACTTCTTGCGGGATACCATTTCCAGTCTCGCACGAGAACTCTGATCTCAAGTGTGATCTTGCGTTATTTCCTTATCACCAAAGTCTGTTTTCAGATATCTTTAATATATGTTGGTTGCAATATGTGAAATGTCTGACATGGTCTTAAATGGTACACAATGCATTATTTAAGCCCAAAGGTGTTTCAAACAAGTCCACATTATTTTACTGTTAAATTATTTTTTAAATAAGTTTTAGATAGGTTTAAAACATCAAAAATCATTCTTTCACATCAGTCCATTTGGCCACTACAGTCCTGCATTACGGACTCTTATTGACCTTTTTTTTTTTAATTAATTTGAGTTACCTTTATGTTTAGCAAATTGCAACTAATCATAACCTTTGTAAATACAAACACATGTATTGGTTATACAAATATATACACATTTCTGCTGAGGAACACAGGTGGAACACATTTTGTGATGCAATGATGTTAACATGGAGCAGAATCTCAAAGGAATGTTTCTAACATCTTGTGGAGTCCATGCCATGAAGAATTGAGGTGTTTTGAGAGCAAATGGAGGCCCTACCCAGTATTAGCATAGTGTTCCTAATGATGTGTTTGGTGAGTGCAAATGTCAACATGTTTTTGATAATTATTGAGGGTCACACTCTGTTGAGTAGTTTGACACCAGAATTGTCAAGATAGGACAAAAATCCTCGAACAAGTTCTAAAAAGTATATTTTGCATATTATGCAAATTAGCAAAGAAAAATCTAAGTGGACAGAGGTAAATTATTCTTGAGACATTTTTGTTCAGGGAATAGGCAGCAACAAGAATTTTCACTGTAGGACTTATGGTATTTGATATACAAGCCAAATCATAAAACACTTTGCTGTAGAATCACCATCACCTGATCTGTACAATCAGTTTTATTGGAGAAGAAGTAGTAAAAGAAGAAGAAGGAGAAGAAAAATCATAATAAAAATAATAAGGTTCCAAGCACTATGTGCTTGGCCCCCTAATAAGAATAAGAAAAATCAGAACAAAAAAATAGGGTTCCAGCACCTTCAGTACTTGGATCATTAATTAAAAAGAAGAGGAAAAAGAAGAAGAAAAATCCTAACACAAACTATAAGAATTATAAGAAAAAATCCTAATAATTCCACCAAGGTTACAAGCACTCTGTGGTGACACAAGGTGTGATACTTAGCCTCATTTGCCTACCCCTAGTGTAAGGGATTTTCCTTCTTGACAATGGGGTTCTCAGCAAGCAAGTTAGGACTTCATTGCTCACAGCTTGCCCATGGACAATCCTTTTCTCCATTTCCAAGAAGTGAGTCAAGTAAGGAAACAGGAGGAGTTTTAGAAGCATCAGCTGCAGTAATAATAGAGGAGGCAATGGTCTGTTAATGAAGACTCTGGAAGTGCTGTTGCCTTTCTCTAACTTAAAATGCCAAATTAGCTTGTGTTCCATACACTTACAGTGGAATGGGTGGGGTTCAAGATTGTGCTGCAACCGGCCACTAGAGGGCTTCAGAGACACTTCAGCTTCGCTTTTAAACATCTATTATGAAAACCTCCCATATTCTGTATGCAGTCATTGGTTTCATCTTGCTGATGAGGTGTCTGTAGACTGGTGTTAGGAACAGAGGTATGTGGTTTGACTGTCCCAGATGGTGGGAGAGAGTGAAGCTTTTTTTTGAAGCTTTATATTTGTGTAAATGTGGTCTAATGTATTATCAGCTCTAGTGGGAAATTTGACATACTGGTGAAATTTGGGCAAAAACAATCTTAAGGCTTGTCTGATTGAAGTCACTAGCAATGACTTCAGACAAAGAAACTTTGTCTGGGTGTGCAATCTGTTGTTGAGTTATGACCCAAAGTAGCTAATTTTAGCATTAGCATGTGGTAGGATATAGACAGCGTTGATAAACCAAAACAGTGAAATTTCTGAGCATTTAGAAGGGTTAGCATTTCAGGATTAAGTATTCCAGGGAAGGGGGCCAGTGCCTATCGACAATATGGGAGTCTGTACACCAGTTATTATGCATGTAGATGTAGACACTTCCATCTTTGTCCTTAACAGTGTTTTTTATCCTGTCTCCTTGATGTAGTGTGCAGCCTGCTAGCTCAAAAGCTGCATTGGGAATCACGGAGTATAGCCAGTTCTCTAAAATTCATGGCACATAAATTGTGTGGACTGCCTTTCACAGAAATTTACAGTCTGTCCATTTTGTTAGCAAGGGACTGTTGGTACTACAAAAAAAAAAAAAAAAGGAACAGATGTAATTTGTATGGCTATCTCTATAAGTGATTGGGAACTAGTAATCTGGCTCAGGGTAAAGTAACTTGGGCAACCCCACATCCCCTCTGATTTCTTTTATAGAAGAAAAAGAGCTTAAAAAAGGAACAGATGTAATTTGTAAATGTTTCAGCCATGCTTTGTGAGAAAGGAGGGAGCATAACAGGTTTTATTACAAACTATAGCCCATTGCTAAATCTAAACAAATCCTACACCTATAGCTATTGCTCTGCCTGTTTGCAAAAGCTATCAAGAGGGGCTTGCTCTGTCCTCTCCAAGCATCGACCTGGTATTGTAGTACCTCCAGGAACAGTGCACCTTCTCAAAATGTTGAAAGAAAGAAAGAAAGAAAGAAGGAAGGAAGGTGACTTCTCAATTGCTTTTAACACGGTCCAGCCACTCCGGCTGGCTGAGAAGATCTCTGTGATGCAGGTGGACCAGGACCGCGTGACCTACCTCACCGACAGGCTGCAGTATGTCAGGCTGCAAGGCTGCTTGTCAGGAGTAATAACTAGCAACACTGGTGCACCCCAGGGAACTATACTGTCACCGTTCTTGTTCACCCTCTACACCTCTGACTACTGCTTTGATGGGGGAATGTTCCACTACAGAAGTTCTTGGATGACTCCTCCATTGTTGTTTGTATCACAGATGATAAGAAGGAGTACAGATACCTTATCAAAAGCTTCACAGGATGGTGTGACAACAACCACCTTCAGTTCAACATTGGGAAAACCAAGGAGCTGGTGGTGGAGTTCCGGCACAAGAGGTCTTCCACACCTGTCGCCATAAGGGGGAGGGAGTGGAGATATTGGACACCTTCAAGCTCCTATGGGTGCAACTCAACAATAAACTGGACTGGTCATTGTAGCCCCATAAAAGAAAGGACAGAGCAGGATGTCCTTTCTGAGGAGACTCGGGTCTTTTAATGTATGCAATAGGCTTCAACAGATGTTTTACCAGTCTGTGGTGGCCAGTGTTATCTTTGTTGCTGTGGTGTGCTAGGGAGGTGGCATGGGGACTTGTGGTGCCAACAGTCTGAGTAAGCTGGTGAGGAAGGCCAGCTCTGTGGTGGGGATAGAACTTGACAGTGTGGAGTCAGTGGCTGAGAAGAGGATGAGAGGGAAGCGGGAAGCTATTATGGACAATCCTTCTCATCCTCTCTATGCTGAGCTGAGGAGGCTCAGGAGCATGTTCAGCCACGGATTCATTCAGCCACCTGCCTCAAAATGTCTGGGGGGCTCTTTATATATATATATATATATATATATATATATATATATATATATATATATATATACACATATACACACACATACACGTCAAGGATATTGCACATATACAAATACAAACAGAACTCTAGCATTTGTACATACACACAGATCTATTTTATTGTTTCTATAATTTCTATTATTTCTATTGTATAGGTTTTTATGGAAATTATTTTCTTTTCTTTGATGCTTTGATTCTTGATCACAACCGAGGAAATTGGAGCATCTTAGACAGAAAGGGAGTAATACGAGGAATTCCAATACTTATGTAGAGCCCTGAACAAATGTTTGGATTTCTGAATTTGGCATTGTGTGTAAAAGAAAGAGAAAAGAGTATTTCATCCCTAGTATTTGTTTAAAATATTACACTTTGAGATCGCTGATTTTTTTCTTGGGTTTTCTTCTTCTTACATATATGTGTAAATTAAATGATGGACTTTGGTTTTATATATATTCATTTACGACATTTCTAAAACAGTTTTACATGTGTATATGTGAAACGAAAGTCATACAA
>CM074921.1:15866668-15877905 GCA_037576815.1 Pangasius larnaudii | reverse complement strand
TTCTGTAAAGCTGCTTTGTGACAATGTCCACTGTTAAAAGCGCTATACAAATAAAACTGAATTGAATTGAATTGAATGATCCCACACATAAAGAGAAAATGATCAAGAATTACCTTACAAATACAATGTGCTATGCAAAAACAATGCAAAATTTTCTTAATGTTCCTAAATGCAGACAGTTTCATTATAAAGATGGCAGCACTCTGTGAAATAAAGAGTGGCATTTTTCACCATGCTCCAAGATCCCTCGAAAGAAATCACTGTTTCATTCTTCACAACACTATAACACAAAAATTACATGGTAATACTTGAAGCATCTGGGTAAATACATCCTCCACTTTTCAGAAAAGTTATTTGGGATGGGTAATATTTGCCTACTTGCGTATGCAAACAACTTTTGACCTTACCTTTCAAAGAGGTCATAACAGCAAGTTTGGATTTTAGTGTCAGTGGTGTTGAAGACAGAATTTTTAAACACATCTATACAATCAAGCTGAGGAAGAAAAAGAAGGCCTGGAAGTGGACAGAGAATACAATTGAGGTGTTAAAAGTCATGAACATAGATATCGAATTGATTAGCTGAGTGCTTCACACCTCCAGACCTCGAAGGATCTGCAGCAAATGTCTAAAATTCACAATTACAATGGTCACAACTATGTTTGCAAAAATATAAATAATAAAATACATTTTATAACAGTATAAATTAAAATAACTTTATACATAGTTTTCAAAAATAGATTATTAGAATTACATAGTATCTGAATATTTTGTTTGCACTGAGTTTGGTTTGATTTATGTCTAAAAACTGTCTGAAACCCATTAGAATCAGAAGATGCTTTATTCACCATTTAAATATACCATAGGCCATATTTATGTGTGTTATGCAATTGTAGTGATTAGACAATACGGAAATTGTAAATACAGACTTAAGTGATGGTTGGAGATCTCTGAGATGCACAGGACAGATACTGCCAAAACTGAGGTAATATTAAATGATATTTTTAGCATGATATTCACCCCGGCAAACAGCTGTACTAAGACCATCTCCACTGTCTGACAATTTGTTGTAACTACAATATTCTAACCAGAAATTTCTGTTTTTGACAAAGTAAATACATGGAGGCCACTCCTTAATAAAAGGCATGTGATAGGTACTTAAATAAAGGCTCATATTAGAAAAAGATTATCTCTGGTCTGATGAGACCAAAACTGAACTTTCTGGGTTGATCTCCAAGTGCAACATGTGTCAAAAACCAGGTACTGCTCATCAACTGGCTAATATCATCCCTATGGTGAAGAATGTTCATGGCAGCATCATGCTATGGGGTTGCTTCTCAGATGAAGGAACAGGGAGACTGGTCAGGATTGAGGAAAGAGTGCACACAACATCAGACCTTAGCAAAAGTTCACCTTTTATTATGACAGCGACCCAAAGTATCTCAAGCCCAGACTTGAAGCCCACTGAACATTTGAAGACATCAGAAGATGGCATAGATGCTACCCATCCAAAAGTACATTACACAATCCGACATTAAGATTTATTGATCTTTAGTATCTGATGGCCACCCTAATCTACATTGTGTACACAGTTTACTATCACATAGAGCCATTTCAACTTATGTAATGGTGCCCTGTTTTTGTATAAATATACAAATAAGCCATGGAAGCTATATAATACCAAATGTATTCTTTGTGAATAGTGACACTGGAAATGAAGCATAATAGTACTATTACAAAGAAGATTCACAATAAAAAGCAATTGCTCCTGGAAAATTAAGCTTTCATGCACCATTTCTACTTCTCTGATTAGAACTACTGCCCAGATTATGGCTTAGGTCTATGGCAGTGATTGCCATCACTATCGGACAGTGATTCTAGTTTGGTGTGGCACTACTTCAGTGCATTAATGAAAGTGCATTGAAGATTATCATGAATAATTATAAATATTAATAAAGGTTTTCTATCCTATACTGAATTGCACAGTGGAATGCAATTCAGCAGTGTGGATTGCTGTAAAAGTTGGATCACATTCACTTCTGACACAAGTTCAGCACATGCATTAGTACTCATGAGAGTCCGTGTCTGCCTGTCCATTTTGTTGTCTGGCATTTCTAGCATCAATCAGAAATCCAAGTATGTTTGCAAATGCCTGCTTGTATTTGCTGAAATCATACTCTAAATGACATTAGAGCTTGATGCAAAATGGCCATGTTTACATGCAGCCTAATAACCTATTTATAACCTCAACTGGAAAAGAAAATGTTAAAGTGAAGACCTCAGTCAGAATAGAGTAAACCAATTGAGGCCAATCCAAATGAAATTTCTAGCTAATTGAATGAGGTGGGTAATCCTTTTAACTATCTATAAATAGCCATGTAAACCTGTCCAATTATTTTCACTACCAGACTGAATGTGTGATTTCTCAACATGTCCATTTAAGACATGATACACTCCTGGTGCAAAAAAATAGTTTGAATAAGCATCAAACAAATGTTTTGAGGCAGATGCAGGGCATGGATAGACATGTTTGGTTTTTTGCCACACATTGTGCTGTACATCTCCACCTTGTTCTCATAAGTCCAAATGATATTTTTCCAGACCTTTTGTAGTTTGCTCAGATGCAATTTTGTGTTGCCATATTCTTTTTGGAGAAAGGGGCTTTCTCCTAGCCTGAATGCTCCAGAACACCAAACTGCCAAAAGGTCTGCTTTAATAGAGGTTGTCACACTTAGATTAGATAATTGACTAATCTTGTGCATTTCATTAGTAACACCTGGCTGATAATTACTCTCTTTAATGCTTCTGCAAATAGGAAGGGTAATTTTATTTTTTCCCACCTGTATTCTGAATGTTGGGTTTCTTTTTGGGAAAAAATGATTACATAATTAAGTGTGTTGTGGTTTTTCTTTGTAGTCATCTGACGTTCTTTAGTTGTTGTTTGTTGTTTGTTTACAGAAATTGGTGAGGACCCTATAACTGTTATTTAGGCTTTGATAAATAAAAAGGTGCATGTAATTTCTTTTTCCCGTGACTGTAACTTTGGTTCAGAAGTGCAAATTCAATGAAAAATTTTTTGAAGGTTTTGCCACTAACAAACAACTGTTTTAGGTTAGATGTTTCAGTTAGACGTGTTGAAAGACAAACTGTTGCCACAAAGGTGGAAGCACACAATTGTCTTTGTATAGAATGTCTTTGTATGCTGTAGAATTAAAATATACTGACATAAACTAACGAGCTTAGCCCAAACCTGTTCCAGCATGACAATGCCCCTGTGCACAAAAAGAGGTCCATTAGGACATGGTTTACCAAGGTTGGTGTAGAAGAACTAGAGTGGCCTGTACAGAGCCCTGACCTCAACCCCACTGAATTGAATTCTGGATGATTTGGATTGCTGACTGTGCACTAGGCCTTCTCACCCAAACATCAGTGCTCAACCTCACTAATGCACTTGTGACCGAATGGGCAAACCTTTCAGCCACATTCCAAAAGCTATTTAAAAGCCTTTCCAGTAGAGTGGAGGTTATTATAACAGCAAAGATGGGGCTAAATCTAGAATTGGATGTTTAATAAGCACATATGGATATTGAACATTTATGATTGGTCAGGTGTCCATATACTTTTGGCCATGTAGTGTATCTACTTTAAGAAAACATAAATGAATTTACCAAAAATGTGGAAATTTCTATTAATATCTAGATTTCTAGAATTAATTTCTAAACTTACCATGGCTTCTGTCTGCAAAAATAAAATCGGTTAAAGAGTCAGTTTAACAAATGCAGGAATAAATGCTGGCTGCCTAAAGATGTCTAAAGCCTCACTAGTAAGTGTGATTTCTTCACACTTTGACCAAGTTTACATGTCATAGTGACACAGACAAACTTAATCAATTAACTTTGTGATCAGAGTCCAGCTGTCAAAATGTCTGAGTGCTACTGAGCCATCAGTTCATTATCATCAAAACAGAGGAGAGTGCTTACCCACTATGTACTGATAACAGCAAAGTTTTAAAGTATTTTTAATTCCCTACAAAAATGACATTAATACCAAGAAATTTATCCAACAGAACTGATTGGAATAATCAGCAATTATTTCCCCACCTATGGCCATTTTTCATTCAGGATAAAACAGTGCAAAGAATCTCAGGAGTGATGTATACAAATGTCCACAACTGTTTTGAAGTAAACGCTTTTCATCACTTCAGTTTGGAATGACCCTACAAATGCACCCATCAAAACCCCCTGTATACGGTTCATCACAGACTGCAGCATTTATATGTTCCAGAGACCTTGCGGAGTTTCTCTCCAACTGGTGTCTGTGACATTCTTGAGACATTTTGTATTTCTGTTTCTCTCTGGTTTTGACCTTTGCTTTACTTACATTGCCCATTTGCTGATCGCCTGCTATTTTCCTAGTTTTTTGTTTACATACCATCTTATCGTCCAGTTCTACTTGCCTTTGTGTATCATCCACCTGCTGTGAAAACTAAATAATGCTATGACACCACAATTTGATACCATGTAACACTATGTGATGTAAGTTGTATATTATTTTAGTGGATCAAAGTGTAAAAATACTGTAGCAGAGCTGATTAATATATCTAAAAAACTTTCTTGTATTCAGTTTATCCAATCATGCGCATTTATAGTTTAGTTTAGTTTTATTTATTTGTATAGCGCTTTTAACAATGGACATTGTCACAAAGCAGCTTTACAGAAATAAATGGATTAACAAAAAAATATATTATAAATATTTGAATTTATCACTGTAAATTTATCCCTATGAATTTATCCCTAATTATGTAATGTAAATCCCTAATTATGTTATGTAAATTAACTGAAGGCAGCTCATCAGACCTGAGATTCACTACAAGTCTAGAGGCGTTAACACAGAAAGGCAAGAATTTTCTATTTTCTACATGGATTTTTCATTTCATTTATCCTCTCTGGTCTGATTAATGGTGATGGCATATCTTGAACAACAACAAACAACAAATCGACAGCAAAAATAGAATGGACAGAGAAGTATGTGTTTATTCTCTGATTCAAGTTCAGAGTTCTATTACTTGAAGTACAACATAAAATGCCACGGTGAACGCTATCTCAGAGTGGTAAGTACAGCGTTATGAATGTTATCCTATTTCCACTCAAATGGTAGAGTGCTCGCTTAGCATGTGAGAGGTAGCGGGATCGATGCCCGCATCCTCCACACTCCGCCATGTTTTGGGGCAGTTGTGGCCTAATATTTAGAGAGTTGGCCTTGTAACACGAAGGTGAAACTGAAGGTCGTAGGTTCGAGTCTCAGGTCCGGCAGGGATTGTAGGTGGGGGAAGTGAATGACCAGCGCTCTGTTCCACCCTCAATACCACGACTGAGGTGTGACCCTTGATAAAGGCACCGAACCCCCAACTTATCCCCAGGCGCCACAGCAAAAAATGTCACTGCTCCGGGTGTGGGTGCACTTGGATGAGTTAAACGCAGAGCACAAATTCTGAGTATTGGTCACCATACTTGGCTACATGTCACTTCACTTAGAAAAAAAAATGAATGAATTATTATGTAATACGATAAATTGTTAAATAAAATGTAAACCAATTCAGCTAATTTCTTCAGTATTTAAGCATATTTACTTACTTGTCTGTGAAACATCTTTCTATTTATTGCAATTTTAAAAATGGAAGACATAAGATGAGGTGATATACATTTTACTTAGCACTTGATTGTTTGGATGGCATAACATGTCTCTGTTAATCTTTTTCGTTAAGGTTATGTTGTAGAACTATATTTTCATCAAATAGGTATTGTTTGCTCTGGTCCTTAACTTTGCCAAATAATCTTCAAAACTGAAATGAAAAAAAAATTGTGGATTGTGATCCAGCCTGAAAAAAATTGTGATATGATAATTCTGGCAGATTTCCCATACCTAATTCCCGAATGAAATCAATGAAAAATACTTTAATTACAACTGTACATAAGTGCATGAACACACACGTGTGCATTTCACGGCCACTATGTAAACCCACAAAACATAAGCAAAACTAAAAAAAATGTACCATGACATCGATGGTGTCACTCGTTTCAACGAGTTCCAAAAAACATGTACTCATACTCAGTCTGAAAAAAAATATATTGATGCATCCCTACGTAGTATGCGTCTAAGATATTTAAGGTTATTACATGCTTACTAGACATAATAAGCACTTTTATGTTGCTGGATATACAGCAATATAGTATATTCTCAATATTAGGCTTATATTAGCTGTTTATATGAAACCTTGCCTTCTCATTTGTATGTTAAGGTATTAATTTGCCTACTTTTTTAAATAGTCTTTTTTTGTCTCTTGCCGTTCTACTACATTGTATTGCAATTGACAGGGTATTTTAGCTATAAAATATACCACATTCTTAGTTTGATTGGTTTGGTGGAACAGGTTTGGTTTACAGACATACAGGCATAGAGCCAGAGCAGACAGTATAAAGTGCACAGAACAATCACCATCAGGATACATTCAAAGAACACAGAGTAAAGAGTCATATCAGCTCTGTTCTCATGAGGTGTGTAAACAGCTTAGTAAGTAGTTATAAGACTATGTCTAAAGTCCATAACTTACACAACATGGAGATGGGCAGTGAGGTGGAATTCAGATTAGTATTACCCATAATATATGATAAAAAAAACTGAGATATGGCTATGACATTGCAACTAATTGGGATTTACAGTGTTTGTGTGTATTACTTACCAGCAATAGACGCATTTACCAGGGACACACAAGTGCCTGTGAACAAGGCTCTTAGCACCAAAGCAGAAATGTCACTTTTTCTTGAAGGACAAATGGAAGCTATGATAACAGACATAATTGACATGGACATTATTAACACATAATTCTCATGATTCTCCTACATCACTACATTAAATCACTGAAAATATTGCTGCACTCCATGATTTTCATCTAGCTCTGGCATCTTCAGTAATTTTATCTATCTGAATGTTGGTGAACAGTGCTCTTTAATGCTTTGCTCCTTCCGTTGGTGGAGTATGTTTACAAAGGAGTGACTGGCTAACCTAAGTTACAATAATAAATTGCCGAGAAATTTAGCTAGTGTTAGCTGTCTTGGTTTATGCCATCACTTTTTTCACTCACACTGGATTGCTAGTTACAATATCAGTACAGTGATGGCCTCCCTGCTTCACATATACTGATCCTGCTTAAAGTGTCATTTACAGTTAGTCTGATGAATGCCACTGACAGTTTTTGGTCTAGAATTGTTACAAAAAAGGAATTTCACATAATGTATTTCAATATGATGTGACCTGGGTAGTTTTAATATCAAAACTGAATTAATAAAAAACATATTGAATTCACTAACTAACTAAATTTTTTTATTAACTGAATTAATAAAAAAACAATATTATATCTTTCTAGCAAGCTAATCATCTTCCCTTCATGTAGTTTCAGTTTGCTAATGTTATCTAGCAGGTAGCTAGATAGGTAACAGGCTAGCTTAGGTATCACCATGAGCCGCATACTGGGAAAACTGCAAGCAATTCCCTGCTGAGGGTCTGTTACAACATTTACAGCAAAACAAGACATGGCTTTGCTACAGAACTGTCAATGTTGTCAAAACTATAAATCTTGGAAAAGTTTGAAAGATGTCAAATGGAGTTAGCTGGGTCATAGTCTCAGTAAGAGCATGCTGGAAAGTGCTATAGGTCTCATACTCTATTTTGTGATGTACATTTAAATATACACGTCTTTTTTTTTTTTTTTTTTTTTACATCTATCTGTACATGTAGATGTAGCAATTATACTTAGTATCTACTGAATTATTCATAGCTTTGTGCAAAATTTTGTTTCATCTCCATACTACATTCGACAATAAAGATTAATGAAGTTGAATGGACTATTGTAATGTAGTCCATAATTTAATTATGATCATTTATGAAATCTTGTCAATCATGTGAATTTAAGTTTTCTTAGCTTGGATGTTCATATGCAAAAGGATACTCACACATGCCTCCAATCACAATTCCAAGTGAACTGAAGTTGGCAAAGCCACACAGAGCATAGGTGCTGATGATTTCTGATCTGACCTTAAATGACAAATTTTTCTTAAATGATTAGTGGATACAGAAATATTCATACTTTTCTGTGCCTAGCTAGTAGATCACAAGCCTAAATGAATTCAGAATGTATTCCAGTACTTTATATTTACGTATGAAACACAATATACTATGGGTAGATTTCAATGTATTTCAAATTCTTGGCTTTCGAAAAAAACAGAATAGAACAACTCACTGAAATGTATTTTCCCACTTCTGTGATGCCATTTAATCGATTATTTTTCAGTTTTGACAGCTTCTCATAAGCTATAAACTCATTGAGGAACAGTTTTGTGCCAATAAGTTCAGCCACAATGAAGCACTCATCAAATGGTATGCCCATCACGAAGGCCACTGGCATGAATACATATGAGCAGATGAGCTAAAGTGTTGGAAGAAAAATCACTTTAACATACTATTTATTACTGTTAGAGCCATTATAATGAAGGACATAGTGACTTTAAATGATATTGGACCTCAAATGTGATGTCTGGATATCCCACCATTCCTCCCAGCCAGCTCAGGGCTGCATTGATGAAAGCCAAAATGGCAAGAAATCCAATCAAGTTGGCAGCTATGTTAGCCACAAGCCCAACAGACGCAGCTGCTCCAGCAGAAGCAGCCTCCAGGATATTCTGTTCACCACTGATCAAGAACAGCAAATAGACAGACAGATAAATGCAGCTTTTGGGCAAATTGCACATATTATAAACATTGTGTCACTATTTTATGGGAACTCACCCGCCTTCTACTTTGATATTGTCTTCAGATTTAAACTTGCTCTCTTCTGTTTCAGGATATGAGAGTTTGGACATGGCCAATGCACATGGAGCAGCCATTACAGAGGCAGCAATCAAAGAGGATGCATCGATCTGTGGAGGTTAAACTTTAAATCAGCACAAAAGATTATAAACAGTGAACTGTGCCATAAATTAACCTCAGAGCCTTGACTTAGTTGAAGTTCTACAATTTTTGCCATTGTTGTTCAAGTTATCCAATTTTAAACACTACAACCTTATTATAAATTTGAGTGGTTCTAATATACTGTATTGCATGCACTCAATGTCCACTTTAATAGGAACACAAGTACACCTGCTTATTTATGCAGTTATCCAATCAGCCAATCATGTGGCAGCAGCACAATGCATAAAATCATGCAGATATGGGCCAGCGCTTTGGGTAATGTTCACATCAAACATCAGAATGGGGGAAAAAGTGTGATGTTTGTGACTTTAACCATGGCATGGCTTTTGGTACCAAATGGGCTGGTTTGAGTATTTCAGAAACTGCTGATCTCCTGGGAATTTCACACACAACAGTCTCTAGAGTTTACACGGAATGGCACAGAAAAACAAAAAACATCCTGTGAGCAGACTGAAAAAACTTCTGCGGTCTGCAGGCTGAAAAAACTTGTTGATGAGACAGATCAGAGGAGAATGATCAGTCTGGTTTGAGCTGACAGGAAGTCTGTAGTAACTCGAATAAGCACTCTTTAAAACTGCGGTGAACAGAAAAACATTTCAGAATGGACAACACATCAAACCTTGAGGTGGATGGGCTAAAAAAGCAGAAGACCACATCAGGTTCTCCTCCTGTCAAGAGCAAGAATCTGAAGGTAATTTTTTTCTAATCTTCAACTGTCCAGTTTAGGTGAGCATCATCACTCATTTTTTTTTCCCGCACCATTCTGTGTAAACACTAAAGACTATTGTGTGTTACGATCCCAGGAGATCAGCTGTTTCTGAAATATTCAAACCAGCCCTTCTGGCACCAACAACCATCCCACGGTTAAAGTCACAGAGATCATACTTTTCCCCATTCTGATGTTTGATGTGAACATTAGCTGAAGCTCTTGACCTGTATCTGCATGATTTTATGTATTGTGCTTCTGCTACATGATAGGCTGTTTAGATTGGCTGCACAAATCATCAGGTGTACAGGTGTTCCTATTAAAGTGGATGGTGAGTGTATTTTTCTATGCTCCAGTGATGTTGAAAAGATGCCTGATCATTACCCAAAAAAAAGATAATTGTGGATTTACATCTTTTAGGGTGACAACTTTTCTCACCCCAAATGAAATGAAAGCTCCCATCACACTGCCTGCAATTGTGGCAAAACCTCCAACAATGACAGCATGGATCTCAGACTTGGTCATGTCTTTTAAATAGGGACGAATCAGCAGTGGTGCTTCTGTCTGATACAAAAAAGCAAAGATGTTAACATCAGTTTGGACAAAATTAAACATACAAGGTGATTTCCTTTTATTCTGAAGTCTTGAGTATAATCAATTATTGCCTGGATATTCTGCACTACTCATGCTGATGCTTTCTTTAGTGGAAGAAGGGATTTCTTTCAGTTCAAATGAGGAGATTTAATTCCATCTCACTCAGTTCAGTTTTGGAATTACAATAAATACATGCATATTCTCAGAATGTAATATTGCTGAAACAGAGACTCCTAGGCTGCCTTTTTTACCTAGTGCATATAATAAAATATAATTATAATAAAATAAAATAATTCTCACATTAAAAATAAAGATTTATTATATTACCTGTCCAACAAATATATTCCCTGCAACACTCAGCGATTCTGTAGGAGATGTTCCCATTGTTATCTGCATAATCCAGGAAATCTGTAGAAACAAACAAAATGTTTACAAATACATTCATTCCAAGGTTATTACATACTGCAAGAATATAATGACTCACACCTTTATGACAATCCATTGCATCACACCTAGGTAGTAGAGTACTGACATAATACTGCTGAAAAATATCACTATAGGCAAAGCCTACAGAAAAATAGACAGAATCAGTGAAATAGACACAATCAATCAAAGTCTCAATTGCTTTATAGACCATACAAAAACAGTTCTGCAGAAAGTTGATACTCACTGACCTGAAATGCAAAGATGCCTGATTCTACCAGACTGCCAAACACAAAAGATGAGCCAGCATGGGTGTAGTTTAAAAATGTCTATAAATAAATAGATAAATATGTATGTATGCATATATATATATAAATATATATATATATATATATATATATATATATATATATATATATATATATATATAACTACATATATAACTAAGCAACGGTGTATTTTTGATATATGGGGTGGTCAGTGTGGGGGGGTG
>CM074921.1:15855716-15865933 GCA_037576815.1 Pangasius larnaudii | reverse complement strand
GTTATATTTACAATTATGTCACTTTGTCCAAATACCTTTGAGCCCCTGAAAATGGAGGTACTTTGTTGAAAATGGCTCTAAATGATAAATGCCATATTTTTGTGGAACCTCTTAAAATAGATCACATCTTGATTGTTTTATTTCAAATCCGTTGTGGTGGTGTCTAACGGCAAAATCACAAAAAACTCTGTCATTGTCCAAATACTTCTGGACCTACCTGTATATATATATATACAGTATAGTGAACATTGTAGGAGTGAAATTTTATAAAATGCAAATATCACGTGTATACTGTTTCACATGCATGCCTACATATTCGTCTCATACAGTTTAATAAAAAAATTGAACTTCCTTTTTTACCTCTATGTCAACAGCAAAAAATAAAGAACCACTGTCATGTTATTTGAATTAATCAAGAGCTACTGATTTACTAATTCATCTGTGAAATCATTTGCTAAACCTGGATTTGTGCTCCCAGCCAGTTGAAAGCTATGAAACCAGGCTCAGTCCTTATGACAAACAGGCCCATGACAAATTGTAAACCAAGCCCCCAGAGGATTGTCCTCCAACACACCTGTGGAAAAAGACCCAGAGTTTCTGTGCATTTGTGGCTTATCAATCTTTCAGCAGTTATAAAATTATAAAATCATAAAACCAGGGCTTATTACCAGGGACTCTTAGATAACCTCAGAGTGATAAGATTCCCAGGAAATCTAAGGAAGATATGTTTCCTTCTGCAAAAAGACCTGCCTCTTCAGACAACATCAAGGATAACACTTGCCTGTATTTCTGTACTTAAACTGATCATTTTACACCTACTTCACTTTTGAATTTGTCCTTTTAAGTCACAGCCTTGACCATCCTAGCACTTGCTTCAACCTAACATTAGTCTCTAGTCTTTCTGCTTATGAATCCTTCCAGATATTTTAATACTTTTTGTTGTGTTTTTACTCTTGATAAAAGCATCTGCCAAATGACATAAATGGGTAATGTGTTCATAAATTAAAATATTTTGAAAAAATGTCATTAATACATTCATATTTATATGAATTTCTGATGTCAGTGCTTACTGCATATCTATTTGCAGAGAAGAGGAACAAGCCAAGGATAAAGAGACAGACACCACCAAATGAAATGAGCTGCTCAGGGTTTTGCCTTGTGTCAACTGCCAGCCAGGCCACCAACAGTCCTACCACCACTAATATAAAAACCCTGCAACATACCAAGAAAAGAATACAAGCTTGGTTTTTCTTGTTAACATCCAGAAAGCACAAATCATGTCCAAAATGCACTACTTACCATTTTATCCACATAATGTTGGCTTTAAAGCATCTAACAGCAGGCATTAAGAAGTGTTTTATAGTGTCTCCCTTGGACCTCTTCACAAAATCATACAATGTGAAAAACACCACTACACTGGTAAGGACAACAAGAGCAATTGCCTTCTGGAAGTTCAACCAGCAGGCAGCAACAAAGTATGCCACATAGCCTGTGTTGTAAAATGAAATACAAGAGTCTTAGAATTACTGGAATCCATTGCTGTTAATATGGTGAAATGATTTGCAATTTGTACCTGCACTAAGTATCCCCAGGGCAATGTATCTGAAGATTCGAGAGTGAGCCTTCAAGAAGTTTTCAGTAGCCATGATTGGTTTGAATATTTTGCTACATTGTCCACAAACGATTTAAAACGATAAAAAATATAAATGTTATGAACTTTCTGTATGTATTGATTGTTATTTTATATTACTTGTAAATTAAAAACTTTGTGGCACTTTCAAAAAGGTGCAACAATAGATTCCAATGCAGTGTATCCAATTATATATTTAACTGTACTATCCATACACACCTTATAGATGATTTGGACTCTTTTCCTGATTCTTTCTCTGCCATCTGACTGTTGTGATCTGATATTGTTTCCTCCTAGAGACCCAAAGGAGATGATATTTTATTATTTTGTAAATAGGCCAAGTATACAATCAAATCACTGGCTATGCTGGCAAATGGAAAATTCCCTAAGCACCTACCTCAGCCTCAAATCCCGGATTGTCCATTCCATGTCCATTACTTTGAATGACATTTTTCAACTCTATGTCATCAGTATTCACTGCAGGAGAAAGTTTGAGTTTAAAAATCTCTTACCCATAACCTCCAATAATAAAATATAATAACAGCCTAATAAAGTACAATTGCAATTTATTAACGCTCAGGGAAATATTTCTTATTGTTCATTCCCTTTCTAAAGCAAGAAAGCCCACAACACAGCAGAGAAAGAACTAATGGCTTACTCATTCTGCTTCCTCTTTGAATGAGTGACAAATGCGTAGTTGTACAACCTTTACCAGCAAGTCAGAGCTTTTAGTGGGATCTTATTACTAATTAACTGCATGGCTGTGAGGCCATGTTATATCACTTCCGTGTTATCACTTTTTTTGTAAGTGTAGCCCATATGCTTGTTAAAGTAAGTAAACCACAGTGACCAATGTATAGGTTTCGTAGGACTTAAGAATAGGGGAAAAAATGCAATGGGCTTCTGGAGTCACAGGCTGTAAATTATATTTAAACAAGGGGAAAAAAACAAACAAACAAATGTTTAAAACTTATGCCAGCATGTAACTATTATATGAACAGTAAATCCTGATTATCGCTTCAGCCTTTAATATGTGTGTTATAGTGTGTTGAAGCGTTTCTCAGTCTGTGGTTTGATAAATCTGAAATTTATATCTGTGTAAAAAAGAGTCTAGGTAAGAAAGGTCCAAGTCCATGGAAGTTCAGGTCTGTGGACATTATGGTTCACCCACCAGCAACAGTGTCCTTGGAAAGTCAGTGGTTGTTCCTCATCAGAGGTGTGATTCATCCAGTTCAGAGTGGTTGGCTCACCATCTCCTTTGGCAAGGAGAGAATCCAGGATCCAGTTTAGGGTTCAGGGTCTCAAAAAAACCTAGCCAGAACATTAATTGTAATGGTAAATGTAATGTAAATTTCATTACATTAAATGTAATTGTAATTGTAATGTCATTTTGAACATTGGCCCAATGTCAGGCCAGTCCATTGGACCAAACCTGGCAAGCGACTCCGCACTGACTGATATTTTAATTGTTCCCATTAGTCAGTATTTTATGTTCTAGACTGTTGCATGCCTATTGAGAAAACAATATGCTGGCACACATTTGAGGTATAATCATTTTATAAACATTAATTTTAATATTTTTGACTTTTTAACACTTTAATATCAAATTATGTCTCTTAATAAGGCTTTTAAACAATCATATTTGATATCATTTTTCATCCTATTAATTTGAAAAAATCACTTAACACTTCTGCATGTATGTGTTTGCTTGAAAAAACCCTTTCCTGAAGCCGAAGCGGCTTGAAACTCTCTGTATAGCATTTTTAGTGCATAATGCACACATACGTGTGAGCAAAAAGCTTGTATTGAGAAAGCAATATGTTGAAACATTTAACAACTGTCTGTTCTCTTGCTGCCTAATATATCCCTCCCCTTGACAGATGCCATTGTAACGAGATAATCAATTCACTTCACCTATCAGTGGTTTTAATGCTATGTTATGTGTAACTATAAATGTTAAATGTAAATGTAAAATGTAAATGTATAAATGTAAATATTAAAAATAAATATAAATCTTATATGTAAATATAAATGTTGAACTTAAATGTGTCATTCATATGCTAATTGACCTCGTCCTCTTGGAGTGTGCATCATGGGAAAACACAGTGCCAGCTGGTTTGGCAGGTTTGCAACATACTGTGCTAGTTTTGGAACAGGGTGTGTTGAGGATGTGAAAAGCATTCTTGTGCTTGGGTGACCAAGTGGAGTTTCATTTTATTTTTGCCCAATATCTTCTTGTGGATCAATAAGGTACATATATACTATCTATCTATCTATCTATCTATCTATCTATCTATCTGTCTGTCTGTCTGTCTGTCTGTCTTTCTGAATGTTTGTCAGTGTTACACAGTTTCCAAAATAGTGCCCATTACTTGAGATGGCAACTCAGAAATCTGCATGCTAAAATTATCCTGAACAGATGGTCATATTTGTTTTCAGATATATATTGCAAAGACTGTTTCAAGACACTTGTTTGAGGCCATAATGTCATCACTACAACTGGTAAATCCTGAAATAAGTCTCCACTATGAAATTACACTGAAAAAATGTTCATTGAATTTACTTGATTCAAATGTGTACATTGGGTCCATGTGAATTAACTGTTGCATTTACACAGTTTGTTTTCATTCAAACAACATGAATTGATTATGTATTTTCAAAGCCCTAGAATAAAAGTCAGCTCCATGCAGTCAACCGAGCTGAGGATTGAAATGAGAACTGTAAGGCACTGCCCATTATGCTACCTGGCCATACCACCTGATCAGTTACTACTAGTCATTTCCTCCTGTCAGTGTCAACATCCTCCTGAATATTTATAATACAATTAGATCATGTTAATTCTAGGTTAATTGGCCACCCTCACTCCACATAATTCATACTAGTAGATTTGATATTTACATTGCATTTACTATAAGCAATGAAATCATATTTTGATGATAAACTAAATAATTGTATGTAAACTATACATAATATTTTCTCTTACTGTGTACCTACTTCTCTACTTCTGTATGCCTGTCATTTCATAGTGGAGGCTAATTTAAGGATTTACTAGTTTTAGTGATGACATGCCCTTTCTGGATTTCCATAGAAAACCATATATTCCATATATTTACATGTTTATACACATTGGTTTGATTTACTTCTGATTATTTGCTTAAAAACAAGATATTGGTGGCCACAGACAGTTTTTAAATCAGCCCAAAAATGCCATCAGTGGATTTGTTTTTCACATCTTTAACTTTATTCCAAAACTAGCACAATATGGTGTAAACCTGATAACTCTATCAGTCCTGGGTGCACACGGGGGGCACTGTGGCTTAGTGATTAGCACTGTTGCCTGACACCTCTGCACTGTTTGCATGTTCTCTACATGCTTTGGGAGTTTCTTCCAGGTACTGTAGTTTCCTCCCCAGTAAAAAGACATGTGTTGAGAGCTGATTGTCCATAGTGTGTGTGTGATTGTGCCCTGTAATGGGTTCAATTCAATTTTATTTATATAGCACTTTTTACAATACACATTGTCAGAAAGCAGCTTTACAGAAATAAATACATTCACATCAAATTAAATCAAAATAAATTGTAAATGTGTGAAGTTATCCCTAATGAGCAAGCCAGAGGTGATGGAGGCAAGAAAACTCCCTGAGATGATATGAGGAAGAAACCTTGAGAGGAAGCAGACTGAAAAGGAAACCCATCCTCATCTGGGTGATCAGCATCCATGATCTGCTCCTTTACCTAAGAAAAAACTATTCACTAAAGGCTTTACTAAAGAAATATGTTTTCAGCCTAGACTTAAACACTGAGACTGTGACTAATTGGAAGGCTGTTCCATAACTGTGCGTCTTTGTAAGAGAAAGCTCTACCCCCTGCTGTAGCCTTCACTATTCGAGGTACCAACAAATAGCCTGCACTTTTTGATCTAAGTAGGCATGTTGGATCATAAAGGACCACAGTTTCACTCAGATACTGAGGCACAAGACCATTCAGTGCTTTATAGTTCAATAGTAGTATTTTATAATAAATACAAAATTTGATCTTATCCAATGCAGATAAGTGTGGGGTGATGTGGTCACATCATCTGGTTCCAGTAAGGACCCTCACTGCTGCATTCTGGACTAACTGGAGCTTGTTAATGCACATACTAGAACATCCAGACAGTAAGGCATTACAATAATCCAACCTAGAGGTAAGAAAAGCATTAACTAATTTTTCTGCATAATGTAGTGACATTATATTTCTTATCTTAGCAATATTTCTGACATGAAACAAAGCTATCCTTGTAATATTATCTATGTGACCTTCAAATAAAAAGACTGGAGTGAATAATCACACCAAGGTCTATTACTGCCGCATATCATGAAACAGAAAGGCCATCCAGAGTTATTATGTAATCAGAAAGCTTACTTCTACCTGCATGTGGTCCTAGTACAAGCACTTCTCTCTTGTCAGAATTAAGTAAAAGAAAGAATCCAGTGTCTAATGTCCTTTACATTCCTCAACTTTATTAAGCTCGTGTCTGTCATCTGGTTTTGCTGAAACATACAACTGTATGCATAGAGAAGTCACCATTTACATCTACAAACCCATAACGATCAGTTTAAAATAAATAAGACCTGAGCCAGGAGAGGGCCATTCCCTTAATGCCTACAACATTTTCTTGTCTATCAAGGAGAATAACATGATCAGTGGAATCAAAAGTGCACTAAGGTCAAGCAATGAATGATTTAGGTACATATCCAGTGCTAAGGGAAGAATTGATTATTTTTAGAAGAGGTTTGATTGCTTCTTGAATTATCTGTTTGAAGTAAATAGGTAAGGGATTTAGTGTACAAGTTGATGATTTTGATGAGGAAATTAGTGAAATTGTTCGGTCTCATTCTAATCATTGATCTGATATCATTATATTATCTACAGGGTTAGTTTTAAAACTGTCTGGTTTTAAATTAATAGTCTGAAATGTTTTGCCTGATATTTTCAATTTTACCATTGAAAAGTTTTATGAAGTCATCCCTGCTATATATTGATTATGTGCATGTTTCTATTGTGGTCTTATTCCTAGTTAATTTTGCTACACTATTAAATAAGAGTTTAGGATTATATTTGTTAGCTTCAATTAGGGTGGAGAGATACATTGATCTATTGATAAAAGCTTTTCTATAACTCAGAAGGCTCTCCTTCCAGGCTGTCTGATTTAAGGTGAATGTTATACCAGGGTGCTAGCTTTTAATTTTTTTTTTTAAGTGGAGCTGCCTTATCTAGCGTGTAGCGAAACATTGATTCTAAGCTTTCAGATGCCTGGTCAAGTTCTTCAGGATCAGACATTGATCCAAAACTGGTACGTAACTCTAGGAGATTACTGATAAAACTCTGTGCAGTTGTTGACGTGAATGTATGTTTGACACAGTAGCATGGCAAGGTGCAAATATTATGATTAAGACACATTTTAAATTAGATGAGATAATGATCTGAGATAGCTTCAGACTGTCGAAATGTGACTATATTTTCTATATTTAATCCAAATGTTAGTATTAAAACAAGATTTACATATAATATTTATTTGTTTGTGTATACCGTCATGGGAAAAATAAAGTATATTCTCCTTCAATTTTATGTTTTTATTTTTTGAGCATAACTAACAATTTTGTGGCCCTCACCAACTTCTGTAACCAAACAAAAGATAATTTATAATGACAACAAAAGAACACAACAGATTTCAATACGTAATCATTTTTCCAAAAAGTGACCAACATTCAGAAATGATGTCCAGTCAGTAATCATGACCTTCTGAACCTAACTTCGCAGAACAGTTCCTATCATCAGGTAGCTGCAATCCAGCAAGTCACTGCACATGCATATCTTGGATGAGATGCGTTCACATAAAAGTGCACCGAAGAGGATGAAAAGAGCACATAGTGCAGCCATTCCTGTAATTCTGTAACAAAGTGCCTATCCTCTTACATATTAATAGCCAGGTAATGTTTAGAGGTATTTTCTCCTGTTTCACACATAGAGAACAATGTTATATAAAAGTGTGTTCTGTGAAAGGCATCAGAAATGCAAATGCAAAGAGAATTGCGATTGCATTTGAATTTTGGCAGGCTTCATACACGAGGCCAAGGAAGTGAAATAGCAAACGGGGTAATTGCCATTGCTATTTCAATAGCAATGGAGGCATTGTGGCCTAATGGTTAGAGAGTTGGACTTGTAACCCAAAGGTCATGGTTTTGAGTCTCAGATCTGGCAGGGATTGTGGGGAGAGGGGTGAATGACCAGCGTTCACTTCCAACCTCAATACCACGACTGAGGTGAGACCCTTGAGCAGGGCACCGAACCCCGGTGCCACAGCAAAAAAAGACTGCCCACCGCTCTGGGTGTGTGTGTGCACTTGGATGGGTTAAATGCAGAGCACAAATTCCGAGTATGGGTCGCCATACTTGGCCACACGTCACTTCACTTTCACTTTCAATATGACAGGGTCATAACTTGTAAGACATGGGAAATGCAACTGCAAATGGACTTTGCTTTTCCATTTGAAATTTGGGTTTGTTTTGGCATTCAATATTGGTAACTGTAAAGCTGGGGGCTCCACACTAAGATCATCATTAGCTCCATTACCCTTCAGGTCCATTTCACATTCCCCCATAGCCTTATTGAGCTTTACTCCATGTGATCATGGAATGAGTTCTTTTCCTACTGGATTCTTTTTATTTCTTTCTGGTTTTGGGGAAGGGTTCTCTGCAGTAAGATGTAGTTCAATAGCTGTATGAGTGCTGTCCAATATCTCATATAATAGGGTGTGGTCTGGGGTCCTCTGTGATACTGAGTCTGCCAGGGCTCTAGCATCTTTCTGTAATTCGCAGGCCACTCTTTCCTCAGCCACCTTAGAAGTTGTTTTCTCTTTCTCTGTTTCTTCTCTTCAAATTTTAATTTCCTTATCAGTTTTATATGAAGGTCTTCATTCTCTTCAACACTTGTAGCTTCATAGTCTGTACAAACTGTAGGGACACCCTCTTTCTCACCTGCCGTGTCTCTGCCACCATCATGTGGACACAGCATGTTCCCACAGTAGTTTTTCTGCAGCTGACATCTTGTCTCTCATGCTAGCAAGGAGAGGTTGAGGGTGGAGCTTGTTCTCTTTTTGATCTAACATCATGTTGGCCTGCCCCTTCCACTGAGCAGTGACTTGGAATAGGTCTGTATGCAACTGGATTTCCTCCTTCATTTCTGGCTGGTTTGAGGTGTTTCTGTTTTGTCCATATTTAGTCCATATTTCCAACTAACAAGTCTTTTGGTGATCCAGATATCACCTGTAAGTGGGAAGAGGATAGGGGGCAGATGTTGTCTATATTTGATGCTGATATCCAGGCAGAAATGGGTAATCTGACCTTGGATCCAACATCACTGTGCAGTAAAGTGTCTATGATGTCAGTTAGGTTCCCTACAGTCTACATTTCTCTCATTGTCCATTACACAAAGGCCTGTTGTTCTAAGTCTAAATTAGCTGTCACTTTTCTCAGATTATACCACTGAGTAAGTCTCTACTATTTATGTCCTTTTATGTCTGATATTCCACAGCTCTGTTTTATCTCAGATCATTACCTAATCTCATTTAAAATGTGTCTTAATCATAATATCTGCACCTTGCCACGTCACCATGTCAAACGTACTTTCACGTCAACAGCTGCACAGAGTTTTATCGGTAATCTTCCAGATTCATCAACCATGATTGGATCACCGTCTGATCCTGAAGAACTTGACCAGGCAACTGAATGCTTAGAATCAACATTCTGCAACTCGCTAGATAAGGTAGCTCTACTTAGGGAGAAAAAGCTAGCACCATGGTATAGCGGTCACACACAAATTTTAAAACCACACGAAAACTAGAACGTAAATGGCCTCAAACTAAATTGGTAGTATTTCAAATAGCATGGAAGCAGAGCCTTCTGAAAAGCTCTAATACTGCTAGATCAATGTATCTCTCCACCCTAATTGAAGATAACAAAAATAATGCTAGATTCTTATTTAATACTGTAGCAAAATTAACTAGGAATAAGACCACAATAGAAACACACACACAATCATTATATAGCGGTGATGACTTCATAAATTTTTTCAATGATAAAATTGAAAATATCAGGCAAAGAATTCAGACTATTAATTTAAAACCGGACAGTTTTATAACTAACCCTGTAGATAATAATATAATAATATCAGATCAACAATTACAATCTTTTACTCCCCTTCTAAGAGACCGAACTGTATACTAGATCCTTTATCAATCCTCTTTTAAAGACAATCAATTCTTCCCTTAGCATTGGCTTTGTACCTAAATCTTTTAAACTAGCTGACCCCTGTCAGCTGCCTAACTATAGACCAATATCGAACCTCCCCTTTATCTCCAAAATCCTAGAAAAGGTTGTAGCACAGCAGCTATGCTCATAGTTACGTAGGAATAACATTCATGAAATGTATCAGTCAGGATTTAGGCCTCATCATAGCAAAGAGACAGTACTGGTTAAAGTGGTAAATGACTTACTACTGGCCTCTGATCAGGGTTGTGTCTCCTTGCTTGTGCTGCTTGACCTTA
>CM074921.1:15814358-15824983 GCA_037576815.1 Pangasius larnaudii | reverse complement strand
CACCACTGCATCCGACGCTTTGCATTGCACTTGGTGATGTGTGGCTTGGATGCAGCTGCTCGGCCATGGAAACCCATAAGCCTTTATTTGTCACATATACATTATAGCACAGTGAAATTCTTTCCTTCGCATATCGTCAGAGAGCAGGATCAGCCATGATGAGCAGCCTGGAGCAGAGACGGTTAAGGGCCTTGTCACTAGTGTCAGTTCTAAGGTGATGGACTGGTTCAATCAGACAGCTTTAATTTATAATTACAAATTATGGATTTGAACCTTCAAAGTCATGTTCCATACAAAATTCTAAGGATGTTTGCTCAGGTTGGGGCATGGTCATTGAAAGGGGGTAGAGTAAGGTTCAAATAGCTGTTTCTTAGGAACTTTAAGTCCATTTGAGCTGTGATTTGGTATCCTGCATCAATATTTAACTGGTTTTTATCCTCAGTTAATTACTTCAAAAACATTGCCATCTGCAGCCAATCAGATTTTAGCAGGCATTTCCCAAGGCTGATTTACTCAAAGAGTAATTTATGGATTCAAATTGACATGATGTCATGTGAATCTGCCTATTGCATGTTTCACCATTATAATTTTTTTTTTTTTTTTTTTTTTTTTTTTTTAAAGATCTTTAAAAGTTTTCACTGTCAATTTTTGTTCAGTGTTCACCAAATTTGACTGGGATGATCTTCAGACTAATTTCCATAAAAGTTATCAAAAAGCTTTTTGATATTCGATACCCTTCTCCTGTAACACTCAAAAAGAATTTGATGACAAAGCCGCCAAAGAGGATGTGAGGCCATGTTTCGAAAACAAATTAATGGATCGACATGACATGACGACTTGAGAACACTTAGTAGGAAGGCACCCCCAAACTTTTTCATGTTATTTGAGCACTAGGTGGTGCTAAAACATGAAAACCTATGTATTTGCTATGTAAGAGACCTTTATTGTCATTGTACATGCACAACAAGATTCAGGATGCAGTTCTCTGCCAAAGCTATGATTATACATATGGTTACAGGTAAATCAGTATATACAATATATTGTATACAACATACAGTAGTGTGCAATATGCATGGGTAGTGCCTGTTGAGCTCAGTGTATATAGTACGCACAATACCTAAACAATATTTGATGGTGTGTAATTTGCAGAGGTATACAAGATCTTTATAAAAATAGTATACAGCAAGTGTGCAATATTCAAAGGTAGAGTCTGTCAAATTAGATGTATATGATGTATGGTGGAGGGTTGCACTGGTTTGCATTGCAATGGTTATATCATACAATAAAAAGAGAATGTTATGGATATACAATAGTGTGAATGCAAGATATTTTATAAGGTGGGCGGTATGACATGAATGACAGTAACAAAAGTTATCAAGCAGAAGTGTGTAAAAAATGGAAGTGTGCAGTATGCAGTTCTATAAACTCTGGTGTGTAAAATATGCAATAATTGTGCAATATGCATAGTTATGAAGTACATATGAGTCGGTATTCAAATGAGGGATAGCAACATGTATGTATGTATGTATGTACCTACATACAGTCAGGTCCTGAAGTATTTGGACAATGATGGAGTTTTTGTGATTTTGCCTTTATACACCACCACAATGGACTTGAAATAAAACAATCAAGATGTGATCAAAGTGTAGACTTTCAGCTTTATTTTAAGAGGTTCCACAAAAGATGGCATTTACCATTTAGGAATTACAGCCATTTTCAACATAGTACCAAAAAATGGATGTGGCCAATCCTAAAAAAAAAACATATGGTTGCTCAGGTACTGCGGTGTGAGACCATTCAGGGCTTTATAGGGCAATACTAGTATTTTATAATTAATGCTAAATTTAGGAGCCAGTGCAGTGTGGATGAGATGGGTGATGTGGTCATATTTTCTGTTTTTTTCCGGTAAGAACTCTGGTTGCTGCATTCTGGACTAAGTGGAGCTTGTTTATGCACTTACTGGAAAATCCAGACAGAGGTAACAAAAGCATGAAGGTCTCCAAGGTCCTAGAAAAGGTTGTAGCACAGCAGCTATGCTAATACTTACATAGGAATAACATTCATGAAATGTATCAGTCAGGATTTAGGCCTCATCATAGCACAGAGATAGCGCTGGTAAAAGTTGTAAATGACTTACTACTGGCCTCTGATCAGGGTTGTGTCTCCTTGATTGTGCTGCTTGACCTTAGTGCAGCTTTTGATACCATTGATCATGCTATTCTCCTCGATAGGCTAGAAAATGTAGTAGGCATTAAGGGAACAGCCCTTTCCTGGCTCAGGTCTTATGTGACTGATTGTTATCAGTTTGTAAATGTAAATGGTGACTTGCAGCAGCAAGAATCCTTACTAGAATCAGAAGATATGACATCACATCACCCCTATTTTTTTCCACACTGCATTGGCTCTCAATCAAATTTCGTATTGATTATAAAATACTACTATTGACCTATAAAGCATTAAATGGCATCGCCCCACAGTACCTGAGCGAACCTTTGGTCTTTTATGATCCGCCATGCCTACTTAGATCAAAAGGTGCAGGCTATTTGTTAGTACCTCGAATAGTGCGGCTACAGCTGGGGGTAGAGCTTTCTCTTACAAAGCCCCACATTTATGGAACAGCCTTCCACTTAGTGTTCGGGGCTCAGACAGAAAGAAGGCTTTCCTAGTTATAATATTTACATGAGCTTCAAATGAAAGACTGGAGTCAATAATCACATCAAAGTCTTTTACTGCTGCACATGATGAAACAGAAATGCCATCCAGAGGTACTATGCAATCAGAAAGTTTACTTCTAACTGCATGTGGTTTTAGTACAAGTACTTCTGTTTTATCATAATTAAGTAGAAGGAAGTTAATAAGCATCCAGTGTCTAATGTCCTTTACACATTCCTCAACTTTATTAAGCTGTTGTCTGTCATTTGGCTTTGCTGAAACATACAACTGTGTGTCATCCGCAATAGTGGAAGCTAATACCATGTTTACAAATAATTTTACCCAGAGGTAGCATATATAAAGAAATAAGCAGTGGGCCTAAACAGAACCTTGCGGAAAACCAGACTTTACCTTAGTATGCATAGACAAGTTACCATTTACATCTACAAACTGATAATGATCAGTCATATGTGACCTGAAGGTCTTGGAGCTTGGAGACCAGCTTGATTAGGATTAATGTGTTGAACTCTGCACTGTAGTCATCGAACAGCATTCTGACATATGTTTTTGGTGATCTGTGTGGGCTAACGCAACACAAAAGACTGTGGAGATGGCATCCTCTTTAGATCTGTTTGTCTGGTATGCATTCTGTTGTTGGTCCAGAGTTTATGGCATGGTGCTTTTAATCTGTGTCTTTTCCAGGTTTTTCAAAGCATTTCATGACGGATCAGGGTGAGGGTGGTTGGTCGAAAGCCACTGAGGCTCTTGACAGCTGTTTTTTTTAGGCACTGGTACGGATGTTTTGAAACATTTGGGGACAACAGCCTTTGAGAGAGATGTATTGAAGATGCTGGTGAGCACATCTGCCAGCTGAGTTGCACAGTCCTTCAGTAATAGTCCAGGCATTCCATCAGTTCTTGCCTCTTTTTTGGAGTTCACATGCAGAGCACCTGTCTCACATTTCACCATTAATTCCACCACTGCTACTGCTGCTCTGCTCGGTTCTTTTTGCACATCACTGGCACTGCCGCTTTAATACTTGTAAATTTGCACATTGCACTGTATATAGGTATATATACAGTAGGTTACGGGTTGCTGCTATTTAGTTCTTGTCCTGTACAGTATTTGCACTGTCTCGTGTGTCTGTTCTGCTCTGTTTTATTTTGCACTGTTTGCACTAGGTTACACACGATGCACTTTATGTGGCTAGGACAACTTAGTCTAGTCCTCAGCTCTGTGTTTTATAACTCTATGTTGTGTGAGGTGACGATGTTGTTTTATGTAGCACCAAGGTTCTGGAGAAACGTTGTCTCATTTCACTGTGTACTGCGTCAGCTATATATAGTTGAAATGACAATAAAAGCCTCTTGACTTGACATTGTAAGTCTGTAATGTGGGAGGAGAGGCTGTCTTTGTTGGCTGGGTTGTTGTGGTTGTTTTTTTTGTTGTCCCTGTCGAAATGAGCAAAGAAGCTGTTGAGCTCCTTCGACAGAGTGGGGTCACCCTTTGGTTGGAGTTTGTTGTTGTTGCAGTTGATGATGGACTCGATGCCTTGCATCCATGCTATGAGTTGTTGCTGTTGAAGTGGTCCTCAGTCCACTACCTGTGTGCCATCTTAGCATGCCTGATGCCATTTTTTTTTTAGGTTGGCCCTGGCAACACTGTAAGGTGATTTGTCAAGAGACCTGTAGGCTGCATTCCATGCTCTCAGCAGATTTCATACCTCATTGTTCATTCAGGCCGTCCGGTTGGGGAAAACTCGGATAAGTTTACAGACAGTTGCGTTCTCAGTAGAGTGGTTGATGTTCTTCACGTGTGGCCTGTTGTGCAAATTGTCCCATTGTGTGCTTTCAAAACCGTTCTGGAGCTAAGATAGATCCTTCAGGCCAGGCCATGTCTTTGCTGTCTTGATGGTTGGTCAGCTTCTCTTAATGAGAGATCTGTAAACTGGTATCAGAAACAGAGAAAGGTGGTCTGACTGTCTGACTGTGAGGGTGAATACGAGTATACATGAACCGATATGTTTCACCCCTTGTCAGGAATTTGATATATTGATAAAACTTAGGCAGAATGGTCTCGAGGTTTACTTGGTTGAAGCCTCCTGCAATTATAAATGTATAGATTTGTGCATTTTGATGTTGTGTTATGGCTAGGAGTAGCTTGTTGAGCACTGACTTTGCATTAGCATTAAGAAGTAGGTAGACAGCTATGATAATAACAGTAAAGACTCTCGATAGACAGAAAGTTCTGCATTTCAGAATTGGGTATTCTGATGAGGGAGAACAGTGTTGATAATGACACAGTGCTGATAATGTGAGGGTCCTACACCAGCCATTTTGTGTGTAAATACGCTGTGGGCTGTGCAACCTCCTAGCTCAATAGCCGCATAAGGGATCATAGAGTGTAGCCAGGCCTTGGTGAAAATCATGGCACAAGCATCTTGAGCAGACACTCATATCTATGTGCAGTCTAAATTCGTCCATTTTTTTTGGCCAGAGAGCAGGTATTGGGGAGGAAAATGCTCAGAAGTGGTGGTTTGTGTGGTGGGCATAGCCTGTGCTCCAGCCTACTTGCCACATTTTGTTTCCTTTCTGTGTCCTGCCAGCAATGCTTGATGAACAGTATGGGGATCCACAGAAGCCCCGGTGTCCTTTGTGTGCTAGCCTAGCTCTGATGGTATGCTATGTCATTCAAACCTAACATACTGCAAGATTTTCTAATGTGTAGCAGTTGTTGATGGCTGTATTTTATGTATGTAAGTCAATGTTGTGAAAAGACTCATGTAAAAAGAGCTCGGAGTTGCTGCATCTGGACGCACCACCATCTTCCTCACAGAGATTTACTCTGCAGCTGTTTGGAAAAACTTCATAATTATGGTGTCATCTGGTTTTCTGGAGTCTCGTCAGTACAAAAATGATCCGTCCACCATTTCTAAATTTCTGATATTACACAGAACAGGAAGTTTGGCCATAACTCAGCAATGCTTTGACATGTTCACGCCAAACTCAACAGACACCTCTAGAAGGAGGTCTTGAAAGACCCTATGAAGTTTTGCACATTCAACTGTTAGGCAGTGTTGTAATAAGGAAAAACATGTTTGTTCCCCTTACTTTTACTTTTTACTTTTTAAAGTTTGTTCCCAGTACTTTTGTTTGGAATGTTAGAATCATGTAATCATGATTATTTGTTTTCAAGGAATTCAAGGAATCAGAGATTCCAATTTCTTAAATTTCTTGAATATTTTTCAAGTCATGCACTCTTAATGCAACATACTTTCATACAGAAGAACTGCTGAGCATTGTGAGATAAAGTAATGAATGGTTTCATTGTACAAACTGCAAATAGGCTCCACAATAATAAGTAAAACAGATAGTAAAAACAAGGAGAAATTACAGAATTGCGACAGAGTTGCGAGACAGAGTTGAGGCATAGGACGCTTGATGGTAAATGCAACTGAATGTGTGATGGTAAAGCACCTCACTGCACTCCCTTTATGGTAAAAGCCCCCATTTTTATACCCCTGAGCCTTATTGAAGTGTATCATTACCAGAATACCAAATAGCAGAGACTCAACATGCTTTATGGCAGGGTGGACCCCCAGCCGGCTAGCTCACCCTAGAGAACAGTATGTTAATTCCTGAGAACTTAATTAGTCTGTGGGAACAAAGGCAAAAGGGCTCCCATTCAGACCAGGTGGTGCAAGCACGTATGTGTGGGTGTAGGTGTGTGAAGAAAGAACACATACTGCAATGTATACTGTAAATGTTGTTTCCTAAACCTATATGATATTTATGATGTCACCACATTGTTCACCATTAAATATGGATTAAATAAATACCAAACATTCCCTAAGGAATATTGTAGTTAAGCATAGTTTAGATGACCAGGTTTTAGTTCACATGGTCTCTCTGACCCACATTCTTGATCAGTTACCTTAGACTTACTGGCATAATTTTTAAATCTACTACAATAGTATGCAAACAATTTTGACAGTGAAGACACAAAGCGGGAAGTGAGGTCAAAGTTTGAGAAAACACATGAATTCACAAAATCTTGAAAAAATGACATCTACTAATCATGATGGATCCAATGTCATCCAATATTATAAATGCTCACAGACCCAGAGCAACTTAAAAAAAAAAAAAAATCAATTCTGGGGCCTACCATGCGCACACACCATGCAACTTTTCATTGCTAGAATGTTAAAACCTGATACCTACTATTATAACAGATGGCTCACCTCATATGTCTCTGGAAATAATGTGCATATTCATCAGTTTGCTATGAATTTCCATGATTTATTTCATTTAGCACATTTAACCTTTGTAGGCGTAACACACACATGTGTCTAAAGAAATGAATGTTTTCCCAAAGGTGCAATATACATTGATGTTACAGGAAGTGACCACTAGATGGCAGTCAAAGACCAGAAATGAATCTGATTTCAGCTGTGAGGCCATATCTCAGCAACAGTTTAGTGTTTCTATTCAAAACATGGACATATTTTGTCATTGAATAGATGATTAGATAACGCTATAACAACAAAAGCATTAAAAGCGATCATAACTTCATCTGTCATGTGTTCCTTGGAGACTGCCCCTTTGAAGTCATTATTTTTGAAGTATTATTTTTGAATTCTGCAATATAGTATAGTATAGTACACAAAACCTGAAAGCTATGTTTAAGATCATGTCCTGCAGGATACCAATCTTTTGTCCTCCTGCAGGACATGATCTTAAACATAGCTTTCAAGTTTTGTGTAGACACAATGAAGCACTGAAGAGATAAGACCTCACGTCCTTTTTTGTTACCATGCAGACAATGTCGTGCTATGTAGTGCTTGACCCCTCAGTAGCTGCTTGATACAAACTGTTTGAGCTATATTGTATATTCTGGCTAGTCTGGCCAGTAAAGCAAAGCCAAGGTCAGATAACTTTCTTAGTAATTCTAAGTCCGATCAAGCTGAAATTTGGTGTGCTATACCTAGGTGTTAATAGGTAAGTGGATTTTGATGATGACCTTATAACATAAAAATCATGGCTACCATCAGCCAATTAAATTTTACCTACATTTGACAGTGTTACACCCTTGTCTAGGGGTCAAGGACACAACATAAAAAGAAACTGAAGCTGAAGCGTATTACCCTCACAAAAGAAAACTGTCTTGCTTACAATTCTAAACTAATCTCCCTATCCAAAAACATAGCCCAAAGGTTTAACCCAGTGGTTCTCAACCTTTTTTTTTTTCAGTGAGCCGCACTCTGTCCAAGTTCGAGTCTCACGGGCCTCATATCATATTTACATATGACGTCACCAATGCAAACTAACCAGATATTAAGGTATCTAAATGCTTACAATTAGATTTATTATTATTATTAGAGAGTATAATTCTACTTAGCATTAATGGGACACCTGATGTTGATGGGAGCAGACCAATTTGGTGAAAATCGGCTCAAAAGGAGTAACAGCACAATGAAGTTGCGACTATATTGCAATCTGTAAGACGCGCATGGAAACGTGACTTGATGCGCGTCATTGCAGAAAATGTGCATTCGCAAATGAATGATGATCCAAATATGGAAAGCACTTTTGAACTTAATAATCTGATAATCAGATTCGCCACATTTCTGCAACTGAGGAAGACTGCTGTGCAGAATGGTTGTGTCCTCTTGCCTGAACATCCATCAGTTCATCTTCGAGTGCGTGGCGGGGCAAACAGAAAGCTTCAGTCAAGTCCTTGATTTTTACCACAGGGAAAGTGAATGGCTCTCTGATGAAATGTCTTGCAGATTTTATTTTCTCAAAATCAGAAAAACGAGAGATGAATTTTTTCTGCATTTGGATGACAGTTGTAACGAATCGTTCTCTCTGTTGTATGTCTAGTACACCCTCACGCGTCATACAGAAGTGGAAAGTGACTCAAATCACCATCTTTCAGTTGTGCAGTGTACAGTCCTAGCTTCATTTTAAAACTCTCAACACAGCCCAACAGGTCATCAACATGTTTTCCATCACCTTGAAGTTGTAGGTTCAGCTTGTCTAGGTGAGCTGTGACGTCTGCAAGAAAAGCAAAGTTTGTTTTCCACTCATTGTCTCTCAAGACTGGAAATCTTTCTCCCTCGCCGATGTCATTAAGAAAGTGAACTATTTCAGGGAGTACAGCCAGAAAGCGATGCAAGACTTTTCCACGACTTGGCCACAACACAATAAACAACGCAATAAAACCACGCTTGAATTTCAGCAACGAGACCCTTGTGTTTTCCTCATGTTTGTCATTGAGGGCGCACCGTCAGTAGTGATGGAGACAACTGAGGATGCCGGTATGTTCATGTCTTTCCATGCTTCACTAAGTGCTCTATGAATGTCCTCGCCCCTTGTTCATTCATGTAGCGATTTCAACGCCAATAAATCTTCTGTAACCTCAAAAGTCTTTGAATTCACACATCTCACCCAAATCAAAGCTGAGCAATGTCTCTGATGTCTGTCGATTCATCCGCTGCCAAACTGAGTGCTGAAGCAGTGGCTAGCTTAGTTTTTAGTTGTTCTGTCAAATTCTCAGAAATTTCAGAAATTAGACGAGTAACTGTGTCATTGCTGAGCTGTAAACTCTTTATCCTGAGAATTATCTCGTTCTTGTTGCTCAGATCATCAGACAGACATTGTGATTCCAGAAAACTGTTCTTAACTAGCTCCCCATTACTGAATGGTTTGCCGTGTTTGGCAAGGATCCAGGAAATTTTGAATGTTGCTAATGTCACGGCCTGAGACACTTTTAAGCTAGCTTGCATTGTATTCTGTTCAGCAACGACATTTTTTTCAAGACTAGTTATCTTGAGAACTCTTTCCTGAGATCCAGGTGGATATTTCTTGTCAAAAGTTGTATGGGTGATACAGTGTCAAAAGACATTTCGATAAGTTTTGCATACACCCAGTATTTTACTACAGAGCAATCTGCAAGGCTGTCCATCTCGCTCGTTGACAGCAAACTGATTCTTCCATTCTTCAAGCAATCTCCTATCTTCACTGCTGATGCTGTGACTCTTCTTGTTTGCATGTGTTCCTTCATTAGTATTTTCCTCACATCTTTTTTCTCCTCTAATAACACATTTGTCCATTTTGATTGTTAATTGATGACTGCTTTAAATCTTATGATTGTGTGCGTTAACTGTGTAATTGTGTCAGTTCATAGTTGCGTCAGTACTGTGCATGTCTGAAAACAATACATGATCACCAAAATTATTTTGACATAAAAATTATTGTTCAAACTTTTGTTTAATATATTTTTTAAAAAAATAATAAAAAAAATTATATATGCATTAGTGGCACTCTCGCGCTCTCAATCTCACTCTGGAAGCAATGGTACGATTTCTCCCCTTTAAAGGGTGACTATGGGGTGGCTGTACCAATCATGTCTCAGTAGCCGTCAAAGTGTAGGAACCAATCAGAGCTGCTCCTGGACACATACACTCACAGGCAGAAGAGGAAAGTCAGGAAAACAGTAATGGGTTGTAACAACAGGGTCACTACTGAGTTATTGTCACGAAACCTAAAGGGTAGCTTTGGTTAGGCACCTACTTGAATCTCATGCAATCTGACTTAAATTGGCCATTGGTTGCTATTCATATTTTTTACACACAAACAAGCATAAATTGAATATTAAAAAGTCTATACACCCCTGGTAAAATTGCAGTTTTTGTGATGTAAAAAAAATGAAACTAAGATAAATCACATTAGATCTTTTACTACCTTTAATGTGATACAGTGGCCAACAAAATTTTCTTAGTTTCTTTTTCAGGTTTTGTGTTGAAATGGATGGTATTGGGAGCTATCCATGATTCCCTCTATCCTGAATAAAGCCCAGTCCTAGCTGAGGAGAAGCAGCCCCATGCCATTCAGTTTTCAGTTTTATTTGTATAGCGCTTTTTACAATGTCATTGTCTCAAAGCAGCTTTACACAAACAAAAGTAAGATGAA
>CM074921.1:15799344-15814258 GCA_037576815.1 Pangasius larnaudii | reverse complement strand
GTGTGTGTGTGTGTGTGTGTGTGTGTGTGTGTGTGTGTGTGTGTGTGTGTGTGTGTGTGTGTGTGTGTGTGTAAATGTGTATTATTATTGGCATGTGTGTGGTGTTCATTGAGCGAAAGCTGTCTTTTTTTTTTTTTTGCACCATAATTATGCCCAAATGATTCTCCTTTGGTCTCATTAGATAACGCGTTTTGCCAAATGGTTTAGCAAAATTTATGTAGACTTTGCATGTATTTTTTATTTTTTATTTTTTGTGAGAAAAGGGCCTTCATCAAGCCACCCCACCCCATAGCCTAGACATTTGCAAGTCTGATTTTCAAATACAATTAAAGTTTTTACTTTTGTAAATTAGTGTGTGAAGTGAAAAGTCTTTCATGTCCTGATTTGGTGTCTTAGGGCATAAAAATGTGCCTATACAGCACTTAGCCCCACCCACTCACTTTAAAGATAATTTGCATAATAGGCGAAACCCACTTTTGCAAACTATTCTTAGGAATTTGGGTCTACCTTCACAAAATTTTTGTCAAAATATGGGAGGCTGAATCTCAATATTAATCCAAAACATGCTGTAATGTATACACAATATGTTGAAATTTCCAACTTTCTAACAGGCTGGAATATGTGAAGAAAAGAATATTTTTAGTCTTAGAAGATGGTGCTGGTGAGGCCATCACGGCTGCTTAGACCAAACCTTCTTTGTTTTTGTTTATTTTTTGCAACTTGCATTATTTTAGCCTCTTTTTCTTTTCACTATGGCTCTTACCAGATAAGAAATAACTCTTATTTCTATTAGTTTACAATCCATTCACCTATTTCCTTTCTTAATACTGGATCCATGCTGGCCTAATGATCCTGAGGAAGAATAAAGGATGCAACCCGAAGCAGCAGCCCGAGAGTAACGAGCTGGCATCAGAAACAGGTTGAGGGCTCAAGCACACCATGCTTCCCTGCCTAGTCTCCTTCTAGCCAATGTACAGGCTCTAGAGAACAAGCTTGACGACCTCTGGGCCAGGGTTAAGTTCCAGAGAGACATTTGGGACTGCAACCTCCTCTGCTTAACTGAGACATAGCTAAACCCAGTGGTACCAGACCACACCATCCAGCCAGCTGAGTTTTCTCAATTTACCACATGTCAGGGAAGTCAAGGGGAGGTGGAGTGTGTCTGATGTGTCAATGCCATTTATATTCCACTTCAGGCGAACATGGACATTGCCTTATGTGAACTCCATGAGGCTCTCACTCAACACTAGACTAATCACCAGGACGTTGCGCTCATTGTGGTGGGGGACTTTAAAAGGGCCAACCTCAAACATGCAGTGCTGGCACTATGGGAGGAAACTGTTCCAACATGGAAGCTCTAGGAGCCTGTGGCAGGGACTGAGAATGATAAAGGACTATAAATAACCATCCTCCAGAATGGTGAATATGGATGTGTCTCTGGCGGATGAGCTGAACACTTTTTACTCTCTCTCTCTCTCTGAGCGCTAGCAGTGCTAATGGTGCTTGCAGTGCTCACAGCGCTAACAGTACTGCATGGCAGTATGCATGAGTGTGTTAGAGCAGAAGGTGCTTTCATTATTTCAGAGCAGAATGTAAGAAAGGCTTTCAGTGAAAATCTGGAAGGCAGCAGGTCCAGACAGCATCTCTGGTCCCATAGAGCCTGTGCTGACCAGCTAGCATTGGTTGTCACAGTTGGTAATTCCCACATGCTTTAAACAGTTCGTTATCGTTCCTGTCCCAAAGAAATCCCATCCCACCTCCTTCAGTGACTAGCACCCAGTAGCTCTGTCCTCAGTCATGGTGAAATGCTTTGAAAGGCTGGTCAGAGGCTTTATCAGCTCTTCATTATGTGACACCCTGAACCCATTGCAGTTCACATATCATCCCAGTCAACAGATGATGTCATCACACACCTACTACAAACAGCCGTGACCCATTTAGACACCAGAAAGGGAAATAATATTAAAATGCTCTTTGTTGACTACAGTTCAGCATTTAACACTATAATCCCCTACAAACTCACCAGCAAGTTGGAGGACTGGTCCTGGGACTTAGACTGTTTCTGCGTCAGGGGATCGCCAACTTTCTGACAGGCAAGCAGTACAGGTGAACAGACATGTATTACCCTCCCTCAGCCTCAGTACTGGAGCTCCCCAGGGTTGTGTCCTGAGCAAGTGTTGAATTTGCATTTGGGAGCTGTTCATGGAAGTTCTCAATATGTGGTCCAAAGAGGTGTAGATGCAAATAAAGGAGGCCATCGTTAGTCTGAAAAACCAAACAGACCTATGAGAGAGATAGCAGAAACTTTAGTAGTGGCCAAATCAACAATTTGATACGTTCTTAAGAAAAAGAAATGCACTGGCAAGCTCAGCAGTATCAAAAGGCCTGGAAGGCCATGGAAGACAACAAAAGTGGATGATCACAGAATTATTTCCTTGTTGAAGAAAAACCTCTTCACAGGTAGGCATATCAATTGTCGAAGTCTACAAACAAGAGACACCTTGAATATAAATACAGATGGTTTACCTCATTATGCAAATCACTAATAATGCTCAAGAACAGAAAGACCAGATTAGACTTTGCTACAAAACAAAGTCTAACACAGTTTGCTTAAAAAAAGCCTGACAAATTCTGATGCAAGAATAACTTGTACCAGAATGATGGAAAGAGAAGAGTATGAAATAGGAAAGGAAGGGCTCATGATCCAAAGCATACCACATCTGTCAAACATGTGGAGGCAGTGTTTTGGCATGGGCATTTATGGCTGCCAGTGGAACTGGGTCACTGATGTTTATTGATGATGTGACTGCTGATAGAAGTAGCTCAATGAATTCTGAGTGAATAGAGCTATAATTTCTGCTCAGATTCAATCAAATGCTGCAAAGCTGATAGGACAGCACTTTACAGTAGAGATGAATAATGACCCGAAACATACCGCAAAAGCAACCCAAGAGCTTCTTAAGGCAAAGAAATGGAATGTTCTTAAATGGACACATTCAGTCACCTGACCTCACAGACAAACGGCTACTGAAGACGGCTGTAGTTAAGTCCTGGCAAAGCATATGAAGGGAGGAAACTCAGCATTTGATGACGTCCATGGGTTTCAGACTTCAGGCAGTCACTGACTGCAAATGATTTGCATCCAAGTATTAAAAATTATCCTAATATTTATGAATGTTAGCTTGTCCAATTACTTTGGAGCCTGTTAAAATGGAGGGACTCCACAACATATGGCTGTAATTCTTAAATGATTAATGCAATATTTTTGTTAAATCCCTTGAATTAAAGCTGAAAGTCTACACTTGTATCACCTCTTGATTGTTTTATTTCAAATCCATTGTTGTGTTGTGCACGGGCAAAATTACAAAAATTGTGTCATTCTCCAAATACATATGGACCTGACTGTACACTCTAAATTTGGAGATGGGGAAATTATTTTGAGGGATTTTTTTATTCAACAAATTTTATGCAATCAATATTCATTCAAGAAATTGCAAAAGTAATATACAGCAGCAGTGCATCAGCGGTGGATGGAATGGAAGCAGTTCGAACCGGCAGGTAACGAGTGATGAGTCTCACCTCTGTCTTATTACCATCAGCATACTTATTTGTATCTCTGTGTGCGTTCAGTAACTGCCATAGACAGAGAGAGAGTGCAATATAGTTGGCGGTGCTTGCGACACGCATGAATGCATGCACGCACGCATACCCACACACCACTAAGCATGAACTTCAACTTGACGGAGCGAAATCTGCGAGTCCAGGACAGACCTGTATCAGTTGAGTTGTTTTGAGTTTGTTCAGTATTTGAAAGTGTGCTGAAAAGCGTGGACTTAATAAACGCGACCCAGGAGCTCAGCAAAAATTCTGCCTGTCTCCCGAATCTTCCTCCACACTATCACACACTGGGGTTCTACATTGACCTATAAGGAAGATCAACCAGTGGTTGTCTTGCGATCAACTGGTCGATCACGATCAACGTAATGGACACACCTGATTTAGCCCTACCCACTCAGCTTTGCCAATGTCATTCCCATTTTAATGTAGTTGCACCAACATGCGGCCCAGCACATTCAAATGACTAGTATTTGCTATAACTTCTGTAATAACTCATATGTGCAATATCTAGCCATGATATGAGACCTATCCTGATACAGTCTAAATAAGACAATACTATCAAGATGATACTGCCACAAAACATTACCTTTTAAATTGTAATGACAAAAATCAAATGGCTACAATTTCAATACAACAAGGGGTGTCAACCACAATTTCATGGCAACGTTATTAACATAGAAAGATTAATAAATATTACAGATTGTTTGACTGTAGATTGTGCCCTAAATGATTAGGCTAAATAACAAATTTGTCATCATTTCTCCTACTGCTGACCTTATGTGAGTTTTCCCTACATTGTTGCCAGAACGTTAGATGCACACAATTGTCCAGAATGTTTTTGTTTGCTTTAACATTAAGATTTTCCTTAACTGGAACTGAGGGGCCTAGCCTAAATTTGCTCTAGTGTGATGGTGCCCATGTGCAGAATGAAACAATGGATGAACTTGAGTGGCCTGCCCATAGCCCAGATCCCTACCCTTGAATGCCTTTAGGAATAATTGGAACACCAATTGCACACCAAAGCCTTCCCTGAAGACTGGAGTCTGTTATGGCCTGGACCAGTTCCATATTAATGCCCATGGTTTTGGAATGTGATATTCAACAAGCATATTTGGGTAGATATCATAGATAAAATGGCAGATCAGATCAGTCCTGCTGTCGTGAATACCAAGAACTGCCCAGGAAGCTTCAAGATGAAGTTGGTAGGAAGAAAAAAGATATGGAAAAGCTTTGAACCTTCTTAGTAGCACTTTGAAATCCAATTCAACAAAGTGGAAAAATATGAAGAAACTGAGATACTACCAAGACCACGGGGGGGCTTAGATCAATTGGCTAGCAGGGCTAACCTCCCTGTGTTTCAAATATGGAAAAAATGAAACTCAGTAAAATCTTTGGCATCCACATTGTCTTATTTGGAGGAGAGAGAGGATTATTTTGGATTTTTCTTTTTTAAAATTGAGTGCAAAGAGCACCACCAGCAGTTGTAAGAAAAACACACAGAATGATGTGAAGGGAGGCTGTGGGCTAACAGTAATGAGTCAAATGAGCAGAGACAGTCATGCCAGGTTAATTGACAGAGTGATACTCCCCCTAATATTACACAATGTGGGTGAAAATATGTTTTTTTTTTATTTATTTATTTTGTTGATAGTTTCATAATGTCATCAGCATTTGCATTTTTAACATTTAACAAATGCCCTTTTTCAAAGCAATTTACAGATATTATCATCATCATCATCATCATGATCATCAGTGAGACCTCACAATATAATGTACTGTTAAGTTTAATTGTTGAGCTATTGATAGATTTTAGTCTTCCCATCTAATGGAGATGTATATGAATATAGTGCTAAGTCTTGGCCACTGACCAAGACTGAGTGGTCAGGAAAGATGGGCAATTGTCAGAGACGTGTCCAAGAGTCCAACTATAACACTGAAGAGATTACAGACTAAATAGGAGAACCTGTGCAGACCTCAACAATATCATCAGCTCTTCGCTGATCCAGCCTCTATGGCCGAATAGCCAGAAGGAAGCCACTTCTGAGAAAGTTAGAAAATCTAGAGCTTCTGGAATTAGATTTTGTGGTCCATTAAGACTAATTTTGAGGCATTTGGTCTACAACCAAAATATAATATTTGGTACAAAGTAAATACAGCCCAACACCCTGGTAACACCATTCCTACAATCAAGCATGTTTGTGCTGGTATCATGCTGTATACAGGCAAAATGAATTGAGCCAAATATAAACAATTTTTTTTTTTTTTTAATTTATTCAAAAAAAGAGCCTGTTCCAGTCAGCCATACATCTGCATTTAGGGCAAAAATACAGTGTGCTTTGGGCTGTTATCATGCAATTTCTTTGAATTTTTTCACAGAAGCCTGCAGATTTTGTGCCATAATAGATTGGTATTTGGAACTATCCATTATTCTTTCTATCTTGATTGGACCTCCAGTCCCAGCTGAAAAGAGCCAGCCCCATGAAAAGAACCCTGTCAGCTGTGCCTCATTACTCCGCCTATGGCAGCCACGTTCTTTTACTGTCCAAAACATTCGAGGTGCTGAAGCGGCAGTCTGTTCAGTACCGCGTCGGCAGTCATCCTTGCTGGTTTTCTGGTTCGGCCTGCTGGCCCATCATCACAGTACCCCCTCCTCAGCTCCGAACCTACTGCTAGAGTGAGATGACTCCAGAGCGCATACAGGCGAGATAGGCCATCAGCCTCCTGACTCCAGCGCACCTGGTCTAGTTGCCTTTTTTGTAAGATATGAGAGGGGAGAGGCAATCGAAGAGAAGTTGGACACAAAGTGTCTATAATCAGCTCTTTTATAAAAAGAGCTCTTTTTATTTATTTGTTTATATTTGGCTCAATTCATTTTGCCTGTGATGGCAACATGCTTTCCAGTTTCTCTTGCTGAAAAGTAACTATACATCATGATGCCACCACCAACATGCTTGATCGTAGGAATGGTGTTACCTGGCTGTATTTGGTTTTCATGTTGGACCCCCGCCTGGTGCTGTACCTGCAAGTCAAAGTCCTGTAACTACAAACTAGCATGTTACCCGAGCATTGGTGTCTTTGGCCCTGGCCATCCATTGTACAGGGGTGTGATCGGTTACCAAAACGAAGGGGTGGCCCACCAGATAGTATTGGAGTTCCTCCACTGCCCACTTTATGGCCAGGGTCTCCCACTTGATAGCGGCATTGGGTCAGGGTTGCGAAGTCAGGGTTGCGAAGCAATGGGGCACTGGTTAATGCTGTGTTTAGGGTTTTGATTGCCTCCCGACTCCAGCACACCCAGTCCGATTGTCCCTTTTTTGTAAGATTTGAGAGGGGAGAGGCAATTGAAGAGAAGTTGTGTGCATTGGGCCCTCCCCTGTCTCTCTACCAGGTTGTCAACCTTTGGGAGGGGGTAGCTGTCAAAGTCCACGACCTGGTTTAGCTTCCAGCTGGATGCTTCCATCAGGTTTGGGCACCAGATGGCGAAGAGGACACGGGGAGGAGGAGGTTCCAGTTCCTCCCTTCTTCCTCTGGCCAGCCCTCTCGGTGCGCCGTGTGCTCAAATGTATGCAAGTAAGCCTCCACGTGATCATCGCTCGTCATCTTTTTCAGGAGGCACTGGGCTTCTCGGCAGGGGTCGGGGAGAGGGATGGAAGCCACTGACCGCTTTTGATGCTGTTCTATTAATTCCTGGGTGGCCAGGATTAGATGCTGAAGTATATAAAACCTGCTATTTTGGAGATGCTCTGACCCAGAAGTCAGGCCATTACAATTTGGCCCTTGTCAAAGTCACTTAGATCCTTATGCTTGGCCATTTTTCTGCTTCCAACACCTCAACTTTGAGAACTGACCGTTCACGTGCTGCCTAATATATCCCACCCTTTGATAGGTGCCACTGTAATGAGATAATCAATGCTGTTTACTTAACCTGTCAGTGGTTTTAATCTTATGGCTGATTTTTTATATATATATATATATATATATATATATATATATATATATACATGTGTGTGTGTGTGTGTGTGTGTATAAATGTATATATGTAGATAGATAGATATGTAGATAGATAGCCAAAATGAATAAATATCAGTATTCCTACCTGTAAAGAGCCTAATCCTGTTAATTTATTCTTAACGCTAAGTCTCTGCTAACATGTTTTACGTGGTTTGGTTCAGGTACACAATGATTGCTGCGATGGGATACCTCACGGTGTGCCAGGTCAGCAGGGTCTTCATCTTCAACTATGGTATCCTGGCCACGGACTTCTCAGGGTGGGTCTCAAAATGATGGCGCCATCTTTTTTCTGCAGTCTGGTGGTGAATGGACGTACAGCTAATACCATTCAGCACAACATCGCACGACGAAAAGATGAATCAAGTGGAAGGAGAAAAGAAATCTGAAGTGAGAAGAGTTAATTAGGCCTCTGCTGACGATTAATAATAATAATAATAATAATAATAATAATAATAATATATTTATATTGTATTGTAATCATGGAAACTTAGTTTATGTTAGCCAGCTGGCTAGGAGTAACAGTAAAGATTTACAAATATGACTTAAAAAAAATCCTCTTAGAAATCTTGCTAGGCTAGCCAACTAGCTTTAGCATTCATAACTCTAAACATATTTTAATATACTTTAAATATCTAATACTGTCAGGTTAACTCATGTTAGATAGATAGCAGCAGATTTACAAATATAATTTAAAAATCTTGTGGGAAGTTTTGTGCCAGTTTTGTTTATGTTAGCTGGCTAGTGGTGACAATAATGAAATACAAATATGACTTCTCAGAAATCCTGTCAAGCTAGCCCACTAGCATCAGCAGCGATTAATTATAATTAGATATTAATGTGGCAAATAGCTTCTCAGAAATCCTATCAGGATAGCTTATGTTAGCTAGCTAGGTAGGTAGCGGTAGCCGTAAAGACAGACAGTTATGACTTAAAAATCCTCTCAGAATTCCTGTCAGGCTAGCTGATTAGCTTTAGCAGTAATAATTATAAAAGTGTATTAATACGATTTAAATATCTTCTCAGAAATCCTGTCAGTTTAGTTTGTGTTAGCTAGCTAGCTAGTGGTTAAGATTCCCAAACTTGACTGTCAGAAATCCTCAGGTTAGCCAATGTTATGCGTCTGGCTAGCAGTAACAGAGAAAGTTTCTGTCAGTTTAGCTCATGTTAGCTAGCTAGTAAGCATTATCAGTCTTAATTATGAATATCAGGTCATGCGCTAGCTGACTGTTGTTAGCATAAAGATTATGACCAATTCTACATTTGATTTGAGTTGATTCCCTTGAGTTGAAATCTGGTTAGTTGAGCTAATTAGCTAGCTGGCAAGCTTTAGCGGTGAAAATTACGAAATGTAAAACATAACATATATTTTTCTGTCTGAAATCCTGTCAGGCTAGCTCATGTTAGCTAGCTAGAAGTAGCAGTAAAGATCATAAACAGTCATAAACTGATCTGAAATAACTTGAAGATCCTTTCAGAAATCCTGTCATGTTATTTTATTTTAGGTTATGAACATATGCAAATATGACTGAACAATCCTACTTTTTTTTTAACGGATAGAATATTTTGATAATATCGGAAAACCTTGATAAAACATTTAAACTATGCACGTAATTGTGATGATATAAAATTTAATATACGCCCATGTCTCGAGCCAACACTCCAGAGTTGGAATTAGTCGCTATGGCAATTTCATACCATGATAATTTCCTCATAGTTTATCAAGGTTTATGATATTATTTACAATGTTGAATTTGAAAATGAACCTTCAGTCGGGGCGCTATGTTTTAAAAGAAAAAAATTAATAGATCAATTTAACCTTTAATCTTTATATTTAAAATGTCCATGATAACAGGATCATGGCCGTAGAATATTGCGATATACCTTAGAATTGATTATCTGTACATTGGATGAACAATTTTTAATGTAAATTAAAAACTTTATGTAGGAACAGAAGAGAGACATGTGATAGTATCACGGCGTGTACTTACACTCTGAGGCTTTTGTCATTGCTTTACGTTTACACACACACACACACACACACACACACACACACCCACACCCACACATTGAGAAAAAACGTCTCGGTTACTCACCTCAGCCACACCTTGTGCCTGGATTTCATTCCTTATCTGCTGATCTTGTTGGTTCTCTTTTGCTGAAAGTTTGCAACACACCCTTAAGCCAACAAAGGTGTGAGGTAATGCCGAGCTGGGCGGGTCACCTGTCCTCGCTGCATGAGTGTGGGCTCAGAAATTCCGCTCTCATTGTCGAGTACGAGTGCTGCTTAAGACCTGTATTTACACTCATTCACTCGCTGAAAATGTATCTGATAATAGACCTTGTAAAGGAACAGTATGTATAATTCTGTCTTCAGACTTTAGGCCACACCCCTTACCTGAGTCTGATACTGGATATTTCACCGATGATACCTAATCTTAGGAGCACATACGGAAGTTTCTAATTTGCATATTCATCGATTTTGGAAATTTTAATGAGCGTAAACAGAAAAAAATTAAGTTACAGCTTTATTGCTGCTGTTACAAAGTGCTGACACTGGAGACTCCTTCCATAAACGTTAAATAAACACATTTCTCTTTACATAGCGTGTCTGCTGTACACATTCCTGTGAATGAGCTGTTACTATGGAAACGATTATAGCGTATTAATATAAACATGTGATTTGCAGCAGCACTACTAGAGACCTTCTGACCAATCAGAATGCAGAACTCAATAATGCGGCGGTGTAAAAAGCTTGTAATGAGGTCTTCTTTGAAAGAAGGTGGAACACGAGCACCAGCGTATCTTCTTGATTTATGAGTAAGATGATAAACCACGAGGCTGACGTTTGAGAACATTAAAAACAGATGGTCAGATGATGTTTCCCAAAGCTCAGGGGTTCACTTGAATGCCTCATACCCTAAACAGTCAGAGCTACATGAACATGGTTCAGCTCCACCAGGCTGAGGAGAATGTGATGCTCTAACACGCGCCAATGTGGTGCTTCTTCTTCTTCTCCACCAAGCTGTTTGACTCAAACCAGAAACAATGTTCAGTGTTGAGTGTAAAGGATTAGCCAAAAATTTGAGACCGTGAAATCAGTTTGCACTACTAATGACTCGGCCCCATTTCCCAAAGAATACACATTAGAATTTTTTATAACAGGTCCGAGTTTCACTTTATCTCCTAATGAAAAGGTGTATTGTAGAGATCCACTGGTTCAACACTGAAATCAGAGCTCCGAGTGTTTCTACTATAAAGAAATTGTTTGAAATATATACAATGAGGTCATTTGTCCAACAATGTGTCCAATGTTTGTGTCTGCAGTTTTGCCCTGGAGCTACAGGGCTAATGTAGCTAACGGGTAATGGAGGTTTATCTCAGTAAAAAAAAAAAACGATCATCTGTATACATGAATTAAACTTCATCATGAAGCTCAACATGGGAACAGAATCCCTTTTATCCACTGCCTTAGGCCCCGCCTCCCAATGGAAATCTGTTGTGGATGGTAATAAAGTTCCACTTGTGTACCAGGATTGGAAAAAAACGTTTTTTTTAATAATGTGATTATGGAGTTTATTTGTCACATTTCAGTAGAGGTATATTAAAAAGTTGGGTTTGTATTTATGGAAGAGATTTCCATGTTAGCTCTGTTAGTTTTGTAGCTCCACTTCAAAACTAAACACGGAAACTACGGAAACCAAACTTGTCTAATCAACTAAAGTAAAAATATTCGTTTAATAATTATTATTCCACAGTGCTGCTGAATTCTGTATTGTGGTTGGTCAAAAGAGAAGGTGTACACAGAGACATGTACGGCAGACGCTCATTCACATTCACAGAGACGTGTATGTCGGACGTTCCACTAATAGTAAACAGATTTTAAAAATTGTTGACATGGTGAGGTTTTCTGTAAGGGGACATTTATTTAACGTTTATGGAAGGAGTCTCCAGTTTAACAGGCAGGGGTAAAGCTGTAACTAGGTTTTACAACATCTTCAGGAGAGAAGATAGTGATATTTGTCTGAATCAGATTACGTTTTAAATGTATAAAGTTTGTTAAGTTTGCTACCAGTCAAGTCACTGCTACATTCTTGTAGATAAAAATCCACATGTAACTTTCCATTATTTATACATCATCTTTCTTTTCCATACTAACCCTGTGATTTAAACACAACTCCTAAAAAAAAAACCCTGATGACACAACACTATGATTTCCTCACTCTCAGACAGGAAGTGGCCACGCCCACCCAAGCATGCACTTGTGTCAGCGCCCAAATCCTCTTTCCACATGTCAGCACATTATTTTATTCCATAGTTTCTTTTCTTTTTTTCTCCCCAGGCCACTGATGATGATGGTGCAGAAGATCACCACTCTGGCCTTTCAGCTTCATGATGGTAAGATTCCCTCCACAACACCGCATCATTACAGCGATATACCACAAAAATGTGATAATAACATCAACAAAAAAAAATGAATGCCCCAAAGGACATGTGTTTCTACAATTGTGCTAAAAGCTAACGAGGTCATTACAAGTGAGTCACAGCTCCTGTGACCTCCATAGGTTGGAATTTAGTTTCCTAGTAACACCATGAAACAAGCAACACAAACCAGCATTATAGTGAAGAGAAAAGCCTTCAGTCATAATCTATGAATTAGCATTTACTAGCATGAATACAAACTATGTTTTCATGAATTATGATAAACTTTCTAACCACAATCTAGCATAAATTGAATTAGCATTATGATAAACAGACTAATGAATGAACTAGCATTACAATAAAGTAGCATTATAGTAAACTTTATAGTAATATAGTTTAATAGTAAGCTACTATAATAGTATACTGTATTATAGCATTATAGTAGAGCATTAGGTATATCGAACCTACAAATTAGCATTATGGTAAACAGGCTTACTGATGAATTAGCAATATACTAAACAGGCTCAAATATATACTGCAAAACAGGCTAAACCACTACCCAGCATTAGATTACTGTATAACCCACTACCCAGCATTATTATGGTACACAGGCTACTGTCAAGAGTCTAACCACAGACAACAAGGTAAACAGGTTAATGCAACAAACTGTCATTATGGTAAAGAGGCTAACCAGAAACACAAACTAGCATTATGGTAAACTACCTAATAATCAACTGCATAGTATTGTAGCAGATTACTGTATAAACTAGCGTTATAGTACACATCCAAAGCACAAACTAGCATTATAGTAAACAGACTAACTTATAAATTAACTAGCATCATGGTAAACTGCTCCATGTGTGTGTTCACGGTGTGTGTGTGTGTGTGTGTGTGCACTTGGATGGGTTAAATGCGGAGCACAAATTCCGAGTATGGGTCACCATACTTGGCTACACGTCACTTCATTTCACTTCACTTATAAAAAGGCTAAACACAAACTAGCATAACAACAAACCACAGCATACTCTGCTGTATAATATTATGGAAAACTACAGTATAAGCATATAGTACTATAGCAACCTACTGTATAGTATTATATTAAACTATCATATAATCTACCCTGTAATATTATAGTAAACTACCATATAAACTACTGTATACTATTATAGCAAACTACCATATAGTATTATAGCAAACTATCATATAGTATTATAGCAAACTATCATATAAACTACCGTATAGTACTATAGCAAACTACCATATAATCTACTGTGCAGTATTATGGAAAACTACCATATAATCTGCCATAGAATATTATACACTATCATGTAAACTGGTGTATAGTATTATAGCAATCTATCATATAGTATTATAGTAAACTACTGTATGATTTACCATATAATATTATAGTAAACTACCATATAAACTACTGTATACTATTATAGCAAACTACCTTATGATCTACCATATAGTACTATAGCAAACTACCATATAATCTGCTGTGTAGTATTATGGAAATCTACCATATAATCTGCCATAGAATATTATAGTAAACTACCATGTAAACTACCATGTAAACTAGTGTATAGTACTATAGCAAACTACCATATAGTATCATAGCAAACTGTCATATAAACTACCGTATAGTACTATAGCAAACTACCATATAATCTACTGTGTAGTATTATGGAAAACTACCATATAATCTACCGTAGAATATTATAAACTACCCTGTAAACTAGTGTATAGTATTATAGCAATCTATCATATAGTATTATAGTAAACTACTGTATGATCTATCATATAATATTATAGTAAACTACCATATGATCTACCGTATAGTATTATAGCAAACTACCAGGGTTTGAATTTCGGCGCGGGATTGCGCATAATTTAAACCATTCCCACAAGTTTAACTTTTATAATGCGAGAAATTCCCGCACAAATGTATTTGCTTCATCTCAGATCAAATTATGAAATACATCAACAGACGCGAAAAAAGAAATCACCAGTACAGTCTGTCTTTATTTTAGAATTGAATTCCACAAACAGCGCTGCAGCGGCCATCTCTGACTGGCGTTGGGCCCTGTAGCGCATCGGCGTGCTCTCCGTGGCCTGCGGCGCACTCATCTTATCCCGAAACAAAAATGTTTTGCACTTTATAGTGTGTGAGCGGATAGAGCGCGCCTGCCGACTCAACACGGCAGCAACGAAGCGCGAGTAAATCATCATCTCCCTGTCTTAAAATGCGCGTTTTATCGGAAGTTAACATGAATGAACATAAGACAGCATGTAAAAATAGTCTCCTGCTTACTGATATTCATCATCTCTCACGTAACGACCCATGTTTCGACCACGAGGAGACCCAACAGCTCGGTATGCAATATATGTTTCCTTAACTGTTATTTAATTTATGTCGAAATAAACATAATTCACTAAAATGGTTTTTAATCTTAGAGAGCTTTTTGTTTCTTAAAATAAAAAAATCTGACACTCTGACTAGATTATTTCACAACGCTTTAATAAATATTAGAAAGAAATAATTAGGCTATATCTTAGAAAGCTGAGACATTCCTTCTTCATTCGGACTTAGAATAAGCCACATGGAAAACAAGCGACTGAAATTGAACTGAAACACATGAAAGACACTGAAACTGAGCGACATTAATATATAGTTTAAACAGAGTTCTCAGTCATTTGAAAAAACATTAAAGCTGTTTTGAAAACCACCATATATTAAAATCTGTAGACATAAATAAATGAAGATGATTAATTTAGCCCGATGTGTCAAAGTGGGGGGGGGGGGGGGGGGGGGGGGGGGGGGGGGGGGGGGGGGGGGGGGGGGGGGGGGGGGGGGGGGGGGGGG
>CM074921.1:15785744-15797098 GCA_037576815.1 Pangasius larnaudii | reverse complement strand
TAATCAGTTCTTCCCTTAGCATTGGCTATGTACCTAAATCTTTTAAACTAGCAGTTATCAAGCCCTTGATTAAAAAAACCTGAACTTGATCCCTGTCAGCTGTCTAACTATAGACCAATATAAAACCTTCCCTTTATATCCAAGATTCTAGAAAAGGTTGTAGCACAGCATCTATGCTCATACTTACATAGAAATAACATTCATGAAATGTATCAGGAGTTATGCCTAATCATAACAGTCCTGGTTAAAGTGGTAAATGACTTACTACTGGCCTCTGATCAGGGTTGTGTCTCCTTGCTTGTGGTGCTTGACCTTAGTGCAGCTTTTGATACCATTGATCAAGCTATTCTCCTCGATAGACTCGAAAATGTAGTAGGCATTAAGGGAACGACTCTCTCCTGGCTCAGGTCTTATTTGACTGATCGTTATCAGTTTGTAGACATAAATGGTGACTTCTTTTCGCATACTAAGGTAAAGTTTGGTGTCTCTGTTTTAGGCCCACTGCTCTTTTTTTATATGCTACCTCTGGACAAAATTATTCATAAACATGGTATTAGTTTCCACTGTTACGCTGATGACACACAGTTGTATGTTTCAGCAAAGCCAGATGAGAGCCCAGCTTAATAATGTTGAGAAATGTGTAAAATATATTAGAAAGTGAATGCTTAATAACTTTCTCTTACTTAAAACAAGACAGAAGTACTTGTACTTTCTGATTACATAATAACTCTAGATGGCCTTTGTTTCATCATGTGCAGCAGTAAAAGACCTTGGTGTGATTATCGACTCTAGTCTTTCATTTGAAGCTCATGTAGATATCACTAGGATCGCTTTGTTTCATCTCAGAAATATTGCTAAAATAAGAAATATATCGGTACTACACGATGCAGAAAAAAAAACCTCTAGGTTGGATTATTGTAATGCCTTACTGTCTGGATACTGTCTAGATGCATAAAAAAGCTCCAGTTAGTCCAGAATGCAGCAGCGAGAGTCCTTACTAGAACCAGAAGATTATCCACACTGCATTGGCTCCCATTCAAATTTCGTATTGATTATAGGTCAATAGTAGTATTTTATAAAGCACTAAATGGTCTCGCACCACAGTACCTGAGTGAACTTTTGGTCTTTTATGATCCGCCATGCCTACATAGATCAAAAGGTGCGGGCCATTTATTGGTACCTCAAATATTGGGAGCTGGGGGGTAGAGATTTCTCTTACAAATCCCCACAGTTATGGAACAGCCTTCCACGTAGTGCGCGGGGCTCAGACCCAGTCTCAGTGTTTAAGTTTAGGCTGAAAACATATTTGTTTAGTCAAGCCTTTTGTGAATAGTTTTTTCTTAGGTACAGGGGCAGGTCTGGAGTGTTCACAGGCATAGAGGGTTGTGGTGAACTGGGATGTTTGGATGCTGTCGCCCCCCCACTCTCACGCGTTCATTCAGGTTTGTCGACAGTGGAGTGGCTGGCTGCCTTTTGTCCCAGGGTGCCCTCATGTTCGTGTTAGCTTCTGGCTCTCCATTTTATTAATGCTGTCATAGCTAGTTTTGCCGGAGTCCCTGCTTGCAGTCTGCACACAAAGTACATTGTCCTTAACCATTAGAGGACAAAAGCCTACCTAACAATCTCTCCCTCTCTCTCACTCTCTCTCTGTCGAGCTATACATGCTGCTTCTGAGATGCGAGTGATCCTGACCCCTTCTGCTCCCCGGACCTGCCTGACCCATCCTGATGCCCTACTTTTTGGAGTTCTCATCGGTTGAATTCACTTGCTGCTACTGGGTGTGGCCCTATATGGACGGCCTGAAGAACTTTTTGGTTTGCTGGGGATGGTGCCACCTGGGGGCTGTGGAAATGGCTTGGGGATTACATATGGGGAGCTGTACTGTAATGGCTTGGTACTGCGATTGCTGTGGTGGCTTTGGGGCTGCAGTTGCCACAAGCACCTTCATACTCAGGACTCCATTAGTGGACAGTGGATAGATTTTAAGCAGCCGGACTTCTTGCAAAAACTGTGATGAATTTATTGATAGCACATTTGCACTATTTGTCCATATAGTACACACTAATAGAAGGGATTTATTTATAATTGCACTATCCGTTGCACCCAGATGAGGATGGGTTCCCTTTTGAGCCTGGTTTCTCTCAAGGTTTCTTCCTCATATTGTCTCCTGGAGTTTTTCCTTGCCACTGTTGCCCCTGGCTTGCTCATTAGGGATAAATTCACATATTTTCAATATATTTTTTGAATCCATTTATTTCTTTAAACCTGCTTTGTGACAATGTCCATTGTTAAAAGCACTATACAGATAAAATTGAATTGAATTAAGTTTGATAGACTTAAAGTTAAAACTTTAATTATGTTCATACTCAAGTTCCTGTTAACACAATTAGCGCTTTTTGACTCTGTAGTATACAGTTATAGAAGAGAAATTATTTATTATCAATCTATCCGGTGTCATCCAGGAGAGTATCAGTTACTTTTTGAGTCTGGTTCCTCTCAAGGTTTCTTCCTTTTGTCATCTCAGGGACTTTTTTCTTGCTATCATTGCCTCTGGCTTGCTCATTAGGGATAAATTTAAATTTTTAATTTTATATCTGAATTTCTGTTAAGCTGTTTAAATTGGTGAGTCTTTGCTCATGATAGCCTCAAATTACTGTTCTTGGCTGACAAGAGTGGAACCTGATGTCATCTGCTGTTGTAGCCCATCCACCTCAAGGTTTGATGTGTTCTGAAAGAATTCTGAGATGCTTTTCTACTCTGAGTAACAACTTCTCAGCTCAAACCAGTCTGGTCATTCTCCTGTGTTCTCTCACATCAACAAATTGTTGTAGACCCTCTGCTTATTTACCATGCTTGTTTTTTGTTTACCATTTTGTATCAACTCTAGTGACTGTTGCATGTGAAAATCCCAGGAGATTTGGTTTCTGAAAATACTCAAACCATCTGGCACCAACAATCATGCCATGGTTAAAGTCACAGAGATCACATTTTTTCCCCATTCTGATGTTTGATATGAATGTTAGAAGAAAGCTCTTGACCTGTATCTGCATGATTTTATGCATTGTGCTACTGCCACATGATTGGCTGAATAGATAACTGCATAAATGAGCTGGTGTACAGGTATTCCTATTAAGGTGACTGGTGAGTGTATATGAAAGTTAGAATTTTAATTTCTAATTTAATTTCTTTAATTTTAATTTCTAATTAAAATTCTAAACTAAAAAGAGGAGGATTTTATGAGGCTGATTACCTAATGCGAGATTGATTAATGTTTGAGACTGATGAATTTTATGATGAATTTTACAGTGAAGCCCTTATAGTGCTGGTATGTACCTTGCATTTCTAGTGCTTCCTGTATAAGTCAAGTGGGTTTTTATTGTCATTCCTCTATGTACCTTGTATACATTGGAATGAAATCCAAGACCAATACATAATAATGCAGTATTGCAGTACACAAGACTACATGAACTGCAAAAACACAGCAGTGTGAGATGTGTGCAGGAAAATAAATACACAGAACAATAAACAATGAACACACAGGACAATACATACTACTTTAATAATGTTGCACAGATTCTGCAATAACTGAAGGTAATTCCTTTGCAAATTTAGAGTATTTGCTGATTAAGTGCAGACCCTACCCAGAACATTTTGAGCCATTGTTGTGACAGCAGCTTACATTTCTCCAGATGGTAATGCTAAACTAGCTATAGAAGAACTGCAACCAGCTGGCAGCAAGCAACAGTCTGCACATCCAGATAAAGCTTCTATTGTTGCTGGAGATTTCAGTCACACCAATACGAGAACTGTACTTCCAAAATTCCACCAGAATGTTTCTTGCTCTACCAGAGGATACAATAAACTCAACCATGTTTACACAAACATTGCTGAGGCATACAAGGCCATTCCCCTCCCCGATTTGGGTCAGTCTGATCATATGTGACAAGGTCACAATCATGTATGAGGATTGTGACAAGCTCACAATCCTCATACATGTGAAAATCTTTCCTGGTCAGAAGCTGTGGATGAACTCTGAGGTCTGCTTTTAGATCTGGGGATGCAGAGGCCTATAGCACAGTCAAGGCCAACTTGAAAAGGAGCATAAGTTAAGCTTTCTTAACCCTCTGGGGTCTGAGGGTGTTTCAGGGCCCTGGAGAAGTTTTCGCTGTAATCAGCACAAACTGGGCTACAATAATATGTGATTAGCATATATGTACATGTTTGTATTTTGGAGAAAATAACAGTTATGTGTGGTTATTGAAAAAAATTACTGAAATAAGGCCATAAAACTCATTCAATACTTTTGTCCACAAGACTTTTTAGAACTGGATCTTGTAGCCTAGAGTTTTTGCTTCAAAATGACGTGAAAATCATCCTGCTCACCCATTCAGAGAAAACAATATATTGAATTAATTTTTCTAAGACACTTTTTGTATAGAAAGTTCATATGCAAGGAGGCGTGAATGATCATGCATAATGCTGTGATTCACACCTGAGAAGACAAAGACCCGCCTAATGAGTTGCATAGTGAGCCTTTCAGTCAGGTATGTGAAATACCAAAAGGTAGCCAAAACTAGGCAAAACAAAGTCTAAAAATAATTTCTCTGTTATATTACTAGAATAGGAATTATATAGGATTTACTCATCTTAACAACGTGCAGGAAAATCCTCAGCTGGATCAGTTCGCTCTTCAAAACTGCAACCGTTTGTCGCAATCTTCTTCTGAGGAAAAGGTAAATTCTTCCTCACTGTCCAAATAATCTGAAGAGCTTCCTCACCTGAATAGCGTGCCATCTTCCAAACGCGTAGGAAAGTCAAAGAAAGAAACTATGTGGAAACTTGATGTTTTTTTATAGCATTGTCCGGGGGGGAGTGTGCCTCGTATGTGAATCACCGCACTATTTTCCCTGTGAATAGCGTGTGGGTGTGTCCCGCCTCAGGTCATTATCAGATAATGAAATGAGATGGAAAGACTGTACTTCTCTTTGGTTTCATATGGATTACATAAACTGAGAATATTTGTTTTCGATTTGACTTGCTTCATTTAAAAGTAGACATCTCCATAGCTATATTTCTCATCTATGTGTGTCAAGTATTCGCTGAGTTTCAGTATTACTCTTATGTGTACGATCAAAAAAAGACAGAGCATTTTAAGTTCTTAAAGTTCCGCTGTTATCATTAAAAACTGCAAGTGGTGGCGCTGGCGCCACCGTCGTCCACAAAGGGTTAACATTCTTTACCTTCTTACATCCTTCGCATTGATGAGCACTTCTACAACAACTCTGACCCCAAACGTATGTGGAAGGGCATCCAGACCCTCACTTACCACAAACCAACTCCATAGACTCTCCAAACCAGCAGTGCCTTCCTTCCTGATGAGCTCAATCACTTCTTTGCTCGCTTTGACAAAGGCACAGGTTTTGAGTCACCTCATAGATGGCTTACCATCTACCACCAATTTGCCTACCATCCAAAAAATTCGACAGAGGATGCCATTTCCACTTGTATATTATCCATAGATAACCTGGGTAGTGTCAGCCCCAGTCACCTTCTGTGCTATCTGACCTATAAATATAGCCACAAGTGGCGATATGTGGGGTCCAAGCACTCCTCTCTCATCTTACTCATCTTTAAAGATTTATGAACTAAAAATGGAATCCATCAGTACCTTACAATGGCTTATGGCTTATGTCACTTAGGCCAGTAAATTTATTAAGTCTGTAGTCCATTAACATTATATAAAAGAAGACCTCAAACGCCATGTTATTATTATATATTTTTCAAGTTTCATGAAGGTAGCTCAATTCTAAACCTGTAAAATTCCTGCTGAAATCTGATGGTGGAAATTTTTGAGTAATCTAGTCAACATTAGAAGTACACTTACAGATTACAACTGTTTGAGTTAACCCACCTCTGCTCCATTTATAAATGTCCATGTATAAATCCTAGGCATAGTTCACAAAAATATTTTTTGCATATTATGCAAATTATCATAAATCTGAGTGGGCAGGGCTAAATGATTCAAAAGCTTTTTTAATGGCTTGCGTCAGTTAATCAGATCAAGAAAATATTTCACTGCACACCTTATTTTACAATAAATATGCTTGTTTTATGTGCAAATCATATGTACTGATCCTGATAAACAATTATTTAAACATACCTCAGATCCCTATGGGTGACCACACACCAATCTTTGCAGACATCCTCAGAACTTGCACTAAACATGGCCTTCAATTTTCATGCAAATCCATCCCAGCAGTGGGTTGAAACTTGACCTCTCTTGGATTGACTGGCATGTGGCAGTCATAAATATTAAAACTTGGCCTCCCATGAGTATTTGGCACCAATTTTGTGAAGGTAGGCTCAGAATTCTAGGACTAGTTTCCAAAAGTAGGTTTCACATACAGTAATGAGAAAAAGAAAGTACACCCTCCTTCAATTCTATGTTTTTATTGGTTAGTGCCTAAATAACAATATGGTGGTCCTCACCAACTTCTGTAAGAAAACAAATAACCTCAGGTGACAACAAAAAAACACAAAAGATTTCAATAAGTATCATTTTTTCCTAAACAAGGTGAGAAAAAAATAAGTACACCCTTCCTACTTCCGTTAAGAGAATAATTAGCAACCAGGTGTTACTAAAGAAATGCACAAAATTAGTTAATCATCAAGAAGTGTGACTACCTCTATAAAAGCAGAACTTTTGGCAGTTTGGTGTTCTGGAGCACTCAGGTGTGTGTCGTGCTAAGAAGAAAGGACACCATTCTACAGTGAGAAGGATTGTTTTCAAGACAGTTGCCAATCTCCCCAGGAGTGGGTGTATCAGCAATTTCAGTCCAATGTCAGTTTTGCTCTGAGCATAACTTTGTTTCATGCAAAGGTATGTAGCTTATCATGAGTTACAGCCATTTTAGTGTCCTCTATCACTGCCAAATTTCATTAAAAAAAACAACGTATGAAGCATTCTCTGGGCTGCCATAGGGTATGCCACAAATTTTGCAGACATTCTCAGAAGCATGTACTGAACAGTTCTTTTAAGTGTGGTTTAAATCAATGTGACCAGTAATGTATTACATCCAACTGAGTTAACCAGCTATGCTGCACTTAGATTGATTGGCAGGTGGTGGGTATATGGTTAACACATCTCAATGTTTTTAATAATTATTGAGTTTCACAGTCACTTGACTTTTTGACACAAATTTTGTAGGAAAAAATCCTAGGACTAGTTTGCAAAAATGTTTTGCATATTATGCAACTGATCTTATATTGTAGTGGGCAGGGCTAAATGTTTTTTATGGTTTCAGGAGCCAAATCAGAATCAGTAAAAATGCTGATTTCAGAAAAAAAAAATCTGAATTATGCTACACCTTCTTTTTCAAGATATATGCTTTTTTGTATGCAAAAACATGAGTAGTGGCCAATTTCAATGAGATTGCATCTGTCCCTTCATGTCCCTAGTTGAACCTATCATTCAAGTTTCATGATGAGAGTTTAATGGTATCCCTGACAAATGCCTGTAAAGTGCCTGTCAAATATCTGCTGAAATCTGTTTTTGTAAGTAACTGGATCATCATAAAAAATCCATTTACAGATCAGCACAGAGATGCACCATACCAAATTTTTACCAAAGCTCAATCAGACTTACAGTGATGACCAAACCCCAACTTTTGCATATGCCCTTAAAATCTTATCCTATATATGCCTTTCAAGTTTTGTGCAAATCCATTCAGGCAATCACGAGTTACAGCTGTTTGAGTAAATTAGGCTCCACCTTGTTAGGATTGATTGACATGTGGCAGCCAAATTTGTTGTATAGTCAACATGTTTTCAATGATTATTGTGGTTCACACTCTGCTGAGTAGTTTGACACAGAACTTGGCCAAAAATCCTAGGATTAGTTTGCAAAAGGAGGTTTTGAATGTTATGCAAATGATTTTAAAATTGAATGGACATGGCTGGACCAAAAGGCAATTTCTTCATCATTTCATGAACAGAATAATACATCCAAATAACTTTCTTTATACCCCTTATTTTGCTGGTGCTGGTGCTTGACCCCTAACAAGAAAAAAAAAATGAAATGGCAAGTGAGCGAGTGTTCGGATGTATCGAGGCACATTTCTTTGTGTGTGTGTATGCATGTGTGTGTGTGTGTGTGCATGTAAGAGAGTTGTCCAAGAAGCATGTTGCTTGATACAGTTTTATTTTACCACCTTATGTTAAATGGCAGACTTTTCTGTCTGCCCCCATGGGTAGCCAAATCCTCTCACTTCTGCGGAATAGTAACAAACGAGCCATGACCTAGCAACAATCTAAGACACAGTGGCTGGAAATCTATGCTGTCAAATACAGAACCTGTCAGACTGGCAGTGTGAAATCTGACACAGTTGAAAGCAAGCTCTATTTAAACTTGTGGCCTCTTTTTTAGCCCATTTGATCAACCGGAGTTATGGCATATCCCGAAATCTATTGATGGTTTACTTCCTTTTAAAATATATTTTGGCTTTGTAGGCTGAGGAATATGACATTTTTTTAACATGATGTGTATGTTATATTTAGGTTGAATAAAAATGGTGTCTGTGCTGTCTAAGAAAGAAGCTGGATGTAGGCTCTTGCTTTGAATTTTTGTTTTTTTTCAAGCTTTGAAATAATCTTTTCTGCATAATATATACACCATAATATTAATCATATTTTATCTCTTTTCATTCCTCTTCTAGCGGGATGCCAAAGGCCAGTATTTGTTTGATCTCATCTGCCACCATTTGAACCTGCTGGAGAAGGACTATTTTGGCATCAGATATGTGGACCCAGACAAACAAAGAGTAAGCTGCTGGTCAAAAGTGATAGAAGTTGATTTTTGATTTATTTCAGAAATGATCTACGTAATCTAATTTAGCACATATTGGTTTTGCCTAGCTAAATCTCATTATAGACATATAATGAAAGCATTCTATAAATTCTATAAATTTTAAAATTACCTTCAATATGGCAATAAGTAAAATATGTGGATGAATTAAACAGTAATTTTGCATTGCAGCTTGGGTTAAAAATGAAAAAAAAAAAAAAAAAAGAAATAATATGACCATATCACAAACATTCTAAAAGATCTGCTCATATTTATGCAATCATGCACTACTCAAAGAAAATGTCTTATCTCAAACTGCCCTCAAGTAACAAATAATAATAACAAGGCCATCTTAGGACTTTGACCCATGTTTTAGGTTGCGTTAACAATTGGTCTTTCATGGTAAAATACGCTAACAGCCAACATACATACAGCTAGCAATAGTAGTGAAAACTATTGAGAGCATACTTTTTGGCCACAACTATCTAGTATATCAGCTATTTATTATGAATCTGTTCTTTGTATGGATTGGAGAATAATACATAATGGAAATAAATCAACATGCTAGTAAATCTACATTAATGGTAGAAAATGATAATGACACACACACACACATCAGTATTAGAAAGCTGCCTGCCCATGTGCACTAATGTGTACTGTATAATGAAAATAGACGTATGACTTAATATGTGTGCCATTTCCTTGCTTGCTACTCAAAACACAAGTGTGCTTATCACTGTAAAAATATCGGTGTGTTTGTTAAATAAGACAGCCTTATTATTAAGACTTGAATGTGTCAGTGGTTGTTCATTAGCATTTCTTTAGTATCTTTATATGATGGACAACACTGCTTTAAGAATTTCTTTTCTGACACTCTTGCAGCATTGGTTGGAGTTTACCAAGTCAATCTCAAAGCAAATGAAATGTAAGTATTTCGAGTCAGTGTCTGATCATTAGTCAGAAACTTATTTGTGCTTTTTTGGTACACAGGTAATTTGTTTGTTGTTGAACTCATTGTGGGTTGGGGTCAAGTTTGCAAAAGCATTCACAAATAAAAAACCTAAATGTTGTGATTGCATAAATATTCACTCATCACCTTAAACCCTTAAATTAGTTCTTGTGCAGCCAGTTGTTATTGAAACTCACATAATTTGTGGCATAGAGTCTACCTGTGTGCAATTAAAGTGTCATGTGATCTCAGAATAAATACACCTCTTTCTGGAAGGCCCCAAAGTTTTGTTTAGATAGAGAACATTTAAACAGATAACATAACGAAAACAAAGGAGCTATCAAAACATATTCAGGGTAAAGTTCTGCAAAAGTATCAATCATGTTTTGTCATAAAAAGAAAAACCCAAACTTTGAACATCCTGCAGCACACCAATAAATCCATTAATAAAAATGGCAACTGCAACTGTGCCTAGAGGGGGCAATCAACCTAAATTCAGAGACTGGATAAATACGACATTAGTCAGAGAGGTGACCAAGAGGCCAAGGGTAACTTTTGAGCTAGAGAGATGCACAGGCAGGTATATCATCCTGACAGTATAGTATGGTAGTTGCATCATATTGGCATGCATTGGGGACTTGGAAACTGGTCATGGTTGAGGGTGAGATTTATAGAGCCACAGGGCAATCTTGGAAGAAAATTTTGTCAAGTCTTCAAGAGGCTTAAAAGGGTACACAACATTTGACTAATTTCTCAAATGCCATTATGTCTGTATTTTCATGAATCGTGAGTTTATGAGTAGAGGAAAAAGCCATTGAACATTTTTTCACTTTTTAAACTATTTGGTGAACCAATATCTGTCAGCAGTAACACTAGTCAAACCTAACTGTTTTGTTTCGCCCCGTAGCCCAGCCCCCATATACCATGTGTTTGAGAGTAAAATTCTACCCACCAGATCCTGCTGCACTCAAGGAGGAAATCACCAGGTAAGAACTTAATAGCATATGATTATTTCTAGTGATGAAACTTAAGGCAGTTAGGGTAACAGTGCTTTCTTTTGGTACTGATGTACTGTGACTTTATAAATAAACAAAATGGGACCTCTGAAAGAGTAAATTATAATCATAATGTTGTTTGGTGCTGACGAGGTCTAAGAAAACCTTACTCAGGGACAACCAAGAAGATTGAGCCCAGAAATAGAAAGGAGGTGAAAATGTAATGTGTGAACGTGCCTCCCTCTTAATCTGCTTGAATGCCCAAAGGAGTTGGAGGGTCAGTGACTCCTAATAGATTTGTCTAAATCATACATGATTAGCCACCAGCTAGCAAACTCTCAGCTTACTCTATCCTCATCCCTCTTGTGGTGTGTGCAGTGAGGTTACATACAGTCAGGTCTGGAAGTATTTGGACAATGACAGAGCTTTTGTGATTTTGCCTTTATATACCATCACAATGGATTTTATATAAAACAATCAAGATGTGATCAAAGTGTAGACTTTCAGCTTTATTTTAAAAGGTTCCACAAAAATATGGCATTTACCATTTAGGAATTACAGCCATTTT
>CM074921.1:15759801-15770168 GCA_037576815.1 Pangasius larnaudii | reverse complement strand
TGGGAAGCCAAGGCTGAGATGAAATCAGCTTTCTTCACAGCAGACTGGCAGTTCCAGAGCCCACCTACCACCACTGTAAAGTTGGCATCTGTATTTTCAGTATTTTATTTCTAAACACCCTTTTCTTAAAATGCAGACATCATTTACACAGTTCTTGGCCAAAAACATTTTCAAAGACCACTGCATACCACTTAAATTCCTCCCTTTCTTTAACCATTCTGTTATCTACACCATACTATTTAGGCTTAGGATACAGACCTTTTTACCACCTTGTCTACTTTACTAAATGATTTAACAAAAAGTATTAATCATAACATCTCGAATTATGCGAGATGACCTTACAATCAGGTACATACATATTTAGATATTGACAAATTTATTGTTAGTTTAGCTGTCTACCACAGTATATTTGAGTTAAAATTAAATAATGAACATTAGCTCAAAATGCAGACTTTCAAATTTAATTTAGCAGTATGTACATCCAAATCAGGTGAACAGTTTAGAAATCACAGCACTTTTTTATATCCTATATGGCCAAAATTTCATAGACACCGGACCATCACACCCAAATGTGGGCCTTCCCCAAAATGTTGCCACAAAGTTGAAAACACACAAGTGTCTGTATGCTGGAGGTTTAAGATGTCAATTCACTAGAACTATGGGGTCTAGCCCAAATCTGTTCCAGCATGACAATATCCCTGTGCACCATAAAGACATAGTTTGCCAAGTTTGATGTGGAAGATCTCGAGTAGCCTGCACATTGCCCTGGCCTCAACCCCACTGTACACGTTCAGGATGAACTGGAACGCATAAATGCGCAGAAATTCCAATAGCAATACCGTCACACTACTGGCAAGCTACACTATTCTCAACCAACCTGTACTTATGTGTATACACCCCTCTCTTTTTTTGTTCTGTGTTATGATTTTTGTCTATTTAAGCCATTTATGTACAGTGTATTTAGTTTAGTTTAGTAATTCTGCTTGTATTATAGTGTTTTTGTATATAGAGAGTCTATTTGATTTTGTTACCTCATATTAGAATAGTTTTTAATCTATCTTGTTCTTGTGTGCATACTCTTTCTGTACTGTACCCCTGCTGTTGCTAAATGTAATTTCCCCATTGCGGGACAAAGGAATATCTTACTCTTACTCTTATCTTACTCTTATATGGTTATGATGGTCAGGTGTCCACATACTTTTGGCCATACAGTGTATGTGGCCCTCCCCTTTTTAAGGGACCAAAAATGCACATGCAAATGCCAGGGACCAAAATTCCAAATGCAAATGCCACTTGAAATGAACTCTAGACCTTTTATCTGCTTACTTGCAAGTGTAATAATGAGGAAATAACATATACCTGGCCATCAATCAACTGACATTTGCATTTGGAATCTGTTTCTGTTAACTCTCAATATGAAGTCCAAAGAGCTGTTGCTGTCAATAAAGCAAGCCATCATTAGGCTGAAAAATAAAAAGAAATCCATCAGAGAGGTAGCAAAAACAGTAGATGTGGCCAAATCCACTATTCATTCCATTAAAAAAATAGAAAGATAAAAGAAAAGAATGCAATGGTGTGCTCAGGAACACAAAATCCCTGGAAAACAACTGTGGTGAATGACAGAAAAATTCGTTCCCTGGTGAAGTAGAACCCCTTCACAACAATTTGCCAAATCAGTAAAACCCTGTAAGAGGTAAGCGTATCTGTGTTAAAGTCAACAATTCACAGAATACCAGAGTAAACACAGAGAGTTGGAACTGGTTCCCTTGTATTTAACTGACTGCTGACAAAAGCAGCAGGATGAATTCTGAAGTGTATAGGGCTACATTATTGCTCACAGTAAAGGTCTGGCAGAGCATGACCAGGGAAGAAACTAAGCGTCTGCTGATGTCTATGGGTTCAGGCAGTCATTGAATGCAAAGGACTTGCATCCAACTATTACTATTTACTTTATGATTATGGTACTTTGTCCAGTTACTTTTGGTCCCTTAAAAAGGGGGCACATATAAAAAATATATCCTACACCATTCACCCGATTTGGATGTAAATACCTTTATATTAAAGCTGAAACTCGGCACTTTGAAATGGTGTTCATTAGTTCAACTCCTATATACTGTGGTATACACATAGAAAATAATGTCCGAATATTTATGTACTTGACTGTATATCTATAATATTTATTAAGGTTGAACTTCATGAAAAAAGCAACTGTGGGCAGATAATTGCACGCCTTGTTTAGCAGTTTAGGATCTGTTTAGCTATTTGTTCTTGAAAATCTTGAAAAAGATGTTTTCTAGGAATCAACAGTCAGGAAACAGACAAAGCCAAGACACAGATTGTCTTTGCTAGGGAAGACATACAGATGCTTACTTTTTATCTGAACTGAAAATATTAGTGATTTTCCTTTCTTCACCTGAACCACCTCTGGTGTGTGAACCATTTGGGTGACGATTTCCAACGTATTGCTTGTAAAGATTTAAAATTTATGAATGGCTTTTTGAGCATTGTCTGAAAAGATTCTAATTCAAGAACATTCAAAAACCCCTTTGGCGCTGATTATCCCTTGGACCTAATAGATCATTCACCACAACCATCATCCTGTTTAAAATCTCCAGAACATACTTATAAAATTCTGCAAAGCTATTAACATTGACCAAGAAAAAAATTCATTCTTCTTCTAATCTCTGTTTTATCAGTGGATAAAATTATACATATATTATACATATATACATACATATATACATACATATTATAAAAACTTCAATTAAATTAAATTTTATTTGTATAGCGTTTTTTTTAACAACATACATTGTCATAAAGCAGCTTTACAGAAATAAATACATCCATGATATAAATTTTAAATGTATAAATTTATCCCTAATGAGCAAGCCAGAGGTGATGGTGGCAAGGAAAAATTCCCTGAGATGAAACATAACCCTGTGGTTGCACTAGACTCTGTACTTGTCTCACTCACACAGATTTAACTCCAGACTACAGAGTAATTGAGCTACTGTCATAGCAAGTAATGAAGATCAAAGATCACGCCAAAGAGCAGAGGTGTTGAGGCCATAGACTTTATTCTTTCAAGAATCGAGCTGAGCAGTTCTCTGTAGAGCTACCCATCTCTTCAGAAAGGGCATTCTTATATACATTTACATGAACAAAACTTCGACATTCTGTTTTACACACGACCCAACATTCCCATATATGCTTATGTTATAATTTAAAGAAGCCTTACTCTCTTAAATTTACAGCTTGTTTCTGTTCTCCCCACTTAGCAGGATTCCAATGCCTATGTAAGGTCATATAGATCACTTTCAGGCCTCACCTTGCACACTATACCGGTTCCATACATCTATACTATTGAGGATAAAATATTTCAGATTATTAATTATCAAATCTGAGTATACATTTTGTGGTTACTATTTTATGGTTACAGTGTTTCTATATATTTCCCGCCTCTGAGACTTAAGAAGTCTCACTTTCATTACCTTCTTCAAGAGTGCAATCACACAATTTAGTAATTTCAGTTACCCCTATCCAGTGAACTAAGTAGATCACCCAACCTTTTTATCAATGGCTGAATTCTGGAATTGCTCTCTTGTGGAGAATCAGGACTAAACATCTCCCTCCCCACTTGACTAGGAAGGAATAAAAATCTCGTCTCACTAAAAATCAAACAGTGTCATAGAAGCATGAGTGTGCAGTAGGTTCTGCGCTTGCCTGTGGTTATGACTGTTATGTAGAATATACACCAATCAATTATTCTTATACTATAACAAACACACACATTACACATACAGTATCTTTTATATGCAGAAGCCGTGTCATGGTACGCCGACAGGTCTTCATCTCAAACACTTAACGTGTTGTGGAGAATTACCCATGGGGAGAGGTTAGGCTAGCACTTGCACCCATTCATCTTCTTCATCCTCACGTGAGGAATTGGGATCTTCTGTTTTTTTGTGGAATATACATTATCTCAAGCCAAATGTTCCATGGGTCCTTTTTTGGTACTTTCTTCATTACCATCACCTGTTTATCAGCTGCATTGGCCACCAGAGTTCTAAAAGTAGGTACAAAACAACAAAACAACAACCCACCAACAACTACGACGTTCATTATTCCCAATTTAGTTCAAACCAATCCCATCTGCCAATCTGCCTGTGTTTTCAGTCAGTTCTTGTCTGAGGTTTTTTAGTTTGTTCATGGCTTCAGTGAACGTTCCTTCTGGTGCAGTATTAATAGGGATATAAGTACAACATGGGCAGTGGTAGCTGAGTGGTTAAGCCGTTGGGCTACCGTTCCGAAGGTTATGAGTTCAAGCCCTAACACCGCCATGCTGCCGCTATTGGGCCCTTGAGTAAGGCCCTTAACCTTCAATTCAGTTGTATAAGTGAGATAAATGTAAGTTGCCCTGGATAAGGGTGTCTACCACATGCCCTAACTGTAATGTTGATCACTGAACAAAACACACATATAATCTTAATGGGGCTTGCTGATTTAATAAGGCCAACATCAGTGTCATGTGACCACAGTGCCCCTGGAACCTGTGTCTCCATTTGATGTACTAAATCATCTTTTCTATACTCTATGCATTCAATAGTTTCTGTGCCGCTGAGTACCATTACATGTGGGAGTCCTGTTATTGGTGTGGAACAGAGAATTTTAATATATGATTTATCAGTAGAATGAAAAAATTAAAGGGTGCTCCATGGCATTCCATGCACTCTCTTTTGCTCTTTTCATCATGGGTCCCAGATCTTTTGATTTATACCCTTTACCTACATACACAGTGATGTGTGGGACAGCGTCAGGTACTTGAAACCATTTTTGAATAAATTCACATGAGTATACTTGCATGGCGGCTCCTTGTTTACTTATTATTGAACATTGAGACATCAATGGTATCTTCCTGTGCTCGGTTTTACCCTCAGCTTCTTTTAGCCATCTTTTCTCATATTCAGTGTCTAACTGTATCATAATGCATTGTACAGTGAAAGTTGGATCTTGGCCGTTGTGCACTTGGGATCTGTGCCTCTGTGTACTTTTGCCAGTTTTATTAACACTTAGCATTACATCACTTTCTACCTCTCCTATCCACTATAAATTGTCTTTCACCTTATAAAACAGCATCTGGTTATAAATTCCCACTTTTCTATATATATATATATATATATATATATATATATATATATATATATATATATATATATATTCCACCCGGTGGACAACAGATCTGAAGTCACAATTTACATAATGCATCTCTCCTGAACAAATTAATAGGAGTTTGCTCAGATATGGGCAGTGTTACACTTTTGTTTGGGGTTTGTAAAAATACTGGAGCAGTCATAGGAATTAGCTGCATCTGTCCCACAAATCCTACTGTTTTGGCAAATTTACCAGACAAGGGGAGGTGAGAGGCATAATTTAGACTTACACATGTGTAAGTGGCTCCAGTGTCTACCATCACAGGAGTACATTTTCCAACTATATTAACCTGCAGCATAGGTTCTTGATCAGCATCAGTTGTTAAGTTTGGATGCTGACCCTCCCCCATGGGATTCTCTGGACATCCCTACTATCCCTGGTTTGTCCCACCCCATGGGTATACTGGGCCTTGTGGAGGCTCTTGATAGGGCTCAACCCAGTTCCCCTCCCGTCTACCCCTGGGAGGCCATTGCCATGGATTGATAGAGGAATATTTTTTTATGTCCAGGTTGCCACAACCCCAACACACCTCTGCTTCTCTGTCCCCTTTGTCTGTTCCAGCCCTGAGGGTTTACTCTTTGTGTATACACATTAATGACTGGCATTGGGGTTTGCTGTGGGTTTGACATAGTAGCTGGTGGAGATGATTGGGCAGCAGGAACGGGAGGCAACTTCAGTGGAGCCATCACCACTGAAGATCTGCTTCCTCTTTTTCTTTGGTTTTAACTGGTGCCTGGGTTCTTTTCTTTGCTTGTTAATTCTTCAAGATGGAGTTGTGCTAGTTTTCAGGACAGCATTTCAGGAAAAATGAACAGAAGCTTTTGAATATTTTGATTTTGTTTTAGCGTATCTTGCGCTATGAGTTTTTCATTTTTTCCTGAAATGCTCTACTGCATGAGCCACATGGTCACAGAATTTCCTGTGTGTTTTAAAATTCAGACCAACCACTTCTTCGAGCTTGCTTTTTACTGCAGGAGGTATGGCATCCATCACAGCATTTTTGAACAGTGTGGTCATTAAGAGATCACCTTCTGGATCTCTTTCAGTCTCTTGTTTCCACCTTTTCAATTGCATTTGCACATAAGCGGTTGGATTCTCTGTTTCCCCCATCTGTTCTCCTTTTAGAGCTTTAGGGTCCACTTGGCTGGGTAGTCATTTCTTAGCACCCGCCACAGAGCTGGTCGAATTGGATCAAACGCAATTCCATCCATCTGTGGAGTACCTACGGCCCCTCTCATGTTTGCTGCTGTAAGAAGTTCTTCCATATTAGCACCTCCCAGCATTTTTGCTAATAATGCTTTTATGTCTCCTACTGCAAGTAATTTACCAGCGATCTCGTCCTCAAAAATTTTTATCCATTTATTTGCGCCACAATGGGAAGCATGAGACCAGCCCATTGAGATCCTGGGTGGTCCAGGGCACATATTGGCCTTGTGTTCCCTTAATTAATATAGGCAATTCCCCTGCCCATAGTTTTGGATGTCTGAGTTGCTCCTTTGCTCTCAGGCACCTTTCTCCCTCACCTTGGGTCCATAAAGGAGTTCCCTCTTCTTCCATGTCTTCAAAATACTCTTTTGTTCCCTTTTTAATGGGTATCTATCCCTCACTGCTGACTGTCTGCTTCCTCCCTTTTTCTGCTGTCTAAGACACTCTTCTGTTTCTTTTAACTGCTCTTCTAATTTATCTATCTCCTCATCTGTTTCTTCACCTATACTCTGCCTGAGTCTTTCCTCATGCTCTCTTACCCACAGTGCTATCTGCCTCCTGTTCTCCCACCCTTTTCATAGCTTCTCTTAATTGCTGATAGCGGTCTAAGGTTTTTCCTTTCTTTCTCTATCACAATGGCAGTCCCCGCTCTCTTTCCTGTGTACTACTTCTACATCCCTTGTTTCCTGTTCCTCTAATTCAACTTCCCTGCTAACATGCACGGTACCTGTTACCACTGGGGACTGTCCACTGGTTGGCTCTGGAGGGCAATATGGTGGTGGTCCCTTGAATGCCTCTTTCATCTTCTCCTCTGATTTTTTATCATAATTTTTCAACATCTTTTTTGCTTGCTTCATGCTTTTCCATAAAGACTCCCCTTGTCCTTAACGTCTTTTTCTATCTCTCTTTTTGGCTTCCCTCTTCTTGCTTTTATCTTTTCCTTTATGATTTTTATTAACATTTTCATCTCCATGCATAAGGACTCATCAATTGATCCCTCAGAAAGTTTGTGTTCATGCCTCTGGTTCTCTTTTCCCACATTTTTGAAACTTTTACTATCAGTTCTTTACACAAAGGGTGTTTGTTCCCTAACAACTCAACAGGGGTAGTAATAATGAGTCTCTTTAGTCTGAGCTTACTTATGGAATTATGAGAGCAGTCCATATTTCAAGTCACTACAGTCTTACTAAACATCAGTCCTTCTATTGCTTATTAAATTAAACATATGTACACAGTGTTCTGAACTAAGCCCACATTGCATACATAAACCACTAACAGAACAATTTTTCTGTGTCTAAGCAGCATATAAGAAAACCCCACAGGAATATCTGATTGATTGAAAATTAACACTTATCCAATAAGCTGACACATTTAACCATAAATTATATCTGTGACAAAAATGCAATTGTATATACTGCACAGAACATTCAGTGCTTCCTCACAGCATACACACTCCCTTACTCTCTTTTGCTCCTCCACTAACAATTAATCATAGAACCAAGCACTTAAGAAAACTATGCCAATTGTCCCAAAACGGACATTCTATACAGTGTCTACTATACAGTGCAATGCATAGAGCATAAAGTCAAAAGCAGTGATACCGTGTATTTGGGACATTATTAAATGTACCTCTTTGTTCTGTGAATATCCCAAAAACCTAAAAACTTTTATTTTTTTTATTTTTTTTTATTATTTATTTTATTATCACAAAATTCACAGAAACAGCTCATTGGGCTGTCATATGGGAGCACTCTGATGTACGCACATGCACTCTGGCATACACATTCCTTTTTCCTTCTATCTACTGATTGGCTCACACAGTCATACTGTCTCCAAAGAAACTTTGGAGCTCATCATGCATAACTTGTCTCCTTATCTACAGAGTTCATCATTCACTCACTCTGGTAAGCGTGATATAGTCATGCCCGTCTCTACCAGGTCACACTTAAATGGCGGTCCAGGAGAGGTACGTATCTAATAACCAGCCAAACACACAGTTTATTTTTTTCATGCACTCCTAAACTTGTATACACACACACTGGGGGTCATGTAGAAAAATAAGGGGATGTGTTTTTTGACATTGGATTCCAGAAATGTAGCCCAACTCTCACCTCTTTGCTCACACACACTACAGTTACGCTTGCTGCGGCGCACAATACACAAACAAAAAGCACTCAAAAGGAAGTCTCACATACACAATCACCTACAGAAACCCCAAACAGTCGTGAGGGCAGTCGTGGCCTAATGGTTAGATAGTTGGACTTGTAACCCGAAGGTGAACCTGAAGGTTGTGGGTTCAAATCTCAGGTCTGGCAGGGATTATAGGTGGGGGGAGTGGGGGTTGTGACCAGTGCTCTCCTCCACCTTCAATACCACGACTGAGGTGAGAGGCTCCGGCTCCCCGGGCACCGCAGCAAAAAAGGCTGCCCACTGCTCCGGGTGTGTGTTCACTACTGTGTGGGTGTGCCCTTGGGTTAAATGCAGAACACAAATTCCGAGTATGGGTCACCATACTTGACCACAAGTCACTTCACTTTCACTAAACCGGGGATAGCATATACAACGCCAAAGAGAGACAGACAGAAACCAGAGAAAGAAGAGCTCTTTTACAGTATTATACAGCTATATACTACTCTTGAGAGACTTACAGACCACCCCCTTCTGCTTCTCACCACAGAAGCAGTATCTGCAAGATTTAAACAGCCACACTCGTTCATTCACTTCCACAAGCAAACCACTCAAAACCAATATTCTAATGGCAAAAACCTACCTTACTTTTTAATGGCAGCACCAGTTTGAGTGGATCTCTCCTAGAAGCCCGGCACAGCTCAGCCCTCCTGGCTCCTACACAGTCCCATTTGGGGTGCCAATTGTCGTAGCAAGTAATGAAGATCAAAGATCACAGAGAGCAGAGATGTTGAGGCCATAGACTTTATTCTTTCAAGAATCAAGCCGAGCAGTTCTCTGCAGAGAAAAGCTACCCAACTCTTCAGAAGGGTATTCTTATATACATTTACATGAACAAAGCTTCCACATTCTGTTTTTCACAAGACCCAACATTCCCATATATGCTTATGTTATGGTCTAAAGAAGCCTTACTCTCTTAAATTTACGGCTTGTTCCTGCTCTCCCCACTTTCACCTTGTGCACTATACCGGTTCCATACATCTATACCATTGAGGATGAAATATCAAATTTGAGTACACATTTTGTGGCTAAGATGGTTACAATGTTTCTATACTACTTACACGTATATATCTATTATTTATCTGTGTAGACCTACTATTTCTTTTTCTTTTCTTTTTTTCATTTTTTAGGAAGAGAAGGAAAAAAATGAAAGAAATGGGGGGAAAAGGAAAAAAAAGTAGAAGAGGAACAAAAAAGAGAAGAAAAGGTGGAAAAGGAAAAGAAACAAAAACTCTTCCCTCTACTCACACATCTAACCATCTACCTACCTTCATATAAATGTCTATCTACCTATTTATCTTCTTAGGCTTCTATCTATATAATTACCTACCTATATAACTACCTATTGTTCAAATATGTATCAGCCTCCCTAATAAAGGAAAAAGGGGAATAAAAAATTAAAAAGGGAAGGTATAAGAAAACAAAGAAAAAGGGAATAAATAGAAAAAAGAAACTGAACAGCATCTATCTATCTGGATCTTCCTATCTGTAATTTGTTTCAAAATACCTTCTCTCTCCTCACACATCTATCCATCTACCTATACAAATACAAACCTTGCATCCTCTATCTATCTATCTATCTATCTATCTATCTATCTATCTATCTATCCGCCCACCCATCGATCCATCCATCCATCCACTAACTATTCTTATTAATAAACGCACTTTTCCAATAATCTTTACAAATATCTATCTATCTATCTATCTATCTATCTATCTATCTATCTGGATCTTACTATCTGTAGTTTGTTTTTAAATCCCTT
>CM074921.1:15707007-15717586 GCA_037576815.1 Pangasius larnaudii | reverse complement strand
GCTGTAATTCCTAAATGATAAATGCCATATTTTTGTGGAACCTCTTAAAATAAAGCTGAAAGTCTACACTTCGATCAAATCTTGATTGTTTTTTTTTTTCAAATCCATTGTGGTGGTGTATAAAGGCAAAATCATAAAAACTCTGTCATTATCCAAATACTTACAGACCTAACTGTATATGTATATTGTTATATGTATTTTGTCCATTTATAAATGCTTATTTAATCAGGTCAGGTGTGTTTATTAAATGTACTTGTTAAATACTGTTAATTATATTTATTAATTTATTAAATGAATCATTTGCTAAATATATTCATTTAATTATGGATTCAGGGCATTGTGGCACAGTGAAGACAACTCTGGGGCTGGAAGCTTTTAACAAATGAAAGACCTTTCAAAGAACATGCGATTTTTGGTTAACTTCAATTTATTTTGCTTGGTAAAAGTGGATAATATAGTATGGAAACCACAGATTTAACACTGAAAGGGCAGAGCATTGATTGTGTGTAGTTTTGAGTGATCCTTATTTTGTGTCAATCCATCACAGCGGACGAGTAGCCAAAGAGGTGATGGAACAGAGTGCAAAAATCAAACGGGATCCGCCTGAAATACACAGGTACATGTGGCACTGTGTCTAAAGAGCTAGGTATCAGACATTTGTCTCTGTGTATATGTTTCTACATACTGTTTCTGTGTGCCCAAACCTGTCTTGCTTTGCTTTCTGCTTCATAGATCAATTAGTACAGTGTCTGGTTCTGCTTAGTACAAGTGCCCTTGCCTCATTTGCATGGACAGTTTATACTGCTGTGGGTGGTGGGAGTTCAGGTGTCATTTCCCAGCTGTGTGTGTGTGTGTGTGTGTGTGTGTGTGTGTGTGTGTGTGTGTGTGTGTGTGTGTATATGTGTCCACAGGTCTGGCCTGGTTCCCAGCAGAAGCTGTCCATCTATCACTTATGGGCCACGGCTGAGCAGCGTGCCACGCACACGCAGGAGAGCCGTGCACATATCCATCATGGAGGGTGAGTATCCTCTGGTCATTTGATGTTTTGGTTGTGTGTATCCTCAGAAATTAGTGGTATATGTTCTGTATGTTTATAAGATGCAATACCTATATAAACAGTGGGGGCAATATATCATAATTTGACACAAGGTCTAACTATGACAAACATGACAATGGTAGACAGTTTTGAAGAGAAGTTGACAGAGACTGTTTGCAGAAGAGGTGCTGTGAAATTGCTGAATTATCAACATTGAAGCCTGCCTGCCAGGGTTGTTTTGGCTCTGACGTGACATATAGTGAATAAATATTTTAATCCTCCAGATATACATATGGTTTGCAGACATAAATGGGTGCAATGTTACTTGTGTGGCAGCTGTGTATGCACACACAGGTGTAGTGAAAAGTGCAATAGAGAATTTTTTTCTTACTTACACAAATAACCTAAAAAAAATGCAGAGCATGATTTAAAAACCATTTAAGCCATAGCCTCAGCACATGTGTATTATGTTCCAGTTTGTAAAACTGTAAGTCATGACGGCCTGCTTATTTGTATTTACCTAGGCCTCTTTTTATAGACACGCCCCAGTGCCCCTTCAGTCCAACCCCACCACAATCTGTTCAGAAAGAAAAAACATGGCTGAAACAAGTCAGCACCCAGCAGATAGTTTTATAGTGAGCAAAAAACAATGCTGTGTTTTGAAAAACCTTACAGACAAGAAACACTGTAAAACCAGAATATACATTGCAAGCACTTTTACCATATGGAGTACTATATGGAATTTATTACTGATAAAGGGGATGAAGATGGATGCAGAAATAGCAACATTTCTCCTGAAGAGGTATGTAAACTCAATCTGTATACAGCTTTGTATTGTTTGAGTTTCCAGGTTTACATCATAAATTAAGTAAGTATGTTTCAATTCCTTAGAGAATCCATGTGTAAAATGATGGATGAGTCACCACCATGAATGCATGCAGAGGGATTTTCTGCTGGTAAAGTCCTGTTAAAATGGTTTTAATGTCTACAGAGGAAGACAAATTGAATGAATTGAATAAATTGAATGCCTTATCTGAAATGGAATGTCAACTTGTGAAATTGTTGTTCTAGCTATGAAAGAAGACCTCAGATTAAAAAAAATATTGCCACATGATCTGGTGTTTTCATTTATTTGGGTTTCCTATCAACAACATTAGGCTAGCTAGGTATTTATCTGTTTGTGAGGTAATACTTTCCCTAATATTGTGCAAGAAACATTATGTCCTTTCATCATCTATATATAAATAACAAAGTAAGGCAATGTCCTTAATAAATAAACAGCCTACCTCATGTTTTGAAAGTGATGTTTGACAGTTTTTGCTAAAGCTAACTCTATGTACTCTAACCTGTACAGGCGACTGTAGATCCTGAGGCTAAGCTTTGTGTACATGGGTGGGAATGGTGGTCAGGGTGAAGGAGTTTAAAAAAAAAAAATCACTCAAAACTTGCTGATCTATACCAATAAAGACCTAATTTTGACTAATTATGACTAACCTTGCCTAATATATGCTGTATAATAATATTTATAAATATAATTTATTGTAGTTATTTTAATTACTTATCAACTTTTGACCCAGTTCTTTTTATTTTATTTTTATAGCAAAGTAAATACATAGACAAAATCTGTTCATATGCCTGCATATCTCCTACCCATAAGATGTTAAAAGATGTAAAATGCCTTTTTAAAAGGCATTTTATTATATTTTGTATTTCAGGGCCATGAGACCTTTAAAATTAAAAAGTAGCATATGGATGAAGACGTTTACTACAGCATATCCTGCTGAAGTATAGCAAACATATAAACTACATATTATATAGCTAGATTGGCATTTATTAAATTATATAATAAATTATTACATATTGGGATATCAACTGAAATATCAAGCACTTTCCTTGGACAGATTGAAACATCCTGTTTTTTTCTGGAAAGCTTGTGTGCTTTGTTTTTATGCCTTATAAAATGTATAAATAATTTTCTTCAGTTCATTCCTGTTTAAAGTATTTTAAGGGTATTTGAGGCATGTTGGTGGCAGAGTTCTACTTGTTACTGCAGACATGAAGCCGCAATAGGTGTTCAAACTTGCAGAACCCTGAGCTACATTTACTTTTTTCTAAGAATTATTACTAAATAAAAAAAGGCATTTTGACCTGAGAATTAAACATTGTGATAGTTTATTTTGAGTTTGTATGCCACCAATGATTCAAAATATTTTTAAATGACTTTGACTTTCATTGCTTCTAAACTGCTTTGCTTCTAAACAGACAGATAGGCAGACAGACAGATAGAGACACACACACACAAGCTGCAATCTGAGCTTTGTTCCGGAGAAACAGGTGTTTGTGTCATTCATAAACTCTGGTTAAGTGCCAACTTTACACTCAAAGCCAACGTACACAAGCTTCTTCTGGACCTGAGCCTCTAGAACAGCAAAGATTTTTAAACTGTCTCAGAATCAGTTTAACAGTTTTGTTGAACCCGTTTATGCATAACATGAATGATTGTAAGAAACTCTTATGAAGTTAAGAGTAAGACTAAGTTAAGAGAGAGCAGTATATATCCAAAATGTGCTGACGCCTTATCTTCCTGGAGTATTAATACCCAGCAGTCTGAAAATAGCTGAAGACTCACTCACCATTTAAGTCATTGGCTGTGAGTAAAGAGACAGACCAGATCATGTTGTGTGAGCCCCTGTCTGGAAACACCCTTCTTTGCCTCATCTCACTAACCTCTGGCACTACACATGCAGCCAAGGCCTACAGGCACCAGTAACAGGGTTGGAATATATATATATATATATATATATATATATATATATATTTATATATATTTATATATATTCACTGACAACCAGCGAACCTGCTCATTTTTTCTTCTGTGGCACTATGGTTAAGTGCCTGATCCGCATCAACACCAGGGTGAACGTGCACCTCCGCATGATCAACCACTGCTACCGGGATGTCAAAGTGCGTGTTCTCAGCCTGGGGCCACGCCTGTTGGGGAAGGCCCTGGGGTTGCTGCCTCTTTACCCAGCCATTACCAGTCAGCAGGAGCCTCTGCTGGCATTTCCTCTGCCTGCCACACCACAGCCATGTGTACTGCCCACCACAAGCTCAGGTGCAGTGTGTGTTTTTGTTTCTTCCAATTGTTTCAACTACACGGAGGCTGTGTATTTAATAGCACACAGTTTTGTAAGCCTTTTCTGTGCCCTCAGATGTGTGGTTTGAAATAAATTTGTAGAATTGTTAAATACTCTGATGTTTATATATTGAAAGTTGGACTGGGTAAGTGACATCAATAATTGTTTTTGTTTGGCTTGGTAACAGTCAATGTTGGAGCTAACATGGTACAAAGTAACACTTTACAGTAGTCGAATTACTTTTTCCCATAAGAAGTAATGTAACCCATTACAATTGAGCAATTGAGATCTTTCTCACGACATGTAACATATAAAAATAGCATTCTGGTTGTCACTTTGAGCATTTTTAGGTACTGAAATGCATGTGTAACATTGAATGTGAACCATCTATTAACCATCTTTTCTGTGTTTGTGCCACACAACCTGCTGGATTTTCTGAATTTGTCCAAAAAAAAAAATTGCCAGATAACAGATTTACAGATCTGTACATTCAGATTGAGAGGGTATTGTCCCATCTTTTAGGTGCTTACAGATAGTGGTTTTTGAGAAGTCAGATTCTTTGAAATGCTGACCACAGGTGTACATGCTGCCTCTTAAAATGCTCACCCTCGTCCTGGCAAATAGCGCTAAGCCAGTACTTTCTCACAAGCACTTCGATAGGTAGTGAAACCTCAAGTACATTGCTGCCATTATTCACAAGAAGTTTTGAAACACTATTACATACGCCTTGCATTTTTAAACATGAAGTGTGCCACTGCCGGTGGTCCTAAATGTATGCAGAGGGATTTTCTCCTGGTAAAGTCCTTTGATGTAAAATTTTTTCTGTCTACAGCAGAAGACGAATTGAATGAATTGAATAGACTTATTTTCTATCCAACAAAATGACGAATGGCCTTCAGAATTTCCTGTCAGTTCTTTTAAAATAGGAACAGAGACAGGGAATTCTTGGTTAATGTAACCCCTGACTGTACCCAAAGCATTTAAAACAAATTTCCTCTATATATTATCTGTTTACTGCCCTTCTACATAATTTCCATGTACACACATGCTGAAACCAATGACTGTATAAATAGGTGGATATACCCATATACAGTCAGGTCCATAAGTATTTGGACAGTGGCACAAATGTTCATAATTTTGCCTCTGTACACTACAACAATGGATTAGACTTTCAGCTACAATTCAAGCAGTTTAATAAAAATATTATTTATACTGATAAACAGTTTCATGGCCAGGTGTGGCCTGTTTCCTGACAGATGACAGATTAAGACAGATTATTTCATGACAGATTAAGGAGATAAAAGGTCTGGAATTGATTCCAAGTATTGAATTTGCATTTGGTAGTTGTTCATGTTAACTCTCAATATGCGGTCCAAAGAGGGGATGATGCAAGTGAAGGAGGCCATCGTTAGTCTGAAAAAACAAAACAGACCTATCAGAGACAGCAGAAACATTATGAGTGGCAAAATCAACAAATTGGTACATTCTTAAAAGAAGGAATGCACTGGTGACACCAAAAGGCGATGGGAGCCAGTTATGATACAAGGCTCTAAAATCTTTTCCTGACAATGATAAATTCAATATATTTGTGCAAATTATACAACTACAATTAGCATTTTATATATTAATTAATATATTAATAATGCTTTACTTACCACTTTGAGATAACTTTTGATGCACCATCTTAAGTTGCACTTCAGGCTCTCAACCTGCAATAGCTCTCAACCTGCATAATACTGGCATGAAGCACATGAAGTCATGTGTCCTGAACACTCTCCCATAGCATAAAGCTGCCTGTAACAATGTGCTGACACTGGAGACTCCTTCTGTAAACATTAAATAAATGTCTTTCTACAGAAAGCTTCACCATATCAGTGATTCTATGTTTTTCTTTGTCAAATAACAGCACATTTTAACCCATTTTTCTTAGGCTTATATCAGAGGTTTCCAATCTTGTCTGCAAAAGGCTGGTTGCAGGGTTTCATTTCAGCCAATCAGGTGCCACATATGTTTCCAAAAGGTGGGCTTTGGTCTACAATAAATAAATATGTGCAGATCCCACCATACAAATCCCTGTAAATGAGGTGTTACAATAGAAATGATAATGTATTACAATTTCTCATCAAAATGTGATTTCTTTGCTTCTACTAAACTAGTTTATATTTATTAAGTTATATTTATTAATTGATTAAATTTCTAATTACTAGATTGAACTATGTAGAGTAAGCATGATCAATTCACATAGTATTAACGTACACCAATTAAATGATAAAATCCCATGAGGTTGTGGGCACTGATGAGAATAAATAACTATAGTATTAAATTAAGGCACTTAAAACATATGCAGTAGAATGTATGGTGGTGATGTGGTTGTTGCATCACACCAGTTCAATCCTTAGTTCAGGTGAGAGCATGGTATTACATTTTATTCAGTTTTTTTGAAAATACCTGATCAAATTAGGCTGGATGTACAAAAACAAATTGTGGCAATGTAACTCAATTCAATCATGTGGGTACCATGCACATGTACATTTACACACCCATTCATCACAGCTGTGCTATTATAAAAAATTAATTAACATCTGAAAAAGCAGATTCAAGAATTTGACAGCACTGTGAGGTTTATTCAGTGTTTAACCACACTTTGTTATGTACTGCAAATCCATTAACAGCTGATAGTAATATCTCAGCAAGTTCAGGTGTTCACAAAATGTTCTGGTCATTTCAAACAATCACTTCACCTGTCTTAGCAATGTTTAAATGACTTGTTTATATTTGTGATAACTGGACCAGCTAAATGGTGCAATACGGTGCATAGAAACAACAGGCATGTGGTCTAACATTATAACATGCTTTAGTTAAGCAAGCTGTAAAAATACACATTGATGAATTTTAATGCTTGACATATTTTGGCAAGCATGAACCAGCCCTACTGCATGATATATTTTAAACACAGTTTCCTTCATTAGTTCCATAATGCGAAACTATCAGCAAATAATACCCTGCCTGTGTCTCTTGATATATGTGTAAAAATATATAAATAATTATGTATAAATTGATATACAGTCAGGTCCATGAGTATTTGGACAGTGACACAATTTTCATAATTTTGCCTCTATACACCACCACAATGGATTTGAAATGAATCAATCAAGATGTGATAGAAATGTAAACTTTCAGCTTTAATTCAAGGGGTTTAACAAAAATATTTCATTAACTGTTTAGGAATTACAGACATTTTTTGCATAGTACCTCCATTTTCACAGACTCAAAAGTAATTGGACAAATTAACATAAATATTAACATTATTTTTAATACTTGGCTGCCAGTCCTTTGCTGTCAATGACTGGCTGAAATCTGGAACCATAGACATCACCACATGCTGAGTTCCATCCCTTGAGATGCTTTGCCAGGCTTTGCCTTCAGTGGCTACTTGTTTTTTGTGTCTTGTTGCCCAAACGCATGCTCAATTGGGTTGAGGACATCAGACATTTAAGAAAATTTTATATCTTTGCCTTAAGAAACTGTTGTGTTGCTTTCACTGTATGTTTTGGGTCATTATCCATCTATACTGTGAAGCACCATCCTAACAGTTTTGCAGCATTTGACTGAATCTGAGCAGAAATGATAGCTCTATACACTCCAGAATTCATCTTGCTACTTCTATCAGCAGTCACATCATCAATAAACACCAGTGACCCAGTTCCATTGGCAGCCATACATGCCCATGCCATAACACTGCCTCCACATGTTTGATAGATTATGTGGCATGCTTTGGTACATAAGCCCTAACTTTCCTTCTCCATACTCTTCTCTTCCTATTATTCTGGTACAAGTTAATCTTGCATCAGAACTGGTCAGACTTTTTTTAGAGGAACAAAGTCTAATCTGGCTTAATCTAACCTTGATTGTTACAAGTGGTTTGCATCTTGAGGTAAACCATATCTATTTCCATTAATGAAGATGTCTCTTGATTGTAGACCTTGACAAAGATATGTCTACCTCCATCAGAGTGTTCTTGAGTTGGCTAGATGTTGTGAAGGGGTTTTTCTTCAACAAGGAACAAATTCTGCATTCATCCACTTTAGTTGTCTTCCATGGTCTTCCAGGCCTTTTGGTGTTGCTGAGCTCACCAGTTCCTTCTTTTTAAGAATGTACCAAATTGTTGATTTGACCACTCTTAAAGTGTCTGCTATCTCTCTGATAGGTCTGTTTTGTTTTTTCAGCCTAATGTTGCCCTTCTTCACTTGCACTGACACCTCTTTGGACTGCATATAGAGAGTTACCATGAAGAGCTCCTAAATGCAAATTCAATGCTTGGAATTAACTCCCGAACTTTTCTCTCTCAATTTACTGTGAAATAACAAGGAAACAGGCCACACCTGGCCATGAAATTGCTTATCAGTTAATTGCCCAATTACTCTTTAGCCTGTGAAAATGGAGGGACTCCGCTCTAATTACTAAATGCAATATTTTTGTTAATCTCCTTGAATTAAAGCTGAAAGTCTACACTTCAATCACATCTTGATTGCTTCATTTCAAATCCACTGTGGTGGTGTACTGAGGCAAAATTACGAAAATTGTGTCACTGTTCAAATACTTATGGACCTGAATGTAATAAATATTGAGAAGCATCCTGGTGCAGTGGGTAGCATTGCCACCTCACAGCTTGGGTTAATGTCTGTGTAGAGTTCTCCCGGTGTCCTTGTGGGTTTCCACTGAGCTCTACCATTATCCACTACATACCTAGCTGATAAAGCCCTTTCCACTCTCACCATTATTGATATTAGATAATCATTATTCTACCTGATGTTATTCTCATTCAACTTTATTATTACTCCATCTTTCCACATCATATTAGCCATTTTCACTATATCCATAATGGCTACTATCTGTCCTTATCCATTTGTCCTGTTTCCTTATTCATAGCCTCCAAACAGACAAAGGGATATAGTACCATCTGTAAAAATGCTATTTACTTCCTGGATAAGTTACTCCAGTCTGCTGTCCCAAACCTCATCTGTCTCTTTGGTTATGCCCATAGTGTTAAAATATAGAGACCCCACATTCATGTTATCACATTCTTTCATGGAGAGTCTGCTGCCTTTACCAAAATGGGAATCGTCGGCACTTATGAAGTGCCTGATAGCCAGGTTGCTCCAAATACCATCGTGCCACATTATAACTGTTAAAAAAGGCTCTTATGTAGCTTTCAAACAATACCAGCCCTGCACCGCTGCAATCTATTGTGCCTAAAAAAAGAGGCAATGGAATGTGGCATTTTAACCGATTTGGAGCCCTACTTCCAGCTAAAAATGGACACCTCAGGCACAAAGTTGTTTATGTTTCAGTCAATCATTTTCAAAGTCCCTAGTTCATAGACTTTGTTTATTCAATCAGTAAAATATTTTGGAGAACTGAACCACAGGAGCACGGGAGCCTGGCTACCATGGCCAACTTCAGTCCACTCTCCTTGGCTTGCCCTCTGGCCTCAGCCTCATTGTAAACAAATGCTTATAGACCACTACTCAGCAGTAGATACCATTACTAGTGGTAGTTTGAATGTATATAGTCACATACAGCCAAAAAAATGTGTACAGTCAGGTCCCGTAGTATTTGGACAATGACAGAGTTTTTGTGATTTTGCCTTTATACACCACCACAATGGATTTGAAATAAAACAATCAAGATGTGATCGAAGTGTAGACTTTCAGCTTTCAGCATTTAGGAATTATAGCCATTAGCAAAGTACTTCCATTTTCGGTCCATTCCCTCGTTACTTCAAGACAAATGAAGCAGATAAAAGTTCTGGAGTCGATATCAGGTATTGGCATTTGGCAGCTGTTCGACTGGACCTACCAATATGAAGTCCAAAGAGATCTCAGTGCAAGTGAAGGAGGCTATCATTGGGCTGAAAAAAACAACATAAATCTGAGAGATAGCAAAAACCTTAGGTGTGGCCAAAGGAACAGTTGGGTACATTCTTTCCTTGGTGAAGAAAAACCCCAACAACATAGTCAAGAATACTCTGGCGAAGGTAGGTGTAGACTCCTTCATGAATGTAAATACAGAGGGTTTACAACAAGGTGCAAACCACGGGTAACATTCAAGAACAGGAAAGCCAGGACAGACTTTGCCAGAAAACATCTAAAAAAAGCCTCCCATGTACTGGAATAAGATTCTTTGGACTGATTCAATTCAATTCAATTCAATTTTATTTGTATAGCGCTTTTTTACAAAGGTCATTGTCTTAAAGCAGCTTTACACAAACAAAAGTAAAGTGAAATGAGTGTGTGTGACGTCTCTGTTGAGCAAGCAGGGCAACGGTCGCAAGGAAAAACTCCCTGAGATGGTGATAGGAAGAAACCTTGAGAGGAACCAGACTCAACAGAGAACCCATCCTCAT
>CM074921.1:15682592-15703349 GCA_037576815.1 Pangasius larnaudii | reverse complement strand
AATATTGGTGTACACATGGTCCAAAGTTTTATCCCCTCTCGTGTGGCAGGAGACATGCTGATAAAATTTGGGAAGTATTGTCTTCCTGGCACAGTCGGTAATTCCCACGATTTAAACAGTCCATTATCATTCCTGTCCCAAAGAAACCCCAGCCCACCTGCCTCAGGTAGCCCAGTAGCCCTGACCACAGTTGTGATGAAGTTCTCTGAAAGTCTGGTCACCTCTTCATTACCTGACACCCTGGACCCATTAGAATTCACATACCGCCTTGCTCAACCGGTGATGCCATCACACACCTCCTTCACACAGCCCTGAGCCATCTGGACACCAGGAAGCGGAATTATGTTAAAATGCTGCTTGTAGCCTACAGCTCAGCATTTAACACTATAATTCCCTCCAAACTCACCACCAAGTTGGAGGACCTATGACTTAGCCTGTCCCTGTGTCAGTGAATCACCAACATCCTGATTAAAAACCTGAAGAACTGATGCCAAGAGAACAACCTCAGCCTGAACATCATTAAGACAAAGGAGTTGATAGTAGTAGCAGAAGAGAAGCTACCACCCCCTTAAGATCAACAGGGCCCCAGTGGAGAGAGTGGACAGTGCTTTCTGGTACATTGGTGTTCACATCACGCAAGAACTTTAACACCTGCAACATCAAGAGCATCCTGATGGGAAGCACCACAGCCTGGTTTGGGAACAGCACCAAGCAGGATAGACAGGCTCTCCATCAGCTGAGCGCACCATCCGCACTGAGCTCCCTGACCTGCAGTCTGTCTACAGCAAGCGGTGCTGGGCCAAGTTCAGGAAGATAGTGAAGGACCTCAGCCATGTCAACATATGGGGTAATATGTGTATATTAGCAGGAATGTAAAGTGAATGTAAAGTGTAAATTTAATGTTAAATTTAATGTATGCGTTATGACGTAAAACTACGTGTAGCAGCACAGGCTGCAGACAGCTGCACTCTGAGTCACATACTCACATCCACAAACGTGCAAGTGCACACACACACTGGTAGCTTACGCCTCTGCCTCCACATACAGGAGCCAATGACACACTGAGAGCAGCCTTCCTAGATGCCTAATTGGTCGACTGATTCCAGGCTGGTCACGTGACAAATGTACAGGTTTATAGTTAGATCAGAGAGCCTGCTTAGCCTTTGATCAATATGGACAGCAAAAAAGAAAAGTGGGCACAGAAAAGGCCAGATTAAAGAAGAGAAAGACATTAGAGGAAGACACAAGTAAATGCTTCAAATTTACAGACTTGCTTGCAACAGCAGCAAGCCCAGATGATAGTCATGTAGCTGCTGAGACAGCTGTCTATTGCACACACAGTGTAGCACTGCATAATACAAGCTACTCTAGCAATGAATGTTGTGTGATCATCCCAGTGAAAATAACATAAATGCAAATTACTTACAGAGAACAGTCAAGGCAGATACTCTACTGCTTTAAGTCATGAGAAGCATATACCTTGACAAGCTACAATTTCTAGGTAGCATCTCTTTCCTTCATCTTCAAGCTACCTTCAGTTTAGTGTTTAGTAATTTTAGTGTCAAGGAATTTTCAGTCTCTAAGAAGCCCTATTCGTATTAGCATTATTAGTGGCCTACTGTGTATGTTTATCAATAGAGTAGTAAATGTCAAAACAGTTCGTTGAAAGGAAATTGGGTGGAAATAAAGTAAGACTGCCTGTTTAAGCATAAAAATTAAATTGTGTTAGTCAAAATGTAATTTTGATAATGCGTTCATTTGAAATTAGCTATAGCCTTTTATATTATTTTAGACCTGTACATGTTTGTTTTTGTTTGCATATATTTATTTAATTTATGTTGTACTCAGTGCCTATTGTGCAATCTTTAAGTGAAATAGTCAAGTCAAGATTTCAAACTGTGGATTTGTCATTGTGGACATCCCAAGTGAGTATGTAGGCTGCTCAGATAACATTCCCGGGCTGATAAAAAGTCTCACTCTGGGACTGGTGGTGAGTCAGTGATGCTGTGGGGCTGTTTTGTGGCTGGCCTATCAAGGACTCCATGACTCAAGGATGCTATGAAGATTAATGGTATCAGGAACTCAGCTAATTACCTGGTTGCCGGGAGATTTAGACTTGGCTGTAGATCAAGTTTACAACAAGATCATGAGCCAAACAAACTTTTAAATCAACACAGAAAAAGTGAAAGATATGCAAAATCAGAGCATCATGATCATTTATCCACTGACAGGATGCCAAGCCATAAGGATGTTATAGAGTTACACCATTTGAAAGTGTTAGTTCCCCTTCAGGAACTCGAGCTGTGTTGAAATGCTATGGGAACGCCTTCAGCGTGACCGCGCTCTGAATCACATTTGTAATCAGTCCAATGGATGGGCAACACATCACGGGCAGGGTGACGTAGCGACCTGTAAGCATAAAAGCCCGAGCGGCAAGCGCCGCGCTAGCTTTCTGTCATTCAGCAAGCGCACTGTGTGATTGTTTGTCCATTGTCTATTTTGTCTTATTTGTCTATTTTGTATAGTCTGTCTGAGCAGCAATGCCCAAAAGCCAAAGACAAAATAAAACATAAGGGCAAGAGCAGACAGCGTTTTAGGCTGTGTGTTCCTCCCTGCCCGCGCTATGTTATGGGTGGGGATACACACAGGTTAGGCGTTGTCTGCTTGGGATTGCATTGCGAGCGTTTGCCGCTGTGTGCGCTTTGCTCCCGGAAGGCTCTCTTTGAGGAGGGAGCCTTCACCCGCGTGCCTCGCGGTGCTGGCCCCGCTTCTGCCGAAGGCAGAGTGGTGGTGACGCTCGTGGGGCTCGCAGATGGATCTGGAGATCCACTGTCGGCTCTCTGGGTTCGGAAGCCCGCTCTGCATTTTCTTCCCCCCGGGGAGAAGGCTCGGCGCTCCGTCTGTCTTCCTCCGAGGAGGTTGATGTGGAGGGCACCGGTGATAATTCGCCCCTCATATGGATTTGGTGGAGGGATCCACTGATCCTTTTATGTAGTTTCGCTTTTGCTTTCGCCTTCGTGCCTAAAGCTCGCAAAAAGACGAAACATGGGGCAAAAACAGGCAGCATTTAGGCGGTGTGCTTCTCCCTGTATTACGGGTGGAGATACACATGGTCTGTGCGTTGTCTGCTATGCATTGCGTGCATTTGCCGCTTCGTGTGCTTCGCTCCCGGGAGGCTCTCTTTGAAGAGAGACACGCCAGAGCCTGCCCCTTTTTCCCCGACCTCCACACCGAGGTGTCAAAGGTCATGGAGGAGGCCTTTTTCGACCCGTTTATTCAGTCCTGCCTCCTCTTACTATGCTAACGTGGCGGGGCTGGACCATACTGGCTACGGGGCGATGCCCAGGGTTGAACAGACGCTAGCTAGCTCTTTGTCCCCTGGCGCGGCATCGTACCTGAAGGCTCCAGCGCTGCCCTCCAAGCCGCTGCGGACCACCTCACCGCAGGTGTGCCCATGCAGGACATCTGCAACGTGGTGGGTTGTTCCACGCCCCTGACGTTTGCCAGGTTCTATGGCCTGGATATGCGAGCCACTCCCGGCTCTTCTGTCCTCTTGCCCTAGCTGTGCCCTTTCCACACTAGGCAGGGATTTGTAAGTCTGGCGGCGTGGGCATACCCGTTCCCATAGCGTTTCGATGCAGCTCGAGTTCCTGAAGGGGAACGTCTCCAGGTAACCATGGTTCCCCAAGGGAACGAGACGCCTCGTCTCAGTGCCACACTTCCGGTATCCCTGCTGCGCTTGCCTCATTCCTCAGAAGCTGGCGTGGCGCCCACCACTCATGCTTTTAAGCTTCCGGGTCGTTACGTCACCCCGCCCGTGACGTCTCGCCCATCCATTGGACTGATTACACACGTGATTCACAGCGCGGTCATGCTGAAGGCGTTCCCATAGCGTTTTGACGCAGCGTCTCGTTCCCTCGGGGAACCATGGTTACATGCATAACATGGAGATGTTTAGCTGAATAGCACTCCTTGTCTATTAGTGCTAATCCTTAAAAATCCTTAGATAACATTTTAGCAAATGTCAGTCCGAGTCCTATATACACTTTGTAATAGATACTACAGTCAGATGATAACCATGTAGCTCATTTGCTATGCTATTCAGGTTAGAAATCTCTTTTTGTTTCCGAACACTAATGCAGTCTTTTCACCCCTGAAAAATGGTAGATATTTACAAGTGTGTAGCCAGCACAAAGTTACTCGATCTTCTGCTGAAAATGGCAATTCAGTCTGTATTTAGTACAAAACGGAGAGCAGAGAAGCTCCATGCCCAGCACAAAATAACCCAAACTGAGGTAGGAAAGCTAGTTAATGTCCACTAGTTAATACTTGTCCTCAACCAGGTAAGTTCTAGTAGGATGGCTAGTGAGGTTGCTAACACAGAAGTAAATAATCATGTAACATTACTGTAACATTATGGTAGCTACTTGTGTTGGTGCTAAGCAGTTATTTGGCTCAGTGTAATTTTGAAATATCTACAGTTGCTTTCTGCTTGCCACCTGTTGCTTTACTTGCTGGCACTGTTCTGTATATTCTGCATGGTTTGATGTCACTGTACAAAAATAACTATTTTTGTATAACTCATTCTCATCCGTTAAATCATTTCTGTTGGTTGAGTAATCCATTCACTCTATCGCAATAGTTTACTTATAAAGCAAAGTGAATATACCATTATCTAGTGAGCACCAAATATCCACCATAAATATTGGAATTTTTCAAATTTTGCTTCCACCTTCAAGATACATAATCAAACTAGGAAATCTCACTACAGAGCCCACTGCATCACCACTGTAGGTTACGAATAGACATGTTTACGACAGATGTATTTAAATTTTAGGTTTTGGTCAGAGTGTCCTTTTAACATTACATTACAACACAACATTACAATGCAACATTACATATAATACATGAAAAATCGACACTCTAGTTGACCGCAGTATATGCACAGCAGCAATCTTGTATACACATAGTTAAAAGCTCATCTTTAAGATTCTGTTTCCAAGTGTTTCTCAGTCTTTATATACAGTATATGGCCAAAAGTATGAGGACCCCCCTCCTAATTATTGAGCTCAGGTCACACCCAAGTGCCATTATTGTGAAATAATAAGAGCATCAAGAGAAACAACAGCTCATCCATGAATTGGTAGACCACACAAACACACAGAGCAGGGTTATCAAGTGCAAAAATCACATATCTTCTGTTGCATCATTCACTACAGAGTTTAAAACTGCCTCTGGAAGCAACATCAGCACAAGAACTGTGCATTGGGACATATCACTATACACAATGCCAATCATCATTTGATCAGTTGGTCTCTGGAGCAGTGGAAACATGTTCTCTGGAGTGATGAATCACGTGTCACTATCTGGAAGTCTGAAGGATGAATATCGGTTTGGTGGATGCCAGGTGAAAACTACCTACTGGTTTCAAGGTTTGGTTTCAAGGTTTGGGTCAGGCCGCTTAGTTCTAGTGAAGGGTAATGTTAATGCTACAGCATACAAAGACATTTTAGACAATTGTATGCTTCCATCTCTTTTTTGGTGAAAGTTTGGGGAAGGCCGTTCATGTTCCATAATGACTGCACCTCTGTGCACAAAGCAAGGTCCATAAAGACATGGTTTGAAAAAATCGGTGTGTAGGAACTCCGGTGGCCTGCACAGAGCCCTGAACTCAACCCCACTGGAATTGGGATTATTTGGAATGTAGATTATGAGCCAGGCCTTCTCATCCAACATCAGTGCCTGACCTCATAACACTGTTATCACTGAGAATAATCAGATTAGAAAGTTATGGAAAGTGGCCATTCAGTAAAAAATAAATAAATAAATAAATAAATAAAAAATAAAAAATAGAAAAAAAGCAAATTGTATTGTGTGAACATTTCTCCATATGATGACTTCCATAAGCATGCATGATTTATTAATTTTACTGGAGTTTAACCTGGTGCAGAAATAGAACTGAATCACCATTTTAAAGGATTTTTAAAATGCCATTTGTTCTGCTCCAAGTTCGTCACTTCTATAAGTTTAGCGCCACCCAGTGGCAGTTCTATGCAAAATGAGTTCAGAGTAGAGCACATTTCTCATGCAGTCAGTTTATCCTCGATTTTGGATGCCATCCTTAGTTTTGTGTTTGTAAACGCATCATCTGTAAGTTAATTGTTAGTTACATAATGCTTGAGTATATATATATATATATTTATATATTATATAAATATATATATTTGCACATGTTTGTAATAAGTTCTTTCGAAGCTTTGATTTGATGTAATTTTAGTAATAGCCTCTAGCTGTTAGCCTAGCCGTTATTTGATATGGCACCCCGTGTGTTGATTTCATTCTACTTTGACAAGATAACTTCTCTATATGAGTCAATATCTGTATTTGTTGCTATTTTTGGTTATCTGATAATTTCATTTAAGTGAATTGATTACATCGATAATATTTGACACTTTTTTCAGATATAAGTCTCGGAGCTGCTTGTATGCATATTCTTTGGTTGTTGTATAATTATTCTGATTATTGTTTGTTTGCTGTTTTTTTTACAGTTTTACTCCTAATTCATAATGTACATTTCAATGGCATCTTATTAAACGAGAAAGACTAAGATGAATCCTGACTCATCAGTACTTTATCGATGGAGTTTGGCTGGCTGTTAAATTGCATTTGCACATGTGAGGAGAACAATACAGTAAAAAGATGATAATCCTACAAGCAATAAAGTTACATGGCAGAAGATTGCAGTCACATTTGCACTATGAACCATGATGAGAAGCTTACAGCCTCTGAGGAGGAAAATGCAGAGGAAACCATGAGCACCATAGACCGAGCTTCTGAGGCAGGCTTAAAACGCTCACAAACGTCACAATCCTCACGATCAACGCGCTCATCAAGGATTTCAGCTAGCATTGCAGCAGCCACTGCACGGGCTCAAGCAGAAGCAGCACGAACTCATGTACTGTTTGTAAAGAAAGAGAATGCAATCAAACTAGACAAAATTAAATTAGAAATGACCCATAAACTGGACAAGGCTAAAATGGAGGCAGATTTGGAAGTCCTCCAACACGAAAAGGAACAAGCTGCTGCGCTGGCCCAGACAGAAGTGCTGGAAGCAGCTGTAGAAGCAATTGAGAATTGTATTTCCAGTGCTAGCTTCTCTGTGTCTTCACATAGCAGAGTGGGGCGCAACAAAGACTATGTTGAAACTCAAACTTAATGGACTTAGATAAGCCAAAAGAAAAGAATATGCGGGATTCAAATTTCAATTACTGTTTGTATCCTGAGGATTCGGACATTAACCATACTGCTCACAGTCTCACTAAGATGAATTGTGTTCAGGATGTGTGCACCGAACTGCCACCTCAGCCACTTGATCAGTTAGTCAACGATGAGGTTAAGCAGGAAATACATGACCTTCATACTTCATGTACCTCTCGGAGGGAACCTGTCGCGGCATGGCCACAATCAACACCGATTCACCAGAATGAAGCCTCAGGTATGTTGGATTTTGCTAAATATTTAGCACGTCGTGAGCTCATAAACACAAGTCTTGTTAAGTTTGATGACCGATCTGAGAGTTTTAGAGCATGGAAATCAGCCTTTGTTGGAGCCACTGAGGGCCTAGGCCTGACTGCTGGCGAAGAGTTGGACCTGCTTATTAGGTGGCTCGGCAAAGAATCATCTGACCACGTGAAAAGATTATGATCAGTTCATGTCAGTGACCCAAATGCAGCACTACATTTTGCCTGGGAAAGATTAACAGAATGTTTCTGTGCTCCTGAGATCATTGAAAATGCACTCCTGCAAAGGCTAGAATACTTTCCCAAGGTTCTTAATAAGGACTATGTCAAATTAAGAGAGTTGGGTGATCTCTTGACAGAACTACAGGTGGCTAAGCAAGATGGCTATCTCCCTGGCCTAACATATCTGGATACTGCTAGAGGAATAAATCCCATAGTTGAAAAGCTACCACACTTTCTTCAAGAGAAATGGCTCTCTCAAGGCATGAAGTACAAAGAAATGTACAACAGCTCCTTTCCTCCATTCTGGTATTTTGTTTGCTTTGTCTGTTGAGGCAAAAGCCAGAAATGATCCAAGCTGCACAACTGCTAGTCTTCCTAAAGTTGAAAAATTCTTGAGCAAACAAACACATCAGAGAATGCCCATTTCTGTTCATAAAATTGATGTTTTGCAAAAGGCCTACCCTAGTAAGGACTCGGGCACTAGTGATGAAAGCTCTAAGAACTGCCCGATACATAAGAAACCTCACCCACTGAGAAAATGTTGCGGTTTCCAGATGAAGCCATTGGAGGTACGTAAGGCCTACTTGAAGGAAAATGGTGTCTGCTTTCGATGTTGTGCTTCTTCTCACATTGCACGTAATTGCAAAACTGTAGTCAAGTGTACAGAATGTGACAGTGAAGACCACGCTACTGCCCTCCACCCAGGACCAGCACCATGGGTCTCCAAGACTTCAGTTTCCTCTTCAGAGCATGGCGGGGAGGAAGAATGTTCATCACCTCCCGTGAACAGCGCCTGTACCAAGATATGTGGGGAAGGGTCTCCAGCTAAATCTTGTTCTAAGATATGCTTAGTTAGAGTGTATCCTAAGGGCAGTCCAGAAGCCGCTGTTAAGATTTATGCAATGCTTGATGACCAGAGCAATAGGTCACTAGTGAGATCAGAATTTTTTTTTAGCTTTTTTGCATAAATAGTCAGGCTTCTCCTTATCTTCTGAAAATCTGTGCTGGAACTATTGAAGCTTCTGGAAGGAGAGCTGATGGATTTCAGATAGAGCCTGTTATCGGTGGTATTAGCCGACACTACCTACTCTAACACTAGGTGACACTACCTACTCTAATTGAGTGCAATAACATTCCGGATAACAGGGCAGAAATACCTACTCCAGAGGTTGCTCGAAATCATCCTCATCTTAAAAAAATAGCCTCTGAGATTCCAGAAGTGGATGACAATGCACAGATCCTCATGCTGTTGGGTCGTGATGCCCTGAGGGTCCATAAAGTAAGACGGCAGATAAACGGGCCTCATAATGCCCCTTTTGCAATTAAGACAGATTTAGGCTGGCTGATAGTTGGAGACGTATGCTTGAGTAATTCTCACAAACCAACTGTTCTGAGTTACAAGACACATGTGCTGGACAATGGTAGAACCTCATACTTTTCCCCATGTCAAAGTCGTATCAACGTGAAGGACAGCTTCAATCTCACAGCTGAAGTACAAGGAATCCCTCATATCTGCAAGGGTGCATGTGCAAGCAAAGGAAATCACCTGGGCTGTTCGGTGTTCAAGCGCATAGGCAATGACAATAAGCCTGATCTTTCTGTGGAGGATCGTCTCTTCCTGGTGATCATGGACAATCAGTTTTTCAGAGATAGCGACAATAGCTGGGTGGGTCCTCTTCCTTTCAGATACCCAAGGCCACTACTTCCCAATAACAGAGAGAATGCTGTCATTCGGCTCTACTCTCTCCGTCGCACTCTGCTGAAGAATCAGAGAATGAAACAGCAATTCTTAGAATTCATGCAAAGGCTGTTTGAAAACGATCATGCTGAGTATGCTCCTCTCCTAAGTAATGACCAGGAACATTGGTATTTAGCATTCTTTGGGGTTTATCATCCTAAAAAAAAAACAACCAAATTAGAGTAGTGTTCGACTCCAGCTCACAATATCAGGGTCTCTCACTGAACAGCGTCCTTTTGACAGGATCAGATTTAAACAATAGCTTGTTAGGTGTCCTGATTCGATTCAGAAAGGAGCCTGTTGCTGTGACTGTGGATAGACAGCAGATGTTCCACTGTTTCACAGTGAAGGAAGACCACAGAGATTATTTGAGGTTCCTATGGTTCCGTGATAATGATCTCAACAAGGATGTAATCGAATGTAGGATGAAAGTCCATGTATTCGGAAATAGCCCCTCCCCAGCAGTGGCAATTTACGGACTTCATCGGGCTGCCAAAGAAGGAGAGCTTGTGCATGGAACTGACACCTACAACTTTGTGAGGAGAGATTTTTATGTGGACGATGGTCTAAGATCATTTCCAACTGCCTTTGAAGCTATTGATCTACTTCAGAGGACACAAGCATCTCTAGCAGAGTCGAATCTAAGGCTTCACAAGATAATGTCAAACAGCCCGGTGGTGTTGGCAGCCTTTCCATCTGAAGACTGTGCAAAAAGTGTCAAAGATCTTGATTTCAAAGACGAAACCATCCCTGCTCAACGCAGTCTTGGCTTGAGTTGGAAAATATCAACAGACACCTTTACATTCCACACCAGTTATTAACAAACCTCTGACTCCTGTCACGATCCAAGGAAGATTCCTGTTGAGAGAGTTGTCAAAAGGAATAGATGACTGGGATGAACCCCTCTCAGAGGAGAAATGCAGAGAGTGGGAAATGTGGAGAAATTAACTTCAAGACCTGGAAAGAATTCATGTTCAGAGGATATACAGTCACTCTCAAAGGCAAAATCTACAGAGCTGTGCATATTTTCAGATGCCTCTTTCAAGGCTGTTGGAGCAGTAGCATGCCTCAAGACTACCCATGAAGATGGACAGATCAACGTTGGTTTTGTTTTAGGTAAAGCTAAACTGACACCTCCAGATGAACCTACTATCCCTAGGTTAGAGCTTTGCGCAGCTGTATTAGCTGTCGAGATCTCAGATTTAATCTTGGATGAGATCAATTTCAAACCAGACTCTGTAAAGTTTTTCTGCGACAGCAAGGTCGTATTGGGTTACATACACAATGAAAGTAGGAGGTTCTACGTGTATGTTAACAATCGTGTCCAAAGAATCAGGCAGTCATCGAAGGCTGAGCAATGGCATAACGTGCCTACCGAACACAATCCAGCTGACTGTGCCTCTAGGTCTGTTCCAGCCTCTCTTCTTGCAAACACCATGTGGCTGACAGGACCAGACTTTCTTTATAAAGCCTCAGCAAGCAATTTATCTTTGCAAGAGATCTTTGAGCTGGTGAATCCAGAGACAGATTCTGAGGTTCGTCCTCTACCTCAAGCGAGCACTGCTGCCACAAGTGTAACTGAGAAACCACTTAACCCAGAACGGTTTAAACGTTTTTCTGCATGGAAATCTCTGTTGAGAGCAGTGACATGTTTGATCCATATTGCACGTTCCTTTCACTCTGTGTCTAAAGGACAGACGTGTAAACGTTTAGGCTGGCATAAATGTGATCAACCCAACCGCCTGAATGAGTTAGCCCAAGCCAAAAGGGTCATCCTTCTCTCAGTCCAAAAGTCTGTCTTTCCTGAAGAGTATAGTGCTCTCATGAGACATGATGAAATCGCTCAGATCAGTCCATTAATTAAGTTGAATCCTGTTCTGGGCGAAGATAGACTAATTAGAGTTGGTGGCTGTCTGAAGCATACACCTGTAGCTAGTGATGAGAGGAATCCCATTGTTTTACCTGGGTGACATCATATCTCCATCTTACTAATTCGTCACTTCCATGAACAAGTGAAGCACCAGCGCCGTCTTTTCACAGAAGGAGCTCTACGCACCGCAGGATTCTGGCTAATCAATGGAAAAATATCCATTAGCAGTGTCATACATAAGTGTGTTGTATGTAGGAAGCTGCGTGGAAATACAGAAAGTCAAAAGATGGCTGACCTTCCAGTGGAGCAACTCAGCCCATCCCCACCTTTCACTTATATTGGTCTGGATGTGTTTGGTCCTTTCTCAGTCTCAGCTCGACGCACAAGAGGAGGTCACACAGAGAGCAAACGCTGGGGAATTCTCTTCACTTGTATGTCCACACGAGCGGTTCACATAGAGATAATTGAATCCCTTGACACTTCCAGCTGTATAAACGCAATTCGGAGATTCTTTGCCATTAGAGGGCCTGTGAAACAATTCCGATCGGACTGTGGAAATAACTTCGTATCTGCGAGCAAAGAACTGGGGTTCTTCAAAGTGGCGAAGGACCCAGAGATGCAAAAATACCTCACCAGCTGCTCCTGCTCATGGGAATTCAATCCACCCCATGCTTCGCACGTGGGAGGAGCTTGGGAGCGTTTGATAGGTGTAGTAAGGAGGATTCTGGATTCAATGTTGATGCAGTGTGGTTCTCGTTCCCTTTCACATGAGGTACTATGCACATTCATGGCAGAGATTTCTGCAATAATTAATGCAAGGCCCTTAGTTTCAATCTCTTCAGACCCTGATTCACCTCTTATACTGACCCCTGCCATGATTCTGACCCAGAAGGTCGGTGTTCCTCCACCTCCTGGAAACTTCTCAGATGATGGCATGTTCAGACAACAGTGGAAGCAGGTGCAGAGTCTTGCTGACAATTTTTGGTACCGCTGGAGACATGAATATCTCCTGACACTTCAATATCATCGAAAATGGAATAGTACTCAACCTGATATTCAAGAAGGAGATCTCGTACTTCTAAAGGACGATCAGAGCCCTCGTAAAAAGTGGCCTATGGCTTTTGTGTCCAAAGTCTTTCCAAGTGCTGATGGGAGAGTGCGCAGAGTTCAGCTGAAAGTTCCTAAGAGTGGATCTGGGAAGGATGTAACGTATCTCAGACCAATTACAGAGGTCATTCTTCTGTTGTCTAATGAGAATTAAATTATGAGTTAAATGAGACATCCTTAGGATGTCTGGTGGGGAGTGTTCTGCTCCAAGTTCGTCACTTCTATAGGTTTAGCGCCACCCAGTGGCAGTTCTACGCAAAATGAGTTCAGAGTAGAGCACATTTCTCATGCAGTCAATTTATCCTCGATTTTTGGATTCCATCCATTGTTTTGTGTTTGTAAGTGCATCATCTGTAAGTTAACTGTTAGTTACATAATGCTTGTGTGTAGATGTGACAGTACTTATGAATTGACTTTCATTAACTTCTACTATACAAATTTAGAGTAATATTATAAACTCCCATAAAATAGCGAACCATACTGTGTTCTGCAAATGGTAATATACTAATAAAGTGGAGATGATACAGTAATCAACACGTAACCTTCATCCAATGTATAATTTTTTACTGTAGAAATATAGAGTAATGGCATTGTAATTCCCATAAAATATCCAATTCAATTCTATTTCTGCAAAAAATTAAACTCTCATAAAATGATAAAACCAAACCGTTGTTTGCAAACTGTAATATATTAAAAAAGTGTAGAAGCTACCAAACTCAGGACATGACTTTCATCCTTTCTACTGTAGAAGTTTAAAGTAATTTTAAAATCCTTCCAAATGCTGATTTTATTCTATTTCTGCTATAATTTAAACTCCAATAAAATGAATAAATCAACACACTGAGTGCCATATCAAATAACGGCTAGGCTAACAGCTAGAGGCTATTACTAAAATTACATCAAATCAAGGCTTCGAAAGAACTTATTACAAACATGTGCAAATATATATATATATTTATATTTATAGTAATAGCCTCTAGCTGTTAGCCTAGCCGTTATTTGATATGGCACTCAGTGTGTTGATTTCATTCTACTTTGACAAGATAACTTCTCTATATGAGTCAATATCTGTATTTGTTGCTATTTTTGGTTATCTGATAATTTCATTTAAGTAAATTGATTACATCCATAATATTTGAGACTTTTTTCAGATATAAGTCTTGGAGCTGCTTGTATTCATATTCTTTGGTTGTTGTATAATTATTCTGATTATTGTATGTTTGCTGTTTTTTTTTTACAGTTTTACTCCTAATTCATAATGTACATTTCACTGGCATCTTATTAAACGAGAAAGACTAAGATGAATCCTGACTCATCGGTACTTTATGGATGGAGTTTGGCTGGCTGTTAAACTGCATTTGCACATGCAAGGAGAACAGTACACCATTACTTTCTACAGTAGAAATGAATGAAAGTCATGTCATGAGTTCTGTAGCTTCTACAATTTATTAATATATTACAGTTTGCAGACAACTGTTTGATTTATTAATTTTATTGGAGTTTAAATTATAGCAGAAATAGAATAAAATCAGCATTTGGAAGGATTTTAAAATTACTTTAAACTTCTACAGTAGAAAGGATGAAACACTTCTACACTTTATTAATATATTACAGTTTGCAAACAACGGTTTGGTTTTATCATTTTATGAGAGTTTAATTTTTTGCAGAAATAGAATTGAATTGGATATTTTATGGGAATTACAATGCCATTACTCTATATTTCTACAGTAAAAAATTATACATTTGATGAAGGTTACGTGTTGATTACTGTATCATCTCCACTTTATTACTATATTACCATTTGCAGAACACAGTATGGTTCGCTATTTTATGGGAGTTTATAATATTATTCTAAATTTGTATAGTAGAAGTTAATGAAAGTCATTTCATAAGTACTGTCACATGTCCACTTTATAAATACATTACAGTTTGCAGATAATAGTTTGATTTATTAATTTTAGAAATAGAACTGAATCACTGAATTCACAAAAATGTTGAGAATTTTAAAATGACAGTAGAAATGGATGAATGGATATCATAAGTACAGTAGGACCTATACTTTTTAAATATATTACGGTTTGCAGAAAATAATTTGGTTTAATCATTTTATTGCCGTTTAAATTGTATTGCAGAAATAGAACTGAATTATTGACCAGTAGTGAAATGTGAAAGTCAGATCATGAGTACCTGAAGTCCTCTAAATTAATCTTTGGGAGTTTGTGATTTAGCCTAATGTGATTTAATAGGCATTTAATTAATTTTAATTTACCATAATGTTATGGACCTTTCTGTGCAATAAGCATTATATAGACTCAGTCCTAATAGTTTCTGAGTGGCAGCTTTATTACTTTTCATTCACTGAACCTCTGCACGTTTTCGTTATTGAGTGCAGTGAGCAAAAAATACGTGTGTAAATACTTTCCTATTTTACTTGCTTTACTTTACTTATCTTAGCCGAAATACTTATCTTTAGCCGAAATAATTTTTTTAATTCCCCCTCACAAACGGGCTACCGTAAGCCGTAATGCATACGCGCACGCGTTTCTAAGTGCAGATGGCGTGACTGCAGTAACTGTGGATTTAAACACTAGTTAAATTGAAGTGGTTCGATACAAATGCTAGTCATATTGCTGAATACAGACGAGTTAAACACTTCAGAAATGCTTTCAGTCCGAATTCACTTGGTTTATAATTAAACACAAGAGCTTTCTTTTTTCCAGTACTTTTCAAAACAACACTATGCCTGTGCTATTCTCTATTTATTAATCCTACAGCGAAACACGGAATTCGCGATGTTTTGGGCCCCTCTTCACTGTCTAATTCAGTCAATGCTTGTGTGGATCATGCGACAGCGCCTCCTATAAGACACGCTCCCGTTACGTGTAAGTACCTTGTGCGTGCGTCCGCGCGCGACGTCCAAAGGCAGAGATGAGCACGCAGCCCTAACTGAACTCTGAATCGGTCCATGGTGCATAACACAATATTACTATGCACCAGTGAGCACAGCACAAGTAGAATAGGAGCAGGAGGAGGTGTTACCTGGCAGATCGCGCTCCTGTGTTGAATTCTATGTAGCCCTCCTGCGGCAATGAATCGTCACCCAGGTTCTTCAGGTGCTGTGGTCGCAGATATTTCTCCGTCTCATCTTCCCCTGAGAGATAACAGCATGAATTATACGCGCAGGAACATTAACCCACAGGCACACGGAATCTCGAGTCTTGCCTGTGTCTCAGTCGTAGCTGTTAGATAATTTATAGTAGTCTTAACACCGGCGTGTCCTGTTGGCACTTGGCATGCTCTGTTGAAATACGTTGGAATACAGTTGCTAAACAAACCTTTTTACGGAGATCAGCATAGTTATATGTAGCAAGTCATACAGCCTGTCAAGTGATGCGCATGTTCCCAACATGTTGCTGTACTGTTTCCGATTACCTCCCGTGCTGGGTGTGAGTTGTTAAGGTCGATGAAACATTTATCTAGACTAAGCTATGCAGTTCATAACCGTACTGAAAATTATTACAGAAAACATTACAGAAAATTTCTCCCGCATCACAGAAGCCCACCCTACCTCATTCTCTCTCTCTCCCTCTCTCTCTCTCTCTCTCTCTCACTCTCTGCGGCAGTCGCCCTCCCCCTCCCCCCCCCCCGCCTCCCTTTCGCTCACCGGATTATTACTTCTCCGCAAGTCATACAGTAATTACGACACTGATATCTATGTAGAATTATAATACAGTTGGCATTAGCGAATCTCATTTCCCAGTAGTGAGCATTTCATGCGCATCTTACTGCGCGCTCTCTACAACACCGCATTACAGCACCGTGGACAAACAACAAGCGTAAAAAACTCACATAATAGTGCAGCCATATCCGCGCCCCGAAACGTCCTATTTTGAATAATCGGTTTGGTGATAGTTTTAAATTCCCGCTATATTCTGTCGAAAAACACCGGGAACCACTGATCTGTAAAAGCAGGGCCGAGGTTAGGACGCCTAAAGCTCGTGGCATAGGCACGCTCACACTTTCCATTCACAATGACAGGGAGATCTGGGCTACAGCACACACACCAAGACGCGTGAACGTGTGTTGAAGTTTGAAGGGAGAAGCGAGACACCATGAAATTCGGCTCGGAGGAGCCCAGAGGGAAATTAATACTTTTGGTTCGTTTGTTACTTCGTTTGGCTTGTTTTCCCACAGCACACAATTAAAAGAACCCGCTGGCTGAGCGGCATGTAGGGCTATGTAGCGTCTGGATACTTTTTTTCCGTTACAGTTTTAAAAATATATCTTTCTTTATGCTTATGAACACATTTCTTTGTTCAAATTTTTAAGTAAAAAATCAAAAGCCATTATGGGCGGATCTAAGATCAGACCTTTAGCCCCTAATGAGTGCAACATGCAAAGCACTAACTGGTTTTCATTGTTATAGTTAATGTTATTTTGTCAAAAAAAAAAAAAAAACATGATCACTAAAACTAGCAAAACAACAAATAAACAAAAATGGGCTTCAAAATGGGTATGAAGGTTCCCCTCATACATCAAGTATTCAACTATGTGACTAGAAAGACACCCAAACCTGACACCAAACTACAGGTATCGGACTAGTTTTAATATTGTTGTTTTAATTTTATTCCCACTCCATTTTACCCCAAGCAACAATTTCAACAAAAACATGACACAGAGAAGAAACTAGACAAAATCTCAAGCATAACAAGTCTTTGGAAGGTGTAAGTAAATAATAGTGTGTAGTTCCTCTTTTTGTGAGAGACGTCTAGTTCAGTTCTTCACTTACTTTTAAATATAGTGAAGTAACAAACGTACTGTGAGCTGTTGCTGCTATTTGTTATGATGATGCTGTTATTATTATTATAAACATATCTTTCATTTAAGGAGAGCTGTATGAGGGAAGACGTGGATAGCTAACTCATGTCTGCAGTCACTCAGGTTTCCTTAATTAAAACTGTTCATTAACTGTGTTATGGGTTTTCCTCATCCCTTACCTTATTTTGTGGGTAGAAATATTTCCATTCTTGGAGTGCTGTGTGCTGGAGGGTGGGTTTTAAAGGAACCAGGGAAAGGAAGAAGGAGAGCGAAACACTGTTATAGACAACAGTTTCAGTTTCACTCATGACATATGAATAAACGTTTCCAGGTTACGCATGTAACCATGGTTCCCCGAAGGGAACGAGACGCTGCATCGAACACCTTCAGCGTGATCGCACTCTGAATCACATATGTAATCTGTGTAATTGATGGCGAGACGTCACGGGCGGGGTGACATAACGACCCGGAAGCATAAAAGCCCGAGCGGCATGCGCCGCGCTAGCTTTCAAAAATGAGGCAAGTGCAGCAGGGATGCCGGAAGTGTGGCACCGAGACGCAGCGTCTCATTCCCTTCGGGGAACTTGAGCTGCGTCAAAACGCTATGGGAACGAGTATGCCAATGCCGCCAGACTTACAAATCCCTGCTTAGTGTGGAAAAGGCACAGCTAAGGCAAAAGGACAGAAGAGCCAGGAGTGGCTCGCATATCCAGGCCATAGAACCTGGTAAAGGTGAGGGGCGTGGACCAACCTGCCGCGTCACAGATGTCCTGCATGGACACACCTGCCAAGAAGGCCTTGGAGGCCACCACACCTCGGGTCGAGTGAGCCTTGACCCCCAAGGGTGAGGGGAGACCAGAGGACTCGTAGGCCAGGGACGTGGCTTCCACGATCCACCGGCTGAGGGTCTGCTTAGTAGCAGGACGACCCCTCTTAGGGGGACCAAAGCATACAAACAATTGGTCCACCCTCCTCCACAGGGCAGTTCTGTGGACGTACGCATCCAGTGCTCGCATTACGCGATGACCAGGAGCTCCCAGCACCGGGCCCTGAGACAAAAAGCCAGGCTTCCTCCACATGTCTAGAGCACGCAGGCACCGCCTCGTGACTCTGATCATATGGAGCGGCCTCATATATAACAGGCCAAAGGGTATTACGATGGATGCTGCCGCTATCAACCCCAGCAGCTTCTGGAACTGCTTGACAGTGAGTGACCGGCCTTCCCTCACTCTTGCGACTGCCATGAGGATCGACTCTATCCGAGTGGGAGACAAGCGTGCCTGCATCGTGGTTGAATCCCACACCACGCCCAGGTAAGTGGTTCTCTGAACCGGAGAAAGCACACTTTTTAGTCTTAACCCCAGCTCTTTCAAGTGGGCAAGAACAACATCTCAATGCAGAACTGCCAGCTGCTCTGATCGAGCTAATATCAACCAATCGTCGATATAGTTTAGTATGCAGATGCCCTGGAGTCACATAGGAGCCAGAGCAGCATCCACACACTTCGTGAAGGTGCGGGGTGAGAGTGCTAGGCCGAAAGGAAGAACCCGATACTGGTAAGCTTTGCCCCCGAAAGCGAACCTCAGGAACTTCCTGTGTTGGGGAAGGATGGAGATATGGAAATATGCATCTTTTAGGTCGATCTTGACAAACCAGTCCTCGGACCTGATCCGAGACACGACGGGTGAGACTGAGCATCCTGAACTTCAGTCAAGTGACTGAGCGGTTCAACTACCGCAAGTCCAAAATGGGACGCAGTCCCCCATCCTTCTTGGGAACAATGAAGTACCGGCTGTAAAACCCGGACTCTCTGTCGTGAGGAGGGACCACCTCGATGGCCTCCTTCCTTAAGAGAGTGCACACTTCCTGTTCCATCACCAGAGCCTGCTCGGGGCCCACCAAGGTGGGAACAACCCCGGAGAAACGAGGCTGAGGAAAGCCGAACTGAATTTGGTAGCCTCTCTCTATGGTACGCAGGACCCACTGAGACACATTCAGCAGAAGTTTCCACGCTGCCGAATAGCTCACTAAGGGGATCAGCTTCTCGAGACTGACCTCCGACACAACAGAAGCGACTAGCTTGGCGCCCTGGAGTGGGGAACCGACGGAACGACCGGGCTAGCCGCTCGGCAGGCCTCCAAGGAGGCCGCGAGCCTCCCGGACCCACTATGTTGGCGGGCAGGAGCTGGGAGAAGCGCTCGCCAGAGACCGCTGCGCCCTGAAGCACCGTAGGTGGCAGGGTTGGCAGATCGGCCTCCTGAGGGCACTGAGGCGTGACGGGCACCGTATGATGAGGTGAACGCCATCCCGCCCCAGAGGGGTGCGCCCTCAGCAGCCCAGGGCCCAGACCGTCAGGGCTTCTTCACCCCAGCCCTCCTCTCCTTCATATCGGACAGGGTCAGCCAGAGGTGCCTCTCCGCCGCCACCAGGACTGCCATAGACTGGATGATAGCACGGGCGGTCTCCTTGGTGGCACGGAGAGAAAGCTCAGCGGCATCTCCCCCTCATCCAGCTCTTTGAGCAGGTTGGTCTGGTACACCTTTAACACCCCCATGGTGTGCAGACACGCACCAGCCTGACCCGCTGCTGTGTACGCTTTGCCCACGAGCGCCGAGGTGGTACGCAGCGGCTTAGTGGGCAGCGCCGGAGCCTTCAGGGACGATGCAGCATCAGGGGACAGATAGCCTTTTGAGCTATAGAAAAGCTCTTAGTACTGCTAGATCAATGTATCTCTCCACCCTAATTGAAGAAAACAAAAATACTCCTAGATTCTTATTTAATACTGTAGCAAAATTAACTAGGAATAAGACCACAATAGAAACACGCACACAATCATTATATAGCAGCGATGACTTCATGAATTTTTTTCAATGGTAAAATTGAAAATATCAATTCAATTCAATTTTATTTGTATAGCGCTTTTAACAATGAACATTGTCTCAAAGCAGCTTTACAGAGCATAAGAAACAAAACTACATGCAAACAGAAACAAAAACATGCAAACAGTCCTAGATGTTAGACAAAATTATCCCTAGTGAGAAAGCCTGATGCGACTGAGGCGACTGTGGCAAGGAAAAACTCCTTTAGCTGATATGAGGAAGAAACCTTGAGAGGAGCCAGACTCAAAAAGGAACCCATCCTCATTTGGGTTACACTGGAGAGTGTGATATGAACAATGTCCTTTCTGCATTTATGTGTAGTCATGTAGAATTTTATGTGTATATTAATTTGGAGGTTGTTGTCTTACTCAAAGTCCACATAGGGTTGGCAGCGTTGCTTTGAAATCCTCACGAGGCAGAAACCAGCTGGAGCTGGTCCATCTCTGGATACCTCAGGATCCTTGTAGGGTTGGCCTCTGTGTACTGGAGCTGGCACAATCTCTGTGTGCCTCGGGATGGGTAGAACAAGGGAAACAAGTGGAAAGGAATTAGCGTAGCTGCTGTTCATAATATTAGCAAGCACTAAATCATAATGTGCAATTA
>CM074921.1:15671020-15682492 GCA_037576815.1 Pangasius larnaudii | reverse complement strand
GGACAAAGTGACATAATTGTAAATATAACCATCATTTTAATACTTGGATGAAAATCCTTTGCAGTCAATGACTGCCTAAAGTCTGGAGCCCACGTTCTCAAAACTTAAATTCTGTGTTTCCTCAAATTCTGCCTCCACATGTTTCACAGATTATACGGTATACTTTGAATCATGAGCTGTTCCTTTCTTTCACCATACTTTTCTCTTCCCATCATTCTGGTATAAGTTATTCTTGGTTTTGTTAAACCATACTAATAACAAGACAAAGACTTTGTTTCGCTTCTTTTATTCCAAGTCTTCACACCAATTTGACTGATTTGTGCTGAAAACTGTTTGGAAATCTAAAATATTTTTGTACTGAATCAATAATGTCAATAATCACAAAATAAAAACCTTTACTAAATAAACAGGGTGCCTAAGACTTTTGCACAGCACAGTGTTTGTATATATACACACACACGCACACCGATCAGCCATAACATTAAAACCACCTGCCTAATATTGTGTAGGTCCCCTTTGTGCTGCCAAAACAGCTGCTCTGACCCATCGAGGCATAGACTCCACAATTTCTCTGAAGTTGTGTTGAGGTTTCTGGCACCAAGACGTTAGCAGCAGATCATTTAAGTCCAGTGCGTTGCGAGAAGGGACCCCCATGGATCGGACTTGTTTGTCCCACAAATGCTTGATTCGATTGAGATCTGGGAAAATTTTATAGGCAACATCTTGAACTAAAAAGGTGCTTTTAGACAGTGGATGAGTCAGCATGGGCACTCTGCCCGGTGCCGTGAGCATCAGAACTGGAGCATGGAGCAATAGAAGAATGTGGCTTGGTCTGATGAATCACATTTTCTTTTACATCGTGTGGACAGCAAGGTGCGGGCATATCACTTACCTGGGGAAGAGATGGCAACAGGGAAGAGATGGCAATGTTTACTTAAACATTGTTGCAGAACAAGTATACCCCTCCAATGCAAAAATTGTTCAGGAAGGATGAGAGTGGTTTTGGCAGCACAAGAGAGACCTATACAATATTAGGCAGGTGGTTTTAATGTTATGTCTGATCGATGTATACATACTGTGTGTGTATATATACAGAAAAAGTAAGTACATGCTCTTCAATTCTATGTTTTTATTTATCAGGGCTTAAATAACAATTATGTGGTCTTCACCAACTTTTATAAACAAATAACCTCAAGTGAAAACAAAAAAACACAACAGATTTCAATATGATTTCATTTTTTCCCCAAAAAGTAAACTAACATTCAGAAACCAGGTGGGAAATAATAAATACACCCTTCCTATTTCCACAGTGATTAAGAGAGTAATTAGCAGCCAGGTATTAAAATGAAATGTGCAAGATTAGTTAATCATCCAGAAGTGTGACTACCTCTATAAAAGCAGAACCTTTGGCAGTTTGGTGTTCTGAAGCACCCAGGTGTGTGTTGACATCATGCCAAGAAGAAAGGACATCAGCTATGACCTCAGAGAAGCAACTGTTGCTGCTTATCAATCTGGGAAGTGTTGTAATGCTGTCTCCAAACAATTTGAAATTCACCATTCTACAGAGAGAAGGATTGTTAACAAATGGAGAGCCTTCAAGACAGCTGCAAATGTTCCAAAGGGTAGGTGTCCCATCAAATTCAGTCCAAAGTCAGACTGTTTAATGCTCAGAGATATAAAGAAAAACCCAAGAGCTATATCATCATGTGACCTACTGGCCTATGTTAACACATTAAATGTTTATGTTCATTTATGTTCACCACCAGAATCGAAAAAGACTGAAAAATGGCTAGGAAAAAGCCCCTTCTCTCCAAAAAGACTATGGTGGCACAACTTAGGTTTGCTAAATTGCATCCTGAACAAACCATGAAAGCTCTTGAACAATATCCTTTGGACTAATGAGACCAAGGGAGCAGTTGGGGTTTGATGCCTTGCTTGAGGGTCTCACCTCAGTCGTGGTATTGAGGGTGGTCATTCACTCCCCCCACCTACAATCCCTGCTGGACCTGAGACTCGAACCCATGACCTTCGGGTTACAAGTCTAATGCGCTAACCATTAGGCCATGACTGCCCCCGGTATATAAAGTATACAAGTAAAACAACATTCATAAACCAGGTAGGAAAATATAAGTGCACCATAAGTCAATTCAGTAACATATAAAACCACCTTTAGCAACATCAACTTGAAGTACACATTTTCTGTAGGAGTTTATCAGTCTCTCACATCGTTTTTGAGGAATTTTGGCCCACTCTTCTTTACAACATTCAGTTCATTGATTTTTGAGGGCATTTATGTATGTACAGCTCTCTTAAGACCTGCCACAGCATCTCAATGGGGTTAACGTCTGGACTTTGACTTGGCCATTCCAACACTTTAATTTTTCCTTCTTTAGCAGATGTCGATTTGCTGGTGTGATTGGGATCATTGTCCTGTTGCATGACCAAATGGTGATGGAGGAGGTGAGTATGGACTCGATAATGGAGGTGTAGAAGTGCAACATCATTGTTTTTGGTAGGTTGAATTTCTTTAGCGGCTACAGGAAGTAAATCTGCTGGTGCGCTTTTTTAATCAGAGAGTTGATGTTTGGCACCCACTTGAGGTCATGAGTGATGATGGTTCCCAGGAAGCGGAAGAAGTCCACAGTATTGACTGGGGAGTCACGCAGGATGATGGGGGAGGGTGGGGCTGGGTTCTTCCTGAAGTCTACCCCCATCTCTACTGTTTACACAGCATTGAGCTCCAGGTTGTTCTGAGTGCACCAGGTCACCAGATGGTCCCACCTGTAGGCAGACTCATCCCCGTCAGAGAAGCGCCCGATGAGGGTGGTATCATCCGCATACTTCAACAGTTTGACGGACTGGTGACAGGAGGTGCAGCTGTTGATGTACATGGAGAAGAGTAGAGAAGAAAGAACACAGCCTTGGTCTGGGAGTCAGAGACATGCTTTCCCAATCTCATGTGCTGCCACCTGTTGGTCAGGAAGTCTGTGATCCACCTGCAGGTGGAATCAGGCACACTCAGCTGAGAGAGCTTGTCCTGTAGCCGAGCTGGGATGATTGTATTGAAAGCAGAGCTGAAATCCACAAACAGGATCCTGGGATAGATTCCCAAGGAGTCCAGGTGCTGGAGGATGAAGTGGAGGGCCATGTTAACTGCATCATCTACAGACCCGTTGGCTCTGTAGGCAAACTACAGGGGGTCCAGGAGAGGGTCTGAAGAGACAGAAGAGTCGTTCTTGTGGTGGGGGAGGAGGGGGAGGGGCCGTTGAGGAGTGCATCTGTCGAGAGGCCCCAGCCCCTGCTGTGGTGGGGGTGGTGAAGCTAACGGGCTAGAGCTGGAGTTGATGGCTGGTGTCATGGGGGATTGTGACAGGACTGTCCTATTGTCTTTCAAAGCGACAGTAGAACACGTTCAGGCGGTTGGCTAGATGCAGGTTGTGGGGGGCTTTCAGTTTGTGACACTTTGTTTCTGTCTGAGCCCTTTCCACCCTTCTCCATACTCTTCTCTTCCCATAATTCTGGTTGCAAGTTAATCTTGGTTTCATCTGCCCAAAGAATCTTGTTCTAGAACTGGGCAGGGTTTTAAGAAATGTTTCTAGCAAAGTCTAATCTGGCCTTTCTATTCTTGAGTGCTACCAGTGGTTTGCATCTTGAGAGAAACCCTCTGCATTTACATTCATGAAGTCGTCTCTTGATTGTAGACTGTGACAATGATACTCCTACTTCCTCAAGAGTGTTCTTGACTTGGCTAGATGTTGTGAAAGGGTTTTTCTTCACCAAGGAAAAAATTCTGTAATCATCCACATTCTTCCATGGTCTTCCAGGCCTTTTGGTGTTGCTGAGCTCGCCAGTGCATTCCTTCCACTCCTAAAATTTCTGCTATCTCGCTGATAAGTCTTGTTTTTTCAGCCTCATTCACTTGCATCAACACCTACTTTGACTGCCAGTTTCCATAAATAGCTACCAAATGTGAATTCAACACTTGGAACCAACTCCAGACCTTTTATTTCCTTAATTTGTCATGAAATAACAAGGAAACAGGCCACACCTGGTCATGAAACTGCTTATCAGTCAATTGTCCACTTACTCTTGAGCCTGTGAAAATGAAGGGACTATATTTCCTAAATGGTTAATGCAATATTTGGTTAAACCCCTTGAATTAAACCTGAAAGTCTATGCTTCAATCACATCTTGATTGCATCATTTCAAATCCTTTGTGGTGGAAGCAAAATTACGAAAATTGTGTCTCTATGTACACTCACGGAACACTTTATTAGGATCGCTTGTGCACCTACTCATTCATGCAATTATCTAATTAGCCAATCGTGTGGCAGCAGTAAAATGCATAAAATTATGCAGATATGGGCCAGCAGCTTTGGGTAATGTTCACATCAACCATCAGAATGGGGAAAAAATGTGATCTCAGTGATTTTGACAAGGCATGATTTTTGGTGCCAGACAGGCTGGTTTGAGTATTTCTATAACTGCTGATCTCCTGGAATTTTCACAAACAACAGTCTCTAGAGTTTACTCACACCTGTACTGTGAAGCGTCATCCTATCAGTTTTGCATCATTTGACTGCATCTGAGTGCAATAAAAAAAAAAACCCTCCAGTGAGCAGCAGGTCTGCGGACAGACCTGCATTGAGAAAGGTCAATGGAAAATTGCAAGACTAATTCGACCTGAAAGAAATCTAACAGGAACTCACATACAGGAACTCACATTGAACCTTGAGGTTGATGGGCTACAACAGCAGAAGACCACACTGGGTTCCACTTCTGTCAACCAAGAACTTTGGGCCTGTTAATACCAATCAATCCACAGCCTATTGCCACAGAGTATTGTTGCTATCCATGTGTAACCCTTCACGACCACAATTTACTCATCTTCTTAAGGCTACTTCAAGCACGATAAGGCACCATGTCACAAAGCAAAAGTCATCTCAAACGGGTTTCATGAACATGATAATGAGTTCAGTGTTCTTCAGTGGCCTTCCCAGTAACTGGAGCTGAATCCAATAGAACACCTTTGGGATGTGGTAGAATGGGAGATTTGTAGCATGAAAATGCACCTGAAAATGCACCTGAAAAATCTGCAGGAATTATGATTTCCAGTTGGAAATCAGTCATTATCAAAATGTAATATATTGAACTGGTGATAATGGAGGTACAGCTGCTGGGATAGGCTGAAAAATATAGCTGTGACCTAGAATTTTTGTGTGTCCCAAGAAAGAGAGTGAACAAGAAGAAATATTAAAAAGAGACAGAAATAGTTGAGGCTTCAGTTTAGTTTCTTTAAAATTGTATTTCTTTAAAATATAGTCCTTACACAAACATAAATTAATAATGTTGCAGCAGAAATTAAGATTCAACTTTCCATCTTCAATGAGACTGTACCCACTGTAGTCTCAGATTCCTGTTCTTGGCAGACAGGATTGGAACCTGATGTCTTCTCCTATTTTAACCCATCTGCCTCAGGGTTTGTTGTGTTGTGTGTTCAGAGATGCTTTTCTATTCAGCAGAGTTGTAAAGAGTGTTTGAGTTACCATAGCCATCCAGTCATCTTGTTCTAGTCTGGTAATTCTCAGGTGAGGCTCACAGAACTTCCACTCATTGGATGCATTTTGTTTTTCCAACATTCTTTGAAAACTTTAGAGATTGTTGTGCATAAACATCCTGTGGAGATCAGCATTTTCTGACATACACAAAGCATTCAATATATTGAATATAGATTGAATTGTAATTGAAGATACTGAATTTTCATTCAATATGTGCATGAAATTGAAATGCAGGGTTCCCAGACCAGAAGGCTGTACCGCAAGCAAGCACAAGATACTTGTGGTTTCAGTATGGTAGCCGGCTTCACTTAACCAACCATTCACAAGCTGGGTTAATTGAGTTACTAACAACTCATTAAGTTGAGCCACACTTTCCTATTCAAATCCTGCAAGCATTCACTTTAAAAAGGGTGGATCTCACACTGGCTCAAATGCTTGTTGGAGGTTTAAGGGTTAAGGTGGGTATTTTATGGCAGAACAACACATTGTAATAACAAATTTGCTTGAAGAATTCAAATATGTAATAATGGTAAAAAGCAATACTGTTGCTGCTACCAAGGCATGTAAATAATGTAAGTAATTCTTTATTGTCATTGTAACAATGGATGTACAACGAAATTGAGTGAGTACTCTCAGTGCAAACAGTAAAATAAAATAGAATAAATTAAAATATGAAAAAAGTAGTACAGTAATAGTGAATTTTATTTTAATTCACATGATATTTGGTATACATAACCGCCTTCCTCCAAACCTTGGACCTTCACCTGTAGGCTTACCAGGGTGGAGTATTAAAAAATCTGAATTGAGCACTTAAACATCTCCCACTAGTGTGCATTTTTTACGTAAGGGTGCTATACAAAATAACTAGACATGGAGTATACCCCTGGAAATTGAATAACTCAAACTGTAACCTGAATAGCTGAAGTGTTTTGAATTGAAATGAATTGAATTGAAAAATGTTATAGTATTGCCATGTTGAAATATGCTTTAATGTACTTCTCCAATAATTTTGCTTGAGCAGCATAAATGTATAGGCAGTGGCTCTGGATATGGAGGAATCAGTTATTTCTTGCAGGCATATCCTCTGTCTCCAAGCCAACAGGATTAATTGCAGAAGGAACAAAGCAGAAGGAACGTGAGCATTTTAAGAAAAATGTTTTAAAGCAAATGGTATACAGTATTGTCAGTAAATCAGGGACAGATCACATTTAATGTAAACAGGAGGAAAAATCAGGTTTAATGGGTTGTTAAAGCACAGTTTATTGCTCTAAGATATTTCAAGAAATATGTAAATTAACAGTTTAATTGAACACTGATAATATGCACCAATTTCCTTTTAATCTAGTCTGATTAATGCAATCACAGGGATGCTCTAATAGTGATGTGTGTGCAGTCTGATGCAATTACTAAAGCAATTACTCAGGGAAATCCTAACAGGATATAGACACATTATAAGACATATAACAGATTAAAGAACAATACTCTTAAGTCAGTTACTTTTTATTTATTTAAAAAAACTATAAAAATGTACATAAATCATAAGAATATGAGAACCCTAATGGATTCTGTCTATGCCTGAAAAATCAGAAGAGTGAAAAAGGTATATAGAGCCTTCACACTATTGGCACTAAGCACCACAGGGGACCCTAGAGGCAATTATGATTACACACTGTAACTCCTAAGGCTCTGAGTGGACAGGAGACAGGTTTTATACATGCTCAGTGTGGTTAGCTTCAACTAAACCTGTCCTAGAGCAGGTTAGCCGTAAGAGTAAGTTGCCATAGTGAGCTACCCAGCTAAAAAGAAAGCCACCTTCATCGTATGGGTAATCCAGTGATTAACCCAAAGTTAGATCGCTAACCCTGAAATCCTGCTTTGTGGTACAACCCTCTAGTAAATGAGCATTAGGTTGTGCTTTTGATAGAGACTACAAAGCACTTCTCTAATTCGCTTGGGATAAGGGCATCTCCTATATGCTGCAACTGTATAAACGAAATTCATAAATACTGAATTTCTTGTGTAAATGCTTGTATAACCAATTTACAAATACACGAGTCAAATATTTTGTCTAAGTTTATGCCAATTTACCTGATCATTGTTATCACTGCTGATTCAGAACTGGAAAGATTCTTTTGTCATAGTGGTGATGTGGAAAGGACTACATGTACTACATGCCATATTGCAGAAGACAATTATAGCACATGTAAAACCATGATTTGTAGAGGGGATCTACTGCCTCCTTATTACTAAACTCATTATGCCTGAGATTTGTTTGAGGCTAACACCTAGGACTTTACGTTCCATAAAATATTCATACTGCATTTTCATGACTCAGAATTAATATAAACTGTGAGGCCATATATACGGTACGAATTGAAGCACAGGCTAAATCAAATCCAAAATGCTTGGGCTGTATAGCATAGAATTCCTATCATTAGTTATTAGTTTAATTAATAATTTCAGGCCTCTGTTTGCCACAGAATGAACTCAGACAAAAGAACTGTAACTGTAATATGCTTGTCATAATATACAATGCCAGCTATGCATATACTTGTATATGTATTCAAGCATAGATCTGTTTGATCACTGTAACCGGTATGCTAAACATGGAGTAAAATTAGGATCCATTCTAAAACCATCTTTGTACTGTAGTAAACCTTCTATATGAAAAATTATTAGCTATTGTTTCTTTAATAGTACCTTGTATCCAAACTTGCAATAAAGAGAAAAAAACATTTATTTCAGTTTACAGTGTGGTTTGATTCTTAGGATTTGTTCAACCAACAGCTCAAATCAATTTCATAGCATGTTTAATACCACAGGTGCACGTGCTATTGTATGAGATAAAAATTAAAATTGGATTCCTACATTTGCAACTTATTAGTTTAATCGGGTTTCGTATTTTTTTCATTGCTGTTAATCAGTGTATGGTGCTTTTTCGATGTTAGAAGTCTGTAACAAATCCAACAAAAGAGACAAAAAACAAACAAAAAAAAAAAAACAGCATACAGGCAGTCATAAGAAGAGAGTAAATGGACCTGGAGCAACCAACAGGCCTTCATTTAAAACAGTTTTTGACACTGCTGTTAGCTAACTTTTAGTAAAGCCTGAGTTTATATACAATAAGAATATTCCTGAGGAGTTTGCAAAAGTACATGAAAGGCAGACAGTGTCCATAAAATAAGCTGCCTCTATGTATCCCCATGCAGTGTTTAGGTCTTCATTATAAAGTATCTTGTAGAAGTATTCACCCCCTTGAAATTTTTTGTATCGTTTCAACCTGCAACTAAACTGGATTTAATTGAGTATACATTAATGACTCTACACAAAATAGTCCTTAATACTGAATTCAATAGTCTGCAAAATTAATTTTTTTTTCAAATGTTTTGATTGCATAAGTATTCCCCTAAATTTGTTCTGGTGTAACAAATTTAGTCACATAATTAGTTGAATGGAGTCAAGCTGTGTGAAATTAGAATCAAATTATCTCATAACTTTTCCTGGAATGCCCCAGAGTTTGGTCAAACACATACACCCATAATTCCACTTTATTAGGAGCACCTGTACATGCATGCGGTTATCTCATCAGTCAATCATGTGGCAGCTGCACAATGCATAAAATCATGTTAATGTTCACATCAAATATCAGAATGGGGGGGGAAATGCGATCTCTGCTACATTATGCACAGTTGAAGACTGGAAAAAGACCAGGTGATTTATTTTCAATATTCAACTGTCCAGTTTGCCTGAGCCTGTGCCCATGATGGCCTCAGATTCCTGTTATTGGCTGATGGGAGTGATACCGAATCTGGTCCTCTGCTGTTGTAGCCCATCCACCTCAAGGTTGATGTTTTGTGCATGCTGAGATGCTTTTCTGCTCACCACAGTTGTAAAGAGTGATTGAATTACAATATCTTTTCTGGCAGTTCAAACCAATCTGGCCATTTTCCTCTGACCTCTCTTTTCCACCCTCAGAACTGTCACTCACTCAAATTTTTTGTTTTTCACACCATTTCATGTAAACTCTGAAATACTAAAACTAGCTCATGTGGTACCAATAACCAAGCCACAATCATAGTCACAGAGATCACACTTTTTCTTCATTCTGATGTGAACATTAACTAAAGCACTTGACCTGTATATGCATGATTTTTTTGCATTGTGCTGCTGCCACATGATTGGCTGATTAGATAACTGTATGCAGGTGTTCTCAATAAAGTAGATGGTGAGTGTACCTAAACAAACATCATGAAGACCAAGGCACTATCAAAACAAGTCTATGAAAAAAACTGGAAAAGTATAAATCAGGGTTTGGTTATTAAAAAAAACATATTTGAACATCTGGCAGAGCACCATTAAATCCATTACTAAAAAATAGAAAGAATATGGCATAAACACGAACATGGTTAGAGGAGGTTGCCCATCAAAAGTCAGTGAGCGAGTAAGGCATTAGTCAGAAAAGCATGCGAAACTTTTATTTCATAGAGGTGGACTGCATTCAGCCAAGTATGTGAATTTTGATGGTCACTGCACCAGAATTAACATTTGGTGTTTATGTTAACTGGGGTGAATACTTATGCAATATCTATTTTTAGATTTTTATTTGTAAAAATCTATTGCAAACTATACTGAACTATATTAGAGCTGATCATTGCATTAAAGTTGTGAAATTAAAGCTATTTCTAATTTTGTTAATTATTTATGTCAGGGTATATGCTCAATTACATTAATTCTAAAAGTAATATAAAAAACAATCTGTTGTTTCCTTAAACTAGACAGTTTAACATAAAAATAATACAAAAATATAGGCTTAAAATATACAAGAAATACAGGTGAAAAAGCAGAATACATATACCTCACACAAATATACACAGGTTTAGCTCAAAGAGAAAAAAGCAGCGCTTGTGGACTCAGCCAAGTTGAGAGAAGGCAGGTTTGAGGAATGACCGCTCAGCACGCTGAGGAATGGGCAGAGCCATGAAGCCAGGTTTCCTCCTTGCTGGAGCTGAAGGAGCATGTTTAGAGACTCGATCTGCACCTGTGCGTCTTCCTTTAGATGAAGCCTGGTTTCTACTGCAAAATGAATCCACATTGAAACAGTGTATTATTGCCCATATTATTATGAAAATTAAACTCTTACAATATTTCAGACAATTAATCATTAGAAACATTACGCTAATTTGAAACAAAGCTAATTGTTGATAAATCTTCGATTCATGAACCTTTAAAGAGTTCGCATTTCACATAAAGAGATGTTTTCCAGTCACCAAGTCCCAACCTTGGAGACATTTCATAAAAGCATTAAAAAAAAACCCACTGTGATAGCTGTTGTCAAGCTGTTTGGGTGCTGTATCTGAAGTGCTCTAAATCAAATACTGACCATTTAAAGGAGTTCTGGTTGTTGTAACCCCTGCGTCTTTTGGAGTTCTTTGATAAGGGTGTTTTTTTTCTCTTTTCTCCTTGACCTTTGCTGCTCCTGAAGTAGGCAGACATGCTGCCGTCTCTGTCATAATCATCATCAATAGAATGAGAGCCCTCAGCCTGCTCCTCAACTTCAGGGGGAAAGAAAATAATTGTTTAAGTATATGAGTTGATAGAGGTTTGTGATTCACACTGTTGTTTATTAATAACTAGAAATGTAAGGCAACAGCATCTTGCCTTTACATATATATATATATATATATATATATATATATATATATAAATGTGTATATATACACACACACAGTCAGGTCCAGACAACGACAGAGTTTTTGTGATTTTGCCTTTATACACCACCACAATGGATTTGAAATAAAACAATTAAGATGTGATTGAACTGTAGACTTTCAGCTTGTTTTTAAGAGGCTCCACAAAAATATGGCATTTACCATTTAGGAATTACAGCCATTTTCAACAAAGTACCTCCATTTTC
>CM074921.1:15645210-15670920 GCA_037576815.1 Pangasius larnaudii | reverse complement strand
TCCTAAGCATACCACCTCATCAGTGAAGCATGGTGGTAGTGGGCATGTATGGCTGCCAATGGAACTGGTTCTCTTGTGTGTGTGTGTACATATAAAATTTTCAGCTTTTATTTTCTGATATTTACATTTAGATGTGTTAAACAACTTAGAACATGTCACCTATTGTTTGAACCCACCCACTTCAAAAATATCGATCAAAAATATTGGAATATGACTGACAGGTGTTACTTGCTGCCCAGGTGTGCCCTGTTAGATGGATTGTTTAAACAATTAATAGTTCTGAATGTCTACTCTTGGTTTGAGACCTGAGTTTCACCTGTGAAGACTGCATCTGTTGTTAAAAAGGATAAACCAACATGAAGACTAGAGAGCTGTCTATGAGAGAAATGCAAGTCATTTTGAAGCTAAGAAAAGAGGGGAAAAAAATCAAATCAGAGATATATGAAATTGCACAAGCATTGAGCATAGCCAATACAACAATCAGGAATGTCCCGAAAAAGAAAGACACCATTGGTGTACCAACAACCAGACATCGAACAGGTCAGCCAAGGGAAATAACAGCATTTGATGACAAACAGTGTGAAATTTGTGCAGAATTCCTAAAAACAACAACCCTCTCCACAAAAGCTGAAATTATGTTCTTTCACCTCAAATGTCTTCAGTGTGGGGGAAAAAAAAAAAAAAAAAAAGAAATGGCCTTGCTGTTCCAATACTGATGATTATAGATACGCATAGGAAGTGCATTATAAAATCTTTTAACAGACTGTGCCAAAAAAGGTTCAGTCTGGTTGAGAATCGTGATGTGCATTAGGAAGAAAAAACAAAGTCATTCAAGGAGGAGGTTTTTTTTTACTTTCATATAGATGTGACCTGGTTGTCAGATATTAATTACATTTACTTAAAAACAAAATTGTGATAAGTGATTGAGGAACTGAGAGAGCCAGACTTCACATACCATGCAAATAATGCTAGCATTTCTACCTTTGAGTTTTCCTGTGCTTCTGGGGCATAGTAGTAGGGTTTATACATAAATGTAACTGAAAAAGTTAGCTGCAAGCAGTGATCTGCAGTGGATAAGCACCATGTGCAGATCGCTCCATAGGTAGCTAGTTATCAGCAATTGTATTAAACACTAAAGCAACCATAGGTTCTATTCAAGTTTCATGACAGCAGCTCACTGTCAACACTGTGAAGTGTAGGCTACAAGCTGATCGGCTATTGGTGGCCAAGTTTGAAGTAACCTATTTAGCAGCAGAAGTCTACACACAGATTAGCACATTGATGAGGTACACCAAATTTCAGCTCGTTCAGATGCACGGTGCCTGAGAAAAGTATTTGAATTTAACCCTGCACCCTGTGGACAGTCACATGGCTTTAGCATTTGGTCCTGAATAAGCCTTTCAATTTCATGGGAAACCATCTAAAATGTCATGCGTTATAGTTAACTGAGTAAATTAAGCTCTGCCATTAAGAATTGATCTGAATTTATCTCTGCCATTAGAACTGATTAGCATGTGGTAGCCATGTTTTCAAATCTCAACATGTTTTTCCCCCATTGTTGTTACACACATGTAAGCATACATTTACAGTCATTTTGACTTATTCAAAAATAAGTCAAAAGCTCACATTCAAAAGCCAAAACAGTTAAGAAAAGGAGATATTTACTATACTGCCCAAAGCAGGCACCAAACCTGGTGATTAAAACAAGCCAGGTTTTTACTAGTGGTTAAGTTTACAAGTAGCTTAATAATATATTAAAGTGACAGATTAAACAGGAAAAACGTTCACAATTTAGGATAACCCTAACCCAGATAATTTTGTGTGTTAGCTGCAATGCAATCCTAAATTAGGTGCATACATGCAGCCAGACTGAATGATCCATTTACCAACAATAACAGTGGTGGATTGATTCAAGTATTGAAGGACAAATTCCCCTTAGTAGTTTGACACTAATTCTGTGACAATAGGACAAAAATCCAAGTTCTTAAAAGTAGGCTTTGCATATTATGCAAAGAAATCTAAGTAGGTGTAGTTAAAGGGTTCTTGAGGCTTTTTTGTTAGGGACCCAAAGAATAAGTGGGGAAAAATAAGTCACTGTAGGGCTTACAGTTTTCAAGAGTTTTCATGAGACAAAACTTAAAATACATTACTATAGCCCCACCACAAAGACTGATTGGGCTCATCTTGCCTGTGTAGCAGGAGGGAGTATTATGTATTGACCAAGTTTCATGTCTTTAAGACCTATGGTTTGGTCTGCACAGCCAGGAAAAGAAGAAGAGTAAGAAGACGATGACAACAAAGAATCCTAATGAAAACAATACAGTTCTAAGCACTACATGCTTGGACCCATAATGAAACAAAAAACATATACAGATAGTGACATTGTGTTGGATTATTTGTGCATAAAATAACTAATCTGTTGAGTTTTCCAAGTCCCCACCTGACAGCTGCCATTTTGAATATTTCTCCAATAGCTCAATGAGCTCAGCTCCATACTTCTCCAGTTTGTCCTCAGTCACGCCATCAATATGCAGCAACACCTCAGGGTCAGCAGACAGTGTTTCTGCACAGCAAAAAAATAAAATCATTACTCTTAATGCAGAAGACAACTAATCGAGATGTTGGGGAAATGGACACGTTGATAGAGGAAGCACTAGTAATACAAGGTACATACTAGCAATATTGGTGCTTCACTGTAAATTTAATTAATCAGTCTCATTAAGTGAGTGTCATAGAATATCCCTTTTTTTGGGAATTTTGATTAGAAATTAAAATAAACTTTCAAGCAAGTCAAAACCTCAATTTTAGCTGAGAGAAATGATCAAAGACTTGATTTCTGAAGGCTTAGTTCACTGTTTGAACAGTTTGGCTTCTGCAATATCAGAGTAACATCCACAAGAAGTCAATAAAATGTTGAACAAAATGAGATGTACTGAAATACAGTGAGAACCATTAGTTATCTACTTGAGTAAGACAGAGGAAAAAGAGGACGATGTGTGAATGAGAGAAAGTGAGAGCGTGTGTGTGTGTGTGTGAGAGAGAGAAAGAGAACGTGCACTCTGCTCTAGAACCCGTAAGTCCATGTACACATTCGCGCTGAGCTTATGAAAATGAATAATCAAGTGAGCTACATGGCCGTGCCTCCTGATATGTGGAACAGAATAGGAAGAGAAATATAGTTGGGAGTGAGAAAACTCCACACACGTGGTGGATGACCAGCAACAGAAAGCATACAAATATTTCTGACGACAAAATAAGTTCCAAAACAATGGTAAACACTATTTTTTCCTGCCCAGAGTTGCTCAGTTTGTAGTGAGTCCGAGATTAATGCAGCTTGAGCCTTTGAAGCTTGTTTATGCACTTGTTTGTGCAGGTTTTAGAAGAGTTGGCCATGTGCGTGCATACTGGACGATGCTTTGAATGAGTGGTAATGCAGTGCACTGAAATTGTTTTGCATACATGAAGTCTGTGAGTCAATTAGTTTTGCGGTACACTCCCCCATGTAGTTCAATCAACCTCATAACTGGTGGCGGTCTGGCCGTCCAACAAAGTTGAAAGCAGCCGTTCTGCTTACAGTTAAACGAGAACGTAAGGTTGCATTGAAGAAATTGAAGCATGATGTTCATGGGTAGAAACGGTTGGCTTTAATGTGATGCGAGAAATATGAGCCATTCTGGTTCCGGATCAGACACGAGAGAAATGTGAGGCATCTCTTTCATATCACGGTGCAATCAGCCTGAGAAAGAGGTTAAAGTTCCGCTCTTTCTCTGTACATCCAGCGTAAGGTCCTGACCAAAGAGAGTGTGAACAAAGGCTAGTGGATCCTTTTCGATTTTATGTGCATAGTAATGAAAAGGGTGCCACCTATCTGTGGATGTACCCACAGAGAAAAAAAGACAACTGGTGGAACTGATTTAATAAAAGCAGGATTATTCAAGGATTATTCTAGACTTGGTGAATGATGTTTTACAAGGATGTAATTATTTGTTTCATTATTGTAATTCTCTCTTACAAAAATTGTGTATAATACCTTTATTGTACACGTCAATGTGACCATCACTACGTGAAAGATTACATATACAATTGGCAAGTCAGTTTGACAGCTAACAATTAAATCTCTACCCTCTTACCAACTATCTAACACTATGTACCTGCAGTTATAAAAGAAAAAAATGGTATCACTGAAAAGTGTCTAAGAATTGTAGCTATCAATCTAGCTAGATTTGCCAACCTAGCAGCAAAGTATGAACAGAGCAATGAAGAATCAGCAGAGAAAAAAAAGAGACAGGAAAGACAGGGGAGAACAATAACATGCCAAAAACAAACAGGTAGCAACCACATAACTGGATAATGGTAGCCACACAACAAGGACAAGTTTGCTTGATAAAATTTCAACTATTCCTACATGTTCAGCAAGAAAAAGCTAACTGCAATCACCCATGAGTCCCTTTCTTCTCTTATGTTTTAACTAAGGCATTATAGATTTTCTTTTTTGGCTTGACACAACAGAAGATAACAGTGAAGGCCATTTGAGGACATCCTCCATGTTTAACCTTCTAGTAATTCCTGTGCATCAACAGAGAAAAATAGCACCAAATATTAATTAAAATCTGGGTCTGTAAGATCATTTTAGGCTTTTCAGAGTGGATTGCAGAACACCATGTTTTAAGGTACTCAATAATGCAAAATTTTAATTTTATTATTATAACAACAATTTCATACCGCTCAAAATACTAACAGATGGAAAAGTAAGGAATTTACAGAGAACAAGTGTTGAGGCAGAGCTCAAAATTTTATTTGTATGTATACATATATAAACTCACCAGCAATCTTTTTCAAAGTGGCTGTGGAGAAGATGTTGTAGTAATGAAGACCAAACACTTTGCCAAGCTTTTTACACAGCTCATTAAGCTCTTCCAGACACTTCTTCACCATTTCCTCCCTCTTAGAGACACTCTTGGTCACAGAGGCTTTGTGCTTTCTAATGCTAGAGGCACTCTCGGTCTCATGGAAATTCACCTGCAATGAAAACATGTTTAAAAAACATGGGGCCAATTAGTATATTGTAACTGAGACCATGGAAACAGACATACAAGTTGGTATTGCTTGGACTAAGGATTTCTTTGATTAAAAAAAAAAACAACTGTACACACTTGCAATGCACTACATAGAAAAATGTCGATAAAATGCTGTTTCGTTGTATAAAAGACTGTCTCAGTGAAAGACTAGTAAGAATGCAACTACTTCCAGAGCACTTCCTAAGTATAAAGAAGTCTCAACCTGTATGATGCCATTGATGATGTCCATGGCTTTAAGGCCAGCTGATATGTAGGCCACAGCTTGTCCATTATTAGTAATATACAGATCCTCCATGAGAATGTGGTCCAGCACTAGTTTCTTAAAGAGCCTTTCTGCATTATGTTTGGAGTACGCTGCTCCAATCCCATACATGCCTGACTTGATTCGGGCACTTTTCGAGCCTGTGGAGATTTTACTGTCAAGAGCTATTATATGTAATTTCATTGAATTTAAGAACACTGACTGCTGACACTCTTACCCAGAAAAATGTCAACCAGCATGTTCAGAGTGAGTCTGTTTTGCTGGAAAAATCTGGCACGTTTGCCACCGACCTTCTCACAGTTTTCCTGTATGAATTGCACAATCTTCTTCACATCCTCAGTCACATTTCTTGCATTGTATTGCTAAAAGAACAGAATTTATACCATACAAAATATGAGCAAAATATGCATAGAGAAAACCAAAGTTCCTATACATCCCAACCTTTCCCCTCTGGCTCCTCATCTCCCACCCAGGTACATTTCAAATCAGTATGAAAAGGAAAAATCAAAAAGTGCATGCTAAATTAAGTAAAACACTTGCCTACTTGGTAGATGACTTAAAGGGCTTACGTGTGGTCGGGCACAGTTATCACAGATGACCTCTGGATGCTGCCTGCAGAAATCTGTATTAAATCTGTGTTCTCCGAAGTATGCAAGAAGCTGAATCCTCCTACACTCTGTCACATTTTCACAGTAATGTACCATGCTGTGCAGGTTGTTTATGTGAGTGGCTTTGGATTGGTGGTTGCCTTCTTTGTCTACTGGAGTGACATTATAAAACCAATATTATTACATTACAATGGTAATTGATTGTAATAAATTATCTGCCAGTATGTATTTATTATTAAATAGAGCACAGGACAGTTGAATTCTTGAATGTTTTTGGTCAAAAGGTGTGGATTAATTTTATATAACAATCCCAGATGTAACAAATAATATTTAAATTTTATAAATAAAAAGTTATTGTTTATATAGTAGCAGCTCATACAAAGGCACTCATATGGTAGATGCTCCACATAAGAATAAGATTATTATTATATTTTTTTTAAATGTGTGGTTTAACAAAGAAAAATGATCATTGATGTGAAGTTTTTTAGGAGACGTTTATGTAACATTTAAGGAAGGAGCCTCAAGTGTCAGCATGGTCATTTAATGGTAAATTCTCCCAGTATGGGAAAGTAATTTACTCTTTATGGATTCTTGTGCCAAACATGACAAGCTGCATCTTTTTTTGTCTTATTTTGGTATAAAGTGGAGTTCATCGTTGTCTCAATGACTGCAATTTTCCCAGGTCCTGTAGCTGCAAAACAAGCCCAAATCACCACCCCTCCACCACCACGATTAACAGCTGTTATGAGGTGTTTTTGGTGATATACTGTGTTTGGTTTTTGCCAAAAATGGCACTGTACATGATGACCAAACATGATACCTTGGTTGCATCAGTCCAAAGGATATTGTTCCAAAACTTGTGTTTTGTTCAAATACAATTTTCATGCATGATGCCATACTCTTTTTGGAGAGAAGGGGCTTTTTCCTAGTCACCCTTCCATGAAAGCCATAAAAAAACTTAAATAGAGAAAATAACAGCTCAACTGTCCTACTGAAGTGTAGCTGTACCTACAGGCTATTAGTCTTTTGATGCGAATGACATCTGTGTAAGAATAGAAGAGAATGCAGTGGGAGATCTCTCCATCCCGGCCAGCTCTGCCTGATTCTTGGTAGTAGCCCTCCACTGACTTGGGTAGGCTGGCATGGATCACATAACGTACATCAGGCTTGTCAATGCCCATGCCAAATGCAATGGTGGCACATATGACCTATACAAAATGTATATTAATAAATCAGAGTTCTGTTTTCTGTTTCTCTGTAATAAAATTTCCATGTCCATAAACAGTGTGTACACACAAAAAAGTGCGCATGCAAACTCCCACGCAGAACTCAGGATTATAATGACATAATTGACAGGAAAATGTGTGCATATAATTACAGAAGCTTTGACTCATCCATAGTACCATGCTCAACGTTTTTAAAAAAAATAGCAGGAATTAGCAACTAGTACGAGAATTACAGCTAAATGCACAAATTACCACTCTCATGTTACACTTCATATAAAATTATGCAGCTCCATAACTGCATACAGGCTACGTGGGCATGAGAAACTTTAATGCACAATAATATTTTATAAGCTTATTTAATTATTTATTTATTTGTGTCTGGTTTGTGACTGGTTAATTAGCCCATTTCTATGTAATTGATATTTATTGTTCCAATTAACTATTTGCAGTCTACAGTTGTTTTTAATGCCCTCTCTGCGCAAAATATTAAAATCAATATATTTTGGTATTGTGAATTACAGGCTGCAAACAGATGTGAAGTACTTTCACACATTCACAATGAATTAACCGGCTACACAGTGATATACAGTCAGGTCCATAAGTATTTGGACAGCAACAATTTTCATACACCACCACAATGGATTTGAAATGAAGCAATCAAGATGTGATTTAAGTGTAGATTTTCAGTTATAATTCAAGGAGTTTAACAACAATAGTGCATCAACCGTTTAGGAATTACAGCCATTTCAAACTCAAGCCAACTCAAATGTAAATGGAAAAATTAACAATCATAAATATTAGGATTATTTTTAATACTTGGATGCAAATCCTTTGTAGTCAATGACTGCCTGAAGTCTGGAACCCATGGACATCACCAAATGCTGAGTTTCTTCTCTTGACATGCTTTGCCAGACCTTTCCTACAGCCGTCTTGTTTGTGGCTCTTTCTGCCTTCAGTTTTGTCTTTAGCAGGTGGAAAAATCTGCTCAATTGGGTTGAGGTCATCGGCCACTTAAGAACATTCCATTTCTTTGCCATAAGCTCCTCTTAGGTTGCTTTTGCAATATATTTTGGGTCATTACCCATCTGTACTGTGAGGTGCCATCCTATCAGTTTTGCATCATTTGACTGAATCCGAGCAGAAAGTATAGCTCCTTTCACTTCAGAATTCATCCTACTACTTCTTTCAGCAGTCACATCATCAATAAACACCAGTGACCCAGTTCCATTGGCAGCCATACATGCCCATGCCATTACACTGCCTCCACATGTTTCACAGATTATATGGTATGCTTTGGATCATGAGCCCTTCCTTTCCTTCTCCATACTCTTCTCTTCCCATCTTTCGGGTACAAGTTAATCTTGCATCAGAACTGGTCAGGTTTTTTTGTAGAGTTTAATTTTTACGCAAAGTCTAATCCGGCCTTTTTGTTCTTGAGCGTTACTAGTGGTTTGCATCTTGAGGTAAACCATCCGTATATACATTCATGAAGGTATCTCTTGATTGTAGACTTTGACAATGATATGCCCACTTCCTCCTGAGTGTTCTTGACTTGGCTAGATGCTGTGAAGGGTTTTTTTTCCAACAAGGAAAGAATTCTCCATTCATCCACTTTAGTTGTCATCTGTGGTCTTGCTAAGCTTGCCAGAGCATTCGTTCTTTTTAAGAATGCACCACAATTTTGATTTGGCCACTCTTAAAGTGTCTGCTATCTCTCTGATAGGTCTGTTTTGTTTTTTCAGCCTAATGATGCCCTCCTTCACTTGCATTACCAAATGTAAATTCAGTGCTTGGAATCAACTCGAGACCTTTTATATCCTTAATTTATCATGAAATAATGAGCAAATAAGCCACACTTGGCCATGAAACAGTATATCAGTCAATTGTCCAATTACTTTTGAGCCTGTTAAAATGGAGGGACCCTGCAAAAAAAAACATTACTGTATTTCTAAAATGGTTCATGCAATATTTTTGTCAAACCCCTTGAATTAAAGCTGAAAGTCTAAACTTCGATCGTATCTTGATTGCTTCATTTCACATCCACTGTAGTGGTATACAGAGGCAAAATGTAAAATATAGAAAAACTGTGTCACTGTCCAAATACTTATGGACCTGACTGCAAATAGTATTGTTAGAAGACCACCCCAAATGAACAATAAGGTAAGACCGTATTTTTAGACACCACAAAGATTTCCTTGCCATGTTGCCGGGATAATGAGCCAATTTAGATTTCCAAGAGCCATTCTCTTGGAACTGTGCGCTGAGTTGGTCCCAGGTTTAATGTGACCAATGTTCAATACCTGTTCATTACAGGTTCTAACAACCCTTGGATGGGTCACGGATATCCCACCCATCCATAAGTTCTATCATGTCAGCCTTATTGGTTGGCCTAATTAAATTAAGTTATACCTTACATAGAGGTATTTGTGTCCTTTAGTCTCAATCTCTGACCCAACTTTTTTCACATTCCCCAGTATTCCTTTTTTTTTTTTTTTTTTTGCTTTTCTCTGCCATTTTCAACACTACCTCACATTCCATTTCCTGATTTTTGTGTGCACTGTCACACTGGAATCCATGACACGTTTTACAACTGAGACCCCAGATGACTAGGAATAGTGCAGGTTTTCAATTAAAGAAAGCCCTATGTGATTATCTATGAAAGTGAATAACAATTGTGTATAAATTACCATTAAATAAACTCATGTTAAATAAATCATAGTAAGTCAGAGAAGGTGAGTAACATTGTGGCAATATAAAAAACAAAACAAAAAAAGTGTGTGTGTGTGTGTGTGTGTGTGCGTGTGTGTGTGTAGGGGGGGGGGGTGTAAAAGCCTATTACTTGACAGCCATCCTGGTTGATCCACTTGTTTTGGACATACTCTCGGTCATTGTCATTTATCCCAGCGTGGTATGCCAGTGCTGCAATACCTGACCTCTGAAGACTATCTGCCATGTTGTCACAGTCATTCCGTGACAGGCAGTACACAATTCCTGAGTCATCTGTATGTGAAGAAGTTACTGTAATTAGTGTTGCAAGATGAATGAAATGGAAAAACCATTCCTACTACTTGACTACTAAGCTTTAAATGCATCCTACTCACATGGATAGTGTTTCTTGATCCAGTTAATACAGTCCTCTTCAACTTTCTTGGGCTTTTTAGGTAATACAGAATATATGAGATTGTGCCTGTTGAAGCTCATTGAGAATCTAGGGTAAGAGCAAACATTGTGATTGACAGACATGTATTTAGACTCTTCTCAGTCCAGGCCCTCAGGTGGTAAAAAGACCTCCCCCTGGCTCTTTGCGTCACTGGCTGTCTTCAAACAAAGACTAGACCTACCTCTTCAATCACTTTGTTTCTATTTATAGTTTTTTTTCATCATTGTCTCTTGTTTTCTTTTCATACTCTACTCCCCAACAGGGTTTTTAAACTGATGGTACTCATAGTCCCTGACCTAGTGAACTAACATAAGGATGTGTTTTGATAGTGGTTACAAAGCCTTTCTGTAAGTCACTCTGAATAAGGGCATCTGTTAAATGTTGTAAATGTACAGTAGACATGCACAGCATATGTGTAAAATGTATGCTGTAATTATAAATACCCTGGTGTCTTTAGTCCTGTGCAGATACACATCTGTGATTTCACCTTGCGCTCGAAAAAAACGCTGTTTAGCCTTACAGCATGCGTATCCTTAGCCCTCCCCCAGATTAAACACTCCCTGATTCTCAAAACAAAAAATGGATGTTTTAGAAGAGGCATTCAACCATATACTTGGTCTTGGTGGTAAAATATTGACTACACACACTATATCAACACCTAGTTACATCACTACCAGTTCCTTAAATATCTAATGCAAAATGCTGAAAAATTAATATTTTTCCTTTTTTTCCCCATTTATGGCAGACACCTTATCCAGAGCGGCTTACATTTATCTCATTTATACAGCTGAGCAGTTGAGGTTAAGGGCCTTGCTCTCTTCGCAGTGGTGGGGTTTGACCTCACAACCTTCTGATCAGTAGTCCAACATCTTAACCTCTGAGCAACAACTTCCATTTTATTATTAATATTCCATGTTGTTAATGGAATGTGATCATAACGACCATGGCACAAAAACATCCAGGTGAACAAAAAAAAAAAAAATACAACCCACTAGAAACTCACTCCTCCTGTGGTAATTTTATTGCTGTTCAGATGCAAGAGTTTCATCACTGAGTATATGTGTAAAAACCTTTTTAACAAACGTCCGCCTGATAAACTAATCCAATACTAATAAGGTCTACATCTGGATTTCTGTAAAGCTACTTTATGATAATGCCTATTCTTAAAAGCATTATGTAAATAAAATATAAATACTGAGCACTGTCCAACAAGGAGACTTACACTTGTGGTCGAGTCATAGCCAACTGGTTAAGGATGTCCTTCTGGACCCGAGGTGTGGCTGTGGCTGTCAGCGCCATGATAGGAACTTTGGGAAACTTCTGGCGCAGTTCATGCATCCGCTTATAGTCTGGCCTGAAGTCATGTCCCCACTTCAAACAGTAGTAGTATTAAACATAAACACTATAGCATTGGCCATCATGGTTAGAGTGCTACCTATATGTAGCTTTAATTTTTTTTTTACATAGCATTTAAAATTTCTTACGTAGCTAGTGCTTCGTAGTAAGCATAATCACAAACGCATTAAAAAAAAATTGTGTACAGCATGTTAAGTGCACAAAACCAAAAAAACCAATGAGTACTGAACTATGCAACGTGCATCTTGTCTACCTGGCTGACACAGTGTGCCTCATCGATGACAAAACGAGCAAGCAGACCTCGTTCATACAGATTCTGCAGAGCACTGATCATCCTCCCACTTGCACAGATCTTGGGGCATGTATGCACACATACATGCACACATATGCAGACCAGATGAAAGCATAAAAAAACATTAAAAGTCTGCTGATCAAAAGTCTAATATTAAAAGACTAAAAAGCTAGTGCTTCTTAGTAAGTATAAACACACCGCATAAACACTATCTGGTCCCTACTAACATTTGTTTGCTCTCTTTCTTTTGTCTGTAATATCACTAGCAATGTTGGTCCAAGTACACTTCTTAAAATATTGAACCTTTTCAGGAGTGGCATAAAGCAGTTTGATGACTGGATCGTTCTTAGAAAGCTGCATGTAGATTCGTCCAGCCTCATAGTCACTTTTTTCCCCAGACAAGCTAGTGGCAGGAACCTAAAACAAAAAAAAGTCTTCTTTAGTTGCAGCACATTTACAATATGGCCAATATTGTATTTATTAAGCAGAATCTTAAAGAAGTAGTTTACATCTAAAGCTGTAAGCTTCTGGACCTGATCCACAATAAGGGAACGAAGTGGAGATATCACCACAGTCACTCCGGCAGAGACACAGGCAGGCAGCTGATAGCAAAGGCTTTTACCCCCTCCTGTAATGGAAGGTTAAATATAAATATAAAAATGATGTATTCATATCTGTTACTAGCACCTTGCACTAGAATACAAACCTGTAGGCATTAGCACAAATGTGTCTTCTCCCAGCAGAGTAGCATTGATGGCTTCTAGCTGATTGAATCTGAACTGATGAAGACCAAACTTCTTGTGGAAAATCTTCATCATCTCTGGAGAGTGGGGAAAGTTGAAGCCCCAGAAGCGATCATGTGCTGGATTTCTGGATGCAACCTCTACAGAGACACATTGCATTTTATTAGTACTACAAACTATTTGAACTTAATACTAGCTTAATCAGAACAAAGGACAACAAAAAAATAGTTATTAACATGTATATAGCTTATCACTACTAATTAGGGAAACATGGTTTAGTAGGCTTTACAATATCAGTGCAACACTCTTTTTTACCACAGGAGTTTGAGAGTCCTCCTTCACAAAATGGCTGTGATAGGGCACTGGAACTCCCTGACACAGAGAAAGCTGCAGGTTCTTCACAATAATCTGGGATGTCATTCTCGCTGAAGTCATCAATGTCAAAGTCACTTATGCAGAAGTCACCCATGTCATCTGATTCTTTGTGGTCTTGTAAACCAGCCCCACCAACTAATGCGTTGCTGTCCACATTCTTTCTGTCCACTGTATTCTTAGGAGAGGTGAAATGTACCATTTTCTCTTGATCCACAGTCTGACAATTTGACTGATTGAAGGACAAACTCAAACATTCTCCAGGTTGAATGTTTACATTACCATTGTACAGGCCTGAGATATTTCCCTTGTTTTGATTATCAGCCTGTATAAGGGAAGGATTCAGGCTGCAGGCATCTCCTTTAACCACATCATTAATGCAGTTTGAATCTTTAAAGATACTATTGTTGCAATCCAGAGATATAACAGAAGCATTGGATTTACTGAACTGAACGTGTGTAGATGAACGATCGCCTTTGCTTGTGACAGCAGAACTAGTTTTGTGAAGCGACCTAGGGTGACTGTTGGTTCCTCCGTCTGAGTGCTGATTTTCCAACAATGCAGCATCAGCCACAATCCTTTTCCTAGGAAAACACACATTCACATATTTGATGTCATTACAAATTGTGTTCAACTGTGTTGATTTGTGTAGCTTAAGTAAGACTGCTAAGAATATAACGTAATAAATGCTAGTTCTAAGGCTAGTCTTTCTTTTTACCTGTGAGCTCTCAGTAAAAGCAATTCTGTGCCACAAGTAAGGGTTATAAGCTCATGTTCAGGGATTGTGTCCACTAGACAACAAATAGACTCCATAACACTGAAGAGGTTATCATCAAACCCTAAACAAATCAACAGATTTAGTCACACACAATGACACCACATGAAAAGAGGATTAGGGGAATAAATTAAACTAGAAGCATTAAGGTCGTTGAACTTACCCGATGGTGACTTGAAAGTGCCTGCTGAACACAGAGTAAAACAATATTAGTGTGTTACTAATATGTAATATGTTTTAATAAAGGGTAAAATGTTAAAAATTCTGAAACATGTTTAAAGGTTATAAATGTGAAAATGCTGATATTCCATGTGGTAATGTGTTGCGAGGTGGTTGTTAGGCTAACCCAGTTGTTTGCTAGGTGCTGCTACTTGGTTGCCATGAACAGTTCAGCATTTAAAGGTTAAAAGGCCAAAGGCTATCTTAAAACACTAAAATGTTGCTAACATATTCAAGTTGATTGCTATGATGTTGCTAGGCTAACTCAGCTGGTCAGTCGCTAGTGTGTTCTGAGGTGGTTGCTATGCAAAACCAGTTGGTTGCTAGGTGGTTGTTAGACTAACCCAGCTGGTTGCTAGGGTGTTGCTAGGTAGGTGCTAACCTAACCTAGTTTGTTGGTAGAGTGTTCGATGGTTGCTATGACATTCCAATAATAGAGTTGAAAAAAATATATATTCTCATATCCTCTACACTCTCAACCCAATTTCTTACTCAAACCTTATTATTAATTATTAATATTACTACTGCATATGATTTTTAACACACTGACCCTCCCAGAGGACTGGATTCAAAACTTTCAAAACTCCTTTTTCATCTCTTGTTGTCTACTTTGCCTGATCATATAGTAGTTATTAATAATATCTATAAATCATATTGCCATGTGTGTGGTATATTCATAGCCTGCTATAATCACATTCCCACGGCTTTACTACACCATCCATATTTTACATATAACAAGAGAAAAGACTATTGTTGTCACGTTGTTCATTTAGTTTAAGTCAACGTGGCTCCTTTAAGAGTACTCATAAGGGGGTGAGGTGTGTGTGTGAGATTGGCCCTTTGTGATATCCTGGAACTCTTAAATGACAGTCCTTTATTGTACTTTTAAGCCGAGTCTATCAAATTCAAGTTTTGCCACCTCAAACAAATGCTCAAAACTCAAATCGTCTAAATAAGGCCAAGCTTCATTTAGCTAAATGAAACTAAAAGCCAAAGCTGATGGTAACAGATTATGAACTGGACTGAATGGGACTGTTGACTTGCCCTAGTGCCAAGCAAACACTCATAACTTGAAAAATACATTTCAAAATGATTAGATATTTGGAGGGTTTGGAAAGGGGGACTAGACTGTTTTGTTGAAAAAGCAAATTCAGATAATTTACTCTCAACACTAGAGTGGTGGGGGAAAAAAAAGATAAAAAGGATGATTGCAATCTGTCTGTAAATTGGTATGATGGGTTCTGGTGTACCCAGGTTTGACCATGTAAAGTTTAGCGGCTGTAAGCTTGAGTTTGAACAAATTAGAGCGTTTTCAATGTATTCCTATGGGGGGAAAACACTGTTTGAACCACTATTATGCAGCAACTGTAAATCCAATCCTTCCCAAAAGCACGAACACAGTATTCCCATATAGGACCTATGATTCTACCAAATTTCACGGTTATACATCAAAAATTGCAACCTGTGAAGATGGAAGAAATTTGCAGAGAGAATAGTAAGAAGAAGATCTGAACATTTAAGAACAACATGAGTAGTCTGACTATCCTTGATTTCTGCGGTGTCCAATTTTACGATAATTGTTTGCAAATCCAAACACACATTTTGCTCACTTAAAAAAAATAAAATAAAATACTGAATTATTATTACTTAAAGTAATACAGATATAAACACACATGAAACAAACCCAACACATGATGAATAAAGAGAGACACTGACCTGTTGAACAGTTGAAATCCCCCTCAATTTTATCAGTAGTCTTAATGCCAGTGGCAATGCTCTTGTCTTCATAGTCGCTTAGCAGTGACTTGTGTTTAACTGAAATTAAGTGTTTTGTTGTATTGATGGGGGATTCACCATCAGTATGTCCTGACTGGGCACCACCCTGATCAACAGCAAGAATTTCTTTTGAAACAAAGCAAGCTTTGTCTGACGTGCCGAAAGATCCCACTAATAGCAAATCTCTATTCTCAGTGCTGCAAGTCTGGGCTCCAGCACCTTTAGGTGACAGGTCTTTGTCTGGTCCTGCTCCTTCTCCCTTGACTGGAGTTTCAAAATCATCAAAGTGGTCCCAGTCGTCCAAGTGAATAGCAGACGAGATGTAATCCTCAGATAATCCTACAGCTTTGCCTCCATTGGTACCTGCGAGTCTGTTTTTTTGTGGTTTATGCAATCTGCTGATGGAAAGCTCAACAAGGCTAGGTTTGCTCACTGCAAATGGGTTGGCTACTGGGTTGAATGCCTGTGTCTTGGCCTTGCCTGGAAGCTAAAAAAGAAGTAAAGAAGCTAAATTTTGGATGTGTTCTCTCTGGTTTAGGAATTGTCAAAAGGAGTTTTTGCTACTTTACAGCGGTCAGGAACATAGACACTCTAGTTTGTAAACACATTCACACTAATTACCTTTTGAGGCACTTCAGCTTTGGCACTGCCTGGTGTAGACTTCTTTTTAAAGCAAAATGCCCTAGGAATGAAGAAAGGAAAAAGGGAAATTTATGTTTGTTGTTTGTATGTACTTTTGCACGGGTGTGTGTGTGTGTGTGTGTTTGTGCGTATATACACATACATACATACATATACATACACAAATACACACAGTACTGTGCAAAAATCTTAAGTACATGCATAAAAATGCTGTAGAGCAAAGATGCCTTTAAAAATAATGAAATTAAATGTTTCTACATAACAAATACTATAAAGAGTAGTACAAAGTAGTCAATGCAACAAAGTCAATATTTGGTGTGATGACCCTTTGCTTTAAATAAAATTTAGTAGCCTCAGGTACAATTTGTGCAGTTTTATAAGGAAATTAGCTAGTAAGTTTTACTGAGCATCTTGCAGAACCAGCCACAGTTCTTCTGTCGCACTTGCATCTTATTTTTGCATGCAAAACCCAGCAGCCCTCATGATGTTTTTTGTCTGAAAACATAACTAACATCTAATTTCTTGCTGGAAAACCAATGTTTGAAAATATAAAGTGCTTTTGTACTGACTCAATAACGTATTTAAAAAAAACAATATATATGCATACATACATACATACATACATACATACACACAGTCCACTTCATTAGAAACACCTGTACGTTCATGCAGTTATCCAATCAACCAATTATGTGAGCCTGTGCCCATGTTAGCCTCACATTTCTGTTCTTGGCTGACAGGAGTGTAGTCTTCTGCTGTTGTAGCCCATCTACCTCATGGTTCATTGTTTTGTGCATGCAGAGATGCTTTTCTGCTCACCATGGTTGGAAAGAGTGATTGTATGAGTTACTATATCCTTCGTGGATGCTCGAACCAATCTGGCCATTTTCCTCTGACCTCTCGTAAACTCTAGAGATTATTGTGTTAAATTCCCAGGGGATCAGCAGTTTCTGAAATACTCAAACCAGCCCTTTCAGTACCACCCAGCAAACATGCCCGTGTTGGCCCACCATAGGCAGGTGTTGGCTTACTGTGTGGTAGTGTGGGCAGGGTAAACCCACACTAATCCCACATGGGCCCCATGTGGATTAGCCCACACATGTCCCACAACAGTTTTGCCCTTTTGGGCCCCATGAGGGTTTTCTGTGGGCAGCCTACTATGGCCCTTCCACAGAAAGCCCACATGGGCCCCGCTGTGGGTTAACCCGGCCCTGCCCACACTAATCTCACATGCGCCCCTTGTGGGTTAGCTTATGTGGTGCCCAGAGCACTTTTGTCCTTTAGAGATTGATGTGGGCAAGCTGCTGTTTCAACAGCACAATACAGTTAAAATGTTTTAACATTAGAAGCCAGGGGTACTCAGACTTTGTTATTTACTATCCATATGCAAAAGTCAGAGGTCTGCAACAATGGCAGCAAAATGTAAACATTAAGTTGTCCATGGCATAACAAAAACATCATACATTCAACAGCAAACAGCCTGTTTAGTATGAAATTCCCTCTTTTTGTTTCACTGGTGGATCCAGGGGTGGGGCCAGAGGGGCACTGGCCATAGCTGAAATTTGATTGGCTCCTGAAGTGCCCCTGTCCTTTTACTCAATGCTGATCTACGTCAAAGCACTCCAATTAGTTAATTAGAGTGCTCTAATTACTTAGCCATTAGTTACTCTAATTAGTTAGCCAGCAGAGTTCTGACTTGAATGGAATTCAGCAAAGCACTAACGCTAACCAGTGAAGCTTGCTTTCAAAATTAGCATTTTTGTGTTAATCACAATGTTCAGCAGATATAGAAAACATGAAGAGAAAAGACGAAAGAGATGGTTTTTGATGGTTTATGGTTTCTGACCAAACAGAAGAGTCAAGCTGCCAGGAAAAAAAGGAGTAAAATGTATGTATGTATAAGGCAGTGAGTTTTTTTTTTTTTTTTGTTTTTGTATCAATTATTTCATACTTAAGTAAAAGTAATAATGCAACATTAAAAAACAAGAAACAAGTTAAAGTGTTGCATTCAAAATTATATAATCAGATTATTATTACTATTGCATCACTGTTGGACTATTGTGAATGTTGTGTCCAGGTGGAAATAGTTGTAAATAGTTGTCTGAGTAGCATGAATGAGATGTCTCATGGAGATACACCCCTTCACATATTCACAGAAGCACTTGTTCTATTACACCATCCCTGAACGTGTAGATTGGGGGGCCAGTCAGATGATGGGGAAAGGAAGGAAAGTCAGACGGGATCTGGTGGACAACAAGAGGACGGCAGGTCTGGGGAGTTGGTGGAAGGTATATGACCTGGGAGAAGTGAGGGCTGGAGACAGGGACAGAGAGCAAAGCATAGGGGGGAGAGTGTGGCTGAAGGGAGGGTCTGAGGAGCACATTGTGACAGACTAAGTGCTTCTGTGAATACGCAAGGGGGTGTATCCCCATAGTGAGACATCGAAAAGAATGCCCTCTTAAAATAAGTTAGAAAATCAGTTACTGTGGAAGAGTGAATAAATAGTAGCTACAGCTGTTAAATAAATGTAGTAGTAAAAAGTATACTATTTCTCTCTGAAATGTAGTGAAGCAGAGGTAGCATAAAATGAAAATACTCAAGTAAAGTACCACAAAATTGTACTTAAAGTAATGTACTTAGTTACATTCTCTCTGTCTAAAACTAATTAACATTGTGCTTACATACTTTTACAATCACTAACATACATATGTATAAAAAAAAAAGATTACATTATTATGAAATTTTGTTTGCAATATTTTATATATTTTTATTTACACTAGACCAAACTCATGTTACCCAGAGTGCCAGTCTTCTGAAGAAAATGACAATCAAACCTCATACCGCTCCCACCAGCTCCACAAGTTCCATCAACTATAACAGCCTCTTCTACACCCGACTTATCAAGAAGGCTGACAATTACTCGTAAGTATCAGTTTTAGGCTTTCATGTATCACTGTAACAAATCTTATATTGTTGCATTAGTTGCACAAGTACACACATTACATTACACAAATGAAATAAAATACATAACTGCAAATAATCAGCACTCATGTTTTTATGTTACATTTTTCTATGTCTCTGTTTGTCTCTCTCTCTCTCTCTCTCTTTGCAGATATCCACTGGTGCCCCTGAAGGGATTGATTCATACTTATTCTGTTGTTCTAATGTGGTTCTATATTCGTTCTGTTTTATAAAATGTGGTTATGTGGTTCTTTTTATTAAAAAGCATTCAGTATGCAATCCACATGCTCAGTTTTGTACTCAATTTTCTTAATTTTTTTTTTCTTTTAACCTGGCTGTGAATAAATGTAAGTATTCGAAACATAGTTTAAGTTAATCTTATTTTTTTACTGCTACTTTCAACAAGTGCAATTATAATGCATATGAATTAATAGTAATTTTGTGGCATACTGCAGGTACAAAGTTGGACCAAACTAATTTTGTTATTTGTTAAGGGCCCACAGAGCTCTGTGCCCACAGGTTGCGCACAGGGCCCCACACAGGCTTTGGATCCCACACGGGACCCCAGTGGGACAGCTCACTGGTGCCCATTATGGGCCCGGTGCATGCCCACAGTTACAGGCGTGAAATGCGGGGCACATGTGGGGCCCCAGTGGGACAGCCCACACTCAGCCCAAAGTGGTCTGTGGGCATGCTGTGGGCCCACTCTACTTAGTGTGGACAGCTCAAACTCCACCCAGCTGGGCCCCATATGGTGCCCACGCAGATAATAGGGCCCATAGTGGACTATCCACACGGGCCCCAATTTTTTGCCCGCAGTGGCCTCCAAAGGGGTATGTTCGCTGGGCAACATCCATGCCATGAACAAAGTCAGAGAGATCACACCTTTTTTTCATTCTAATGTTTCATTAACATTAACTGAAGCTATTGATCTGCATCTGTATGATTTTTTTTTTTTTTTTTTTTTGCATTGAGCTGCTGCCACATGATTAGATAACTGCATGAATGTGCAGGTGCACAGGTGTTCCTAATAATGTGGACGGTAAGTGTATATCTTGGTACCTATGCACAGCCCACACAGTGAAAAGCATACTAAGATACTAAGGTTAAGACAAGTTTATAGGGCAGCAACTATCCCAAATAAACTTACCCAGGCTTTGATCTGGCCAGAGACTTGCTTCGTGCGGCTGTGCTGCTGTGCCGCTCGAGCTGCTCTTTTAAATTGTTATGAGGAAGTGTAGGCATCGCGCGGGCAGCGAGTAAACGTGCGGGGGGGTTTACACGGCACCTATATATTAGAAACTACGAATTAAATAAAAAAGACATGCAGATAATTATATTATACTACACTTGACATTTGCAAAAGCTGACAACTAACAGCTAGCTAATCCAAATGCCAGTTTTTGCATTAGTGTTTGCTAGCTGGCTATGTAACCGGCTACTGATAAAACTTTTTTTCCACTGCTGCAAACATAAGAATCACTCGCGCCCACTAATGTAATATTCTATACAGAAAGGTCTGATAGAATTTATACATAAAGCATTCACTAAAAAACAGTCTAAACTCTGAGCGTGGTTATCCACATTCCCGGCTAGTTTTTCTTCTTCTTCTTCTTCTTCTTCTGTTTTTTGGGGCTTTGCATCCTGTGTGCATATCGCCACCTACTGTGCTGTTATGCAGTCATGGTTTATTTTAGGTCATTTTCTTTCCTTTGCTCCTCTCGTCTACTCACAAAAAGAAAAAAAAAATACTTAACGCTCTGCCCCGGTTCTCGATCCATCAGGGTTTAGATATCGGCTGGCGCTGTTTGTTCAGCTCTTCCAGCCTCCACACATAACCTCTCAGGCTCCAGAGTGGAGCAGAGCTTCACTACTTTATTTTGATTTAAATCTTAGATTTAGCCTTGTGTATACAGTTGAAACCAGATATTTACATACACTTCAGAAAAAAACACAAAAACTTTTTTTCTTTACTGTCAAACATTAAATCAGAGTAAACTTTTTCTGTTTTAGATCAATAAATATTAACATATTTTTTGCATTTGTTAAATGTCAGAAGTTTTATGTATTTTTTTATCACTTTCATCAAAGTCACTAAGTTTATTGTTTCTTTAAACAAAAAGAAAACTCCAGATGATTCCATTCTGAGCTTAAGAAGCTTCTGATAGGTTAATTGATTCCATTTGAGTTAACTGGTGGCACACCTGTGGATGCATATAAAGGCACACCTCAAACACAGAGCCTCTTTCTTTGACATCATGGGAAAAACAAGAGAAATAAACCAAGACATCAGGAAAAGAATTGTGGACCTCCACAAGTGTGGCTCATCCTTAGGTGCAATTTCCGGATGCCTGAAGGTCCAATGTTCATCCATTCAGACAAAAATACGCAAGTATAAAAAACATGGGAATGTACAACCATCATAACGCTCAGGAAGGACACGGATTCTGAGTCCCAGAGAGGAATGTTTTTTGGTGCGAAATGTGCGAATCAACCCCAGGACAACAGCAAAAGGTCTTGTGAAGATGCTGGCTGAAACTGGTAGGACAGTGTCCTTATCCACAGTAAAACAAGTCCTGTACCACCATGAGCTGAAAAGTTATTCTGGGAGGAGAAAGCCATTACTTTAAAACCACCAAAAAAAAGCCAGACTACAGTTTGCAACTGCACATGGGACAAAAATCTTAATTTCTGGAGACATGTCCTATGGTCTGATGAAAGATTGAACTGTTTGGCCATAATGATAAACAGTATATTTGGAGGAAAAAGGGTGAAGCTTTGAAGCCTCAGAACATCCCAACCGTGAAGTATGGGGGTGGTAGTATAATGTTGTGGGGCTGCTTTGCTGCAGAAGGGACTGGTGCACTTCACAAAATAGATGGCATCATGAGGAAAAGAAAATTATGTGGATATATTGAAGCAACATCTGAAGACATCTGCCAGGAAGTTAAAGCTTGGGCGCAAATGGGTCTTCCAAATGGACAATGACCCCAAGCATACCTCCAGATTAGTTACAAAGCGGCTTAAGGACAAGAAAGTCAAGGTATTTGAGTGGCCATCACAAAGCCCTGATCTCAATCCCATTGAAAATTTGTGGGCGGTACTGAAAAGGCAAGTGTGAGCAAGAAGGCCTACAAACCTGACCCAGTTACACCAGTTCTGTCCAGAGGAGTGGGCCAAAAATCCAGCAAACTATTGTAGAAAGCTTGTGGAAGGATACCCGAAACTTCTGGCCCAAGTGAAACAGTTTCGGGGCAATTCTACCAAATACTAAGGAAGTGTATGTATACTTCTGACTTTGATGAAAGTGATAAAAAAAAATACATAAAAATTCTCCCTTGCTCGTTTCTGACATTTAACAAATGCAAAAAAGTTAATATTTATTGATCTAAAACAGAAAAAGTTTACTCTGATTTAATGTTTGACAGTAAAGAAAAAAGTTTGTTTTTTTTCTGAAGTGTATGTAAATGTGTGTATGTATCCTGTTTCATCTCTGTTAAACTCGTATCCCAGTTGATTCTAAGTCCTTATCCTTCTTTCCATTTTTATTTAAATATGTTATTAATTCCTTCCTTCTTCTTGCATGTGCTACTGTTTCTTTCTCACCACAATTCTCACATTCCACTTAAGAACAGTGATGCATTCAGTCCTGAGTGACCAAGTCGTAGCCTAGTTATGACCCCTTCCTTCCTACTTCTACCACATATAGATCTTCTACAGATTTTTATATTTTATATAGATGCCTTCCCTTAGTGTCTGTATTCCAAATATCTTACCATTCAATATTTTTCTTAATAATACTTTTTTGAATTCTCCTTTACCTAAGGGCTACATTGATATCCACTTCCTTCCTTCTTAAAGCAATTGTGCTAGCTCATCGGCTGTTTTTGCTGATATCCTTGTATGCGCTGGTACCCAGCAAAATCCTCCTATTACTCCTTTCCTTTGTAAATGCAATAATAACATATCTCACTCATCAATTCTTCTCAAGATGATTGATGGGTAGATAGCAATGTTAAGACAGAAGCAGAGTCAGAACATATCACCACTCTGTCTGGTCTTACTTCCTTTACCAACATCAAATCTACAAGGATAGTGACAATTTCAACAGCATATACTGACAATGCAGATGTTAATCTTTTAGTTATAGATGTATCCAGATCTGAAATATATATCCCTACTCATGTAACCCCTAATTTAGGGTCTTTTGATCCATTGAATATACTTGAGTACTTGTATAGAATCTTTCCTGGATATGCTGATTTCTCTTGTTCAATATATCCAAGTCAATTTTTACTCCAGGAATTATCCATGTTCTCACTTCTCCCCATACAGGTGCGATGCTGCATCTTATGTCTGCAATCTGAATTTCTTTGCTAATTCATTTATATTCTGCCCAAATCCCCTTCCAATTCCATCAGGAATATTTCTTCTAGTATATAACATGTAACAAGATTTACTGGTTAACATTTTAAATCTCCACTTTATACTCCATTTTTCTACCTTCTTAATGGCTGACTGCATACTTGAAATCACTTGGGCTGTATTCCGACCTCTCTTCCATATAGCACCATCATCAGCATATAATGCACACCTTATACCATGACCTAAGTTTTCAAAAATATCGTTGATCATAATATTATAAAGTAATGGGCCTATGACACTCCCTTGTGAGATTCTATTTGCGGCATTAAAAACAGATGATTGACATGACACTTGAACCACAAATGTTCAATTAAACAAAAACTGTAATAACCAGTTATACATTCTACCTTCTATCCCTATCTTTGCGGCATTAGTTAAAAGACTTTCTCTCCATATTGTGTCAAAAATATACCATTGCCATGATTTCTTTCATATTAATTGCCTTTCTATTTCATTACTGATCTTGGTTATTGCATCTTTTGATCTTCTACTTCTGAATTCACATTGATATTTACAGTATTTACCCTTTCTTTCTAGATCATAAGATAACCTTCAAACTATAAATTTCTCCATTAATTTACGTAAGTTTGAAGTTAATGCTATAGATCGATAGCTTCCTGGTTTAGTCTTTCCCTGGTTTTAAAATTGGGATAACTACTGCTTATTATTTATTATATAATTTAAGTATCATTAACAATACATTATCTGATAGATGTTCAAACACATTATAACTCATCCTACCTTGCCCAGGAGCAGTATTGGCACAATTTTTTTGTACTGTTTTCAGTTCTGTAATTGTAAACTCTTATGTACAATTGTAAACTTATTACTATCTCTCTTCTTCATAATGTCTGGATTGTTTTTTTTAAGATAACTCATCTCCTTAATTCTTATTGTTCTCCCAATTCTATGTTGTGTGATCCTTCTAAAACCTTTCCTAGAATATTTGCTTTATCAATATTTTTTACGGCCTATATATCCTCCTCAATTAAAACTGATATTTGAGTTTACTCTTTCCCTTTACCCTATACCCCAGCCTTGACAGGTGTAATGAGATAATCAATGTTATTCACTTCAGCTGTCAGTGGTTTTGATGTTATGGCTGATCAGCATAGCTGTGACATTAATCACCTAATATATTATCTTTAAGGGCACATTGGTGGTTACATTCTATCTTCTTTGACTGTCTGTTTCCGTGTTTGTTGTGTCTTGCTTGTTCTTAACCATTGCCTCTTCTTTCCTGACCCCCCCCCCCACTACCACAGACCTTTACTGCCTCAGCATAAGAAACTTTATGTTCAGTCTTATATCTCTGGACTTCTGTTGCTTTTTTCTGCACCTCATACCCTCCATATGCTGCACTGTGAGGGCCTCCACAGTTACAGCATTTTAGGCCATTTGTCTCTGGACAACTGTCATATTTGTGTTCTCCTCCACATTTTGCACATCTCATTTCCCCCCTACACACTGCAGACAAATGTCCATTTCTTTGACATTTAAAACATCTATGGCATTGGGACATATCCTCTAACTGGGTATCTAATGTATCCCATTTGAACTTTTTCAGGAATTTTTCCTTCAAATGTCAACTGTATGCTCATGCTTTCTTGTCTCTGTCCCTCGTTATTCTTGTACAGTCTTCTTACATTTATAACTTTGCCTCCTTTTATATTTTACTGAATTTCATCAGTTGTTATAAGTGTAGCCCTCCTGCCAGGTGAATACCTTGCGCCTCACACAATAAAAATCTGTCTAGGGGATATTATTTCCAACACTACCCCAGTAAAGGCACATTCTCTCTCATTACATTATTTA
>CM074921.1:15601809-15612152 GCA_037576815.1 Pangasius larnaudii | reverse complement strand
TTGATAGACTTCAAAGCACTATTGTAAGTCGCTCTGGATAAGGGCGTCTGCCAAATGCCATAAATGTAAATGTAAATTGATAAAGAGGGACAGACTGACACTTCACTACTAATAATAATTACTAATGGTTCATTTAATAATAATAATGTACCCACCTCACATCGCCCTACGCTTGTTTGAGTGTTGTATCTTATGTGTTGCTTATATTTACATACAAGGTTAAAAAAGATTTTTAAAAACCCAAATCATTTTGGCACTTGTTAAGTGTCTAAAATCCTATCCTATTATTAAATGTGAATTGGTGCTGTTAAATTGGGTTCAAGTTCAAGCTCTGCCAAGAACAGAAAGCTGAGGCTGCAGTGGGCATAGACTCACCAAAACTGGTGAAGACTGTAAAAACATAGCCTGGTCTGATGAATCTCAATTTCTGCTGATGCAAACAGATGGTTGGGTAAGAATTTGGTGCCAACAGCATGAATCCATGGACACGATCTGCATAGTGTCAACAGTCCAGGCTGGTGGAGGTGATGTAATGGAGTGGGGAATGTTTTCTTGTAATGTTTCACTTTGGGCCTGTTAATATGACTTGACCTTGTGAATGAACCAGACTCAAAAGGGAACCCATCCTCATCTGGATAACACCAGCTACTGTGATTATAAATAATTTCCCTTCTATAACTGTATACTATAGTCAAAAAGTACAATTGTGTAACCAGTAACTTATGAGCTTTTTAGCAGCTTATGAATATGAGCATCAAAGTTATTCCTTAATTCATTATAGTTTTAACTTGAAGTCTATTATGTTATGCTATCAACTATCCAATGATGGAGACTTGATTGTATACCAATTGCGACTGTTCATAGCAATTGCAATCCTAAGCCATCTTTATGGTTTCTAAGTGGTACCACCCACAGTGATCTCATTGAACAATTGTTTTCACAAATGCTTGTGGTAAGTTCAGTTGTTTTAATAGACTTGTGGAGGTTCACATTATTTTGTCTGAGGTCTTGGCTGAGTTGGGCAAAAAGGTACTTTCTCTAAAGGTGTATGCTTTTAGAGCCACAGGTATGCTCCCAATTCACTCCTAATTTTGACAATTGGCCAATCAGAAGCTTCTAAAAGTCACTACATCAATTTATGCACTCTTCTAGAATGTTTAGAGTGGATGTAAACTTTTGACCTACTGGAATTCTGATATACTGTCAGGTCCATAAGTATTTGGACAATGACACAATTTTCGCAATTTGCCTCTGTATACCACTACAATAGATTTGAAATGAAGCCTTAAAGATGTGATTAAATTGTAGACTTACAGCTTTAATTCAAGGGGTTCAACAAAAATACTGCCTTAAACATATAGGAATTACAGTCATTTTTTTACAGAGTCCCTCCATTTTCACAGGCTCAAAAATAATTGGACAATTGACTGATAAGTAGTTTCATGGCCAGATGTGGCCTGTTTCCTTGTTATTTCATAACAAATTAAGGAGATAAAAGGTCTGGAGTTAATTCCAAGCATTGAAGCTACATTTGGTAGCTGTTCATGGCAACTCTCAATATGCAGTCCAAAGAGGTGTCGGTGCATGTGAAGGAGGCCTGAAAAAAAACAAAAGAGACCTAGGAAAGAGATAGCAGAATCTTTAGGAGTGGCCAAATCAACAATTTGGTACATTCCTAAAAAGAAGGAATGCACTGGTGAACTCAGCAACACCAAAAAGCCTTGCCAGTTCTGACATGAGGAAGAGAAGAGTATGGAGAAGGAACAAGGAAGAGAAGAGTATGGAGAAGGAATGGAAGGGCTCATGTTCCAAAGTATACTACGTCAAACATGTGGAGGCAGTGTTATGGCATCGGCATTTATGGTTAGTAACAGGATTAATTCTTAAGTGTATAGAGCTATACTTTCTGCTCAGATGCAGTCAAATGCTGCAAAACTGATAGGACAGCGCTTCATAGTACATAGGGATAATGACCCAAATCATGCAGCAAAACAACCCAAGGGCTTCTTACAGCAAAGAAATTAAATGTTCTTAATGGCTGATGACCTCAATGCAACTGAGCATGCTTTTCACTTACTGAAGACACAACTAAAGGCAGAAAGACCCACAAACAAGCAGCAACTGAAGGCGGCTGCAATAAAGGCCTGGCAAAGCACCTCAAGGGAGGAAACTCAGCATTTGGAGATGTCAGTGGGTTCCAGGTTGTGGGTTCGAGTCTCGGGTCCGGCAGGGATTGGAGGGGGGTGAGGGTGAATGACCAGCGCTCTCCTCCACCCTCAATACCACGACTGAGGTGAGACCCTTGAGCAAGGCACCGAACCCCCAACTGCTCCCCAGGTGCTGCAGCTAAAATGGCTGCCCACTGCTCCGGGTGTGTGTGTTCACTACTGTGTGTGTGCACTTGGATGGGTTAAATACAGAGTACAAATTCCGAGTATGGGTCACCATACTTGGCCCCATGTCATTTCACATTTCATTTCATTTTTGATTGCTTCATTTCAAATCCATTGTGGTGGCGTACAGAGGCAAAATTGCAAATATTGTGCCACTGTCCAAATACTTAAGGACACGACTATAGCTATGTATTTAAATGATTTTAAAATGACCTCTGTCATGAAAAAGTAGATACCCTAAATGACTTGCCAAAACAAATCAGAAACAGAATGACTTTATTTACCAAATGTATATGTATACAGGGATTTAATTTAGCAAATTAGCACGAAAAACATATAACGTGCAATAAGCATGTAAACCTACAGAGGAACAGGCCAACAAAGAGTGCCTCACAATGCTGTACAATAAACAATACATATAAAACAAAATCCACATACACAAACCACAAAGTCAGGGTCAGTTCTGCTTATACATACATATTATACATACATGTTGTGGATGGTTTGTTAACCAACTGGGAGAAGAGCAACCTGGGGAAAAAAGCTGTTGGAAAAAAAACTGTTCAAATGTCATGTGGTACTGGTTCTTATAGAGTGGTACCGTTTACCTGAAGGGAGTTTATGAAACAAATAGTTCCCCGTGTGTTCAGTCCAGGGAGATTTTCTCATCTGATTTCGGTCCTAATGTCATGCAGCTGCTGTATCGACAGCTGCTGCTGGTCAGTCAGCCTTTCAGTGGTGTGCACAATTCACTGCAATCTGGTCTTTAAACAGGAGAACACTGATCTGAACTGTACACTTATTGATGATGATGATGATGAGCTTTCCTGATTATGGTTTTTGTTTTTATTACCCATTTGAGGTCTTTGGAGATGCTGGTTCTTAGGAGTTTGAACGACTCCACCTTACTGACTGCATGGTTGTTGATTTCCAGGGTTTGATGGGGAGTTGTGTTCTTATGAAAATCAATCACCATCTTCACTGTTTTTTTTTTGTTTGTTTGTTTGTTTGTTTTTGTGTATTGAGCTAGAGGTTATTCTCAGTACACCATGAAGCCAGATGGGCCACTTCTGTCCTACAGGCAGCCTCATATAATATGCCAATGAGGTCTATTTTAGCTGTGTCAACCCATCAAAACTGTTCATTGGTGGGATCCCTCAGAGACAGGGGTTGGCCTCAGAAAGAAACCTAAGTTGCATCCAGTGGCATTCTTCAAGAAATTTTCCCCTGCCGACAGGAATTATGACATTGGCAATAGAGAGCTACTCACAGTTAAACTGGCTTTAGATGAATGGAGACACTGGTTAGAGAGCATCCTACACCTCTTCCTAACCTTCTTTGATCACAAAAACCTGGAATATCTGAAACAGCCAAATGGCTAAACTCCTACATTGGAGTTTTCATATAGACGTGGCCTCAAGAATGTCAAAACAGCACTGAGCATGTCTATAATTTGCATAGCTAAAAAGCTTGATTTTGGTTTGATTTTGGTTGACCACGAAACATAGTTTCAGTGATGCTTATAAAGGTTCATGTGCAACGTTTCCAAACAGTTTAAACTTTTTTAGACTTTTTTTTTTAATTTGTTATGTTAAGGCCATGATTGTGATACATGGTATGTTTAAGTTTCCTCATGGCAAACAAACATGTGGACAGTCTTATATTGGACAAGATGGCATTGTTTGCATTTTTATAATTTCAAAAATTATTTAAAATACTATTCTTATAATAATTATATGGTGTTTAAATGAAAGTTTATAAATGAAATCTGCATTTATTGCAGATTTTATGCAATAATTCTGAAGCTGACTGTATCTTATTGTACTACTAAATGTTACTAAGTGTAATTACCATCAGCTAGTTTATCCATGTGAATGTATGTACAATCCCTATAACAACTGTCGTTTGTCCCACATTACAGTTTGAACTGGAATGATTTAATATTAAAAAGGTGAGCATGCTAAAAAAAAAGGGACATAGATGGTGCTCAAAGATTCTCTCCTTTGTTGTCTGCAACTATTTCACCCTCCTATACTGAAAAGGAGGTAACTGAATTTACTTATTAATTCAAATGTGTACATTGGTTCCATGTGAATGAATTAAGCTGTATTAACACAATTTATTTTTGTATAGCCAACATGATTTGATCATGTATATTCAAAGACTTGAAATAATATCAAACCTTGTGAAGTCACCTGAGCACAGGATCAAACCCAGGACTCTCGGGTTGTGAGATGGCAACATGACCTGCTGTGCTGTCTTTTCTTCCTCTCAGCACCAACATCCTCACAATATTTTACAACATAATTGTTAATACAACAAAATGTTGCTACATGAATTGATTACACACACTCTACATAATTCAAACTAGTAGATTAGATACTTGTTTAAATTAAATTTAGTATAAGCAATGAAATTACATTTTGATGAGAAACTAAATATTTTTATGTAAACTATATTAAATATTTTCTCTTAAACCTGATCGACCAGTACCCTTTTTCCAGTGTAGTCAGGGTAGATCGGGAGCAGGTTTTCCACTCGTCTGAGGGATTTCATTGGTTTGCATCACATAAGGACCCTTGAATTAGTGACAAAATATCTTCAAGACTTGCTATCAAACAGCGCAAAGTGACCTGAATTAAGAACCTTCACAGACATTATATGCTGAATATTTTAACTGATTTTGATCAAACTTTTACAGAAATAACACAATTTAACAATTTAAAATGGTAAAGACAACAAACTTAGCATTTTCTGTAAGTTTGATCTTGATTAAAGCATAACAGGAGTGTGGAACATTTCACCAAAAGCAAGTGGGAAGATACCCTATGGGACTGTTTGAGTTTGCCTATGCTACCTTTTGTGTTTAACTCACAGAGGCTGCTGATTGCATCAGACAGTCTGAACAGTGTAATTGAGACTCCAGAGATCCAGTCCCATCCACTCCCATCTTCAAAGCTTCACCATTCTCTATCATGACCATGCTGGCTACCCTCCCATAATGCACTCTTCCTGCTGCAATCTCCTGTAATACTTTCAGAGCCACCCAGCACAGCTCTCTCTGTTGCCTGGCAACCAGATACACTACACCATCAGTAGAGATGGCGTGAGACTCAGTAGTACACACACACACACACACACACACACACACACATACAAATGTAACTGGATCTCTAGCTGTGTCAGTTACAATTACACAACAATGACAGAATGTATTATAGCCGGGAAAGCAGTGGAAAAACTGATTCCCCCTCCCCCCCATAAAGCCTGCTTGCTAACAAAAGTGTGTGCAAGAGGGAGAACCTACAACTCTTGCACAAAGGAAAAAGATCTGCTGTGAAATCTTGTTAAAGATTGCCTACATTATTGCTCCTCTTTGCACCATGCAGTTTGTGCATCCACTGGTGTATCAAGGGGAGAAGCTAATTGATTTCTTCTCAGGGGAGTGAGTTTCATCATGCATTGTTTTTAAACCCCTCTCTTAGACACACTCTTCTTACAGGGTTACTAAATTCTCTGACAAAAACAAGAAACCATATTAATACACAATTAAAACAAAGGCAGTTTCTTAAAATAGCCAAAAATATAGAGTGTAGAAACAGAAACATTCTGTATCCTCATCACTTAAAAACAACGGCCTCTACCAAATATGCCACCTACATTTATGGTAAGATAGCTGTCACATTGTCATTTTCATTACTAGTCTATAAGGCACTGTAAGAATATATGTAGACTTGTTAACAGACTTGAGCCTGAAAAATGTGTGCACAACACAGGAGAGTTGTTAAAAAAAAACAGTCCAGGGTTTCAGTTAAGATTAGAAAGTCTTCCTGGAATATGCTTATTTAGGTAGGGTGCTTTGGTGATAGATCAAAAACTTATCTCTGTGAGATCGCATCAAACAATATCCAATGGCCTGCTCTGTTTCCAAAATTCTCCTCTGGAAACGGTCCCTATCCCGAGCGTGCTCCTCCCATGGCCCCTTACGGCACGCTTGAAGAGCAAACGACCAGGCTCGCATCTTGTGAATTTGTACAACTGGAGAGAATTTCACCTGAAAAAGGAGACATAATATACACAGTCAGCACTCAGTTCAAAAAGTAAAAAAAATAATAATAATAAATTATGCAACCCATTGTAGGGCTGTGAATATATTACATAACTAATTCAAGTACTTGTACTACACATCAGTTTTGACAGTATATAACTTGTGTGTACTTGCAACAAGGTAACATTAACTATCTATAAAAGGCTGATGGAAAACAGAAAAAAGTCAGTTAACTGTAAATATACAAGGGATAAGTCTACACACCCCTGTTAAAACTGTAGATTTTTATGAAGCAAAAAAAAAATTAAACCAGGATCAATCATGTCAAATGTTTTTCCACATTGAATGTCATATAGCAACCAGCAATATTAAAGTGAAACAACATATAGAAACATTTTAGGGGGAAAAAAAACGTACAATAACCTGGCTGAATAAGTGTGCACACCCTTTTATAATGGGGCATGTGACTGGGCTCAGAATTAACCGAGTTTTAATTAATTGAGAATTAATTGAGTTTGAATCATATTCAATCATATTCAAACTCAAGTATTTATTATGCACCTGTTATCAGTGAAGCTGTCTGATTAACCCCAAATAAAGATCAACTGTTTCTTTAGGACTTCTTGACATTACTTGCATGTACAGAATCTTATTCTCAAAAGGTATCCATCAGGAGAGGGGTACAAATGAATTTCCAAAACACTAGATGTACCATGGAACACAATGAAGGCCATCAACAACAAATTGAGAAAATTGGGCACCATAGTGACATTACCAAGAATGAGGACATTTCTCCCAAACTGATGAGAGGGCAAAGCGAAAGCCTATCAGTACAGTCAACAACACTCTCTCGTATTTTTCACATTTTCTGGGCTATGGGGCAGGGTAGCTAGATGGAAGCCATTTCTCACATAAAAAAATAAATAAATTCCAACCTGCGTAAATTTTGCCAAAACATCATCACCCCAAACCATGTCAACACAAAATGTGTTATGGTCTGATGAGACCAAGGTAGAACTTTTTGGGTGCACAAATAAGACAGCTTATTACCCAATGAACACCATACAACATCATGCTATGGGACTGCTTCTTTTCAGCTAGGACTGGGGTTCTAGTCAAGATGGAGCGAATCATAGATAAGTCCAAATACCAACCTATTTTGCCAAAACAAATTTGCAGGCCACTGTCAAACAGATGAAGACATTTCACCTTCCAGCATGATAATGACCCAAAGCACAATTCCAAATACAAAAAATGAATGGCTTCAGAAGGTAAAGATCAAAGTTTTGGAATGGCCCAGTCAGAGCCCAGAACTAAATCCTATCAAAAACCCATGGAGTCAGTTAAAGACTGTTCACAGGAGATATCCTTGCAATTTGATAGACTTGTAGCATTTTAACAAGGAAGAGTGGAATACAATAAAGATGTGCTAAGATGGTAGACTTTCCCAAAAAGATTAAGTGCTGTATTACAAGCAAAAGATGCTTTAATAATGTATTAGTGTGTATTAGTGTGCACATTTCATTGAGGAGTACATGATAAATACTTTTTTAGTTTGAATGTCCAAGCAGTCACATTACCCACACTTATACAATTAGGTTATTGTAAGGTTTTCTTTTCTTTTTCTTTTATTTCCCCCCTTCAATCTGTTTGTCACTTGAATTTTATTTGTTTAGCATATCACATTAAAGGTGGCAAAAAATATGACATGATTTATCTTGGTTTCATTTTTTTTACATCACAAAAACCTGCAATTTTAAAAGAGGTGTTTAGACTTTTTATATTTGCTGTACCTCCATACGCTACAGTCATTAAGCAAACAGAAAAACCAAACAAAAATGGTAACCTATGCCATTATTTATTTATATAAATTTACTTCATGCAGCTGTATAAAGATTCCTCTAATTCCACTATTAAATATATTAAGCATCACTGTGATAAATAAATGGATGTTTATATTATGATTATTATTAGTAGTAGTAGTAGTAGTAGTAGTAGGTAGTAGTATAATTATAATTATTGTTACCTGTTTCACAGTAGAAATTTTCTTTGTGATGATGGCATCAACAGTCTTATTTATGGGCCTTTTCCAGGGCACTTTAGCTGGCTTCTCCACACACAACTGAGGACACCGGTGACTGACAACTTGCCTTTGTATTAAAAATGGCTTGGGACATCTAGTGCTTTTGGGGTCTCTGGATATTTTAAGGCTTTTCTCATGGGAGTCTGTAAATGCATGTGCACTGTTGAGAGGACCTCTAAAATTCAATGGGTGGTAAGGGTCGTCATCCCGAGACAGAGACTTCCACAATGCCTCTTCTTCGTCTTCTGAGTTGACAGTCCCAGTGTTTCCTTGCTCACTAGAATCTGAGCAACAGGACACACTAGATGGTGTTGATGTGAACTCATTTCTTTGCTGACTTGATCCTGTTTGTGTTCTCTGTCTATTAGCAACTGCACTGGACATACATGCTTTGAAGTGCAGTGGGTGGTATGGATCATTAGAACACCTAAGAAGATCCCAGAGCCCATCGCTATCTTCTCGCTCCCTATCTATGGAGGAACTGTCTGAGCTGCCCCAGCTAAACTCGCTATCTGAACTTTGACTTTTGACCTTTATCCTTGAAAAATTACATTCCAGTCCTGTACAACAATCATTCTGTTTCTGAACATCCTTCTCATAAAGGCTCGGTACACATTCTTCATCTACTCTACTCTCTAAGCCTGTATGAAAATTCCAGTCAAACCTGTGCTTCCAGCCAAACTGCTCTCCTACACACACATCTTCATTATCATTGAGACACTCGGTTGCACAGGATACTAAATTGTCCACCAGTGAGCAGCAGAGATCATCATTCACAAGACTGGATAGAACAGACCTGGAATGTGAGTTTAGGTTGAAAGGATCCTTGTTAAACCTTGACAGAGGACTCGGACCTGCCACTACAACGTTCTTGTTGCTTTCAAACAGTGATGACAGGAGAAAACCTTCGGTATCACCATGGCTATTCGTCATGTGTTGAATATGTTCTCCTGTGTCATCTGTGATGCGCAGGTGTACTTCAAACCTGAACATCTGGAAAACTTAGCAACAAACAAAAGAGCTTTAAAAAAGGACACATGGTAACACTTTATTCTAAGGAACACATTTAAGGGGTTTATTAAGATTTTGTTCTTTGTTCAGTAAAGTCCAAATTAGACACTTGTAAACAGTTTATTTACTATGAATTACACTTTACTTATAAACACTTGTATTGGTTCTAATAGAGGATCTGTTGTGTGAAAATGACTAATAAATGCATTAATATGTGTGGTAATTTAGTAAATGCCACTGTTCTGTAAGCTGCTGAGGATGGATTAATAAGCTAAATTCACATCTTATTAGTGTATAATTGGCAAATGTTATACCTTTAGGTTCTAGATGGTGTTCTAGTGACTTCTGCAGATTACTGAAGGCACTACTGTGTCCCATATTCTAGTATTCATACACATTTCAGTATTAATTATTTCAACTCCTATTTAATAAAGACTTTTTTCATCAGAGTTAAAACTATTTTTGGTTTTGTGCAAGATACTGAACTTGGTATTCAACCTTTTTTTTTTCCTACCAAAAAGACATTAAATAAAGTAGACGTGTATAGGATGCAAACTAACTTATTGAAAATTTGTTTAGTGCTGTTTTGCTTCTAATTAATGATAATTAAAACTCTACTTTATAAAATAACTAATAACTTATTTATGCAGTAATTCCTTATTTTCTCAAGGATATATTTTGTAGATTGGAATTTAAACATTTAATAAACAATTAAATATTGTACTGGTACTGGTGGAATGAAGAACCAAGGAGGACAAAAACAAATTCAGCAGCATAGCTAGTTATCTATCTATCTATCTATCTATCT
>CM074921.1:15556607-15567349 GCA_037576815.1 Pangasius larnaudii | reverse complement strand
CACTCCAGAGAACGCGTCTCCACTGCTCTAGAGTCCAGTGGCGGCGTGCTTTACACCACTGCATCCGACGCTTTGCAGAACACACAGTGCATTACAGCTTGCTCTGTAGCTGCAGACCGTTCAGAGTGCCCATGCTGACCCTGTCCACCGCTGAAGGTGCCTACAATGGGTACGCCTGGTCTGATGAATCATGTTTTCTTTTACATCATGTGGATGGCAGGGCACGTGTGCATTGACGGCACCAGGATGCACTATGGGGAAAAAGGCAAGCCAACAGAGGCAGTGTGATGCTCTGGGTAATCTTGGGTCCTGGCATTCATTCATGTGGACATGTACCACCTACATAAATGTTGCTGCAGACCCCTTCATGGCAACGTTATTCAATCATTGCAGTGGTCTTTTTCAGCAGGATAATGCCTGAAAAAGATGCCTGCTTCCTTTTGATAGAAGATGCCTGCATACCTATAGTCTGTCCCCACCCCCCCACCCCCCCCACCCCCCACCCCCCACCCCCAACCTGTTTCAATCAAGCTACATATGCTACTGCTGCTGCTGGATGAAATGCCTGCCCTACATACATGCCTGGCCCATTCTGATGCTTGTGCTTGGAGCTTTCTTCACCTGAAAATCACTCACTTCTGCTGAGGATTGCCCCACATTAGCCAGTAAAATTGCTGGGGACAGTACTAGATGAATACCCTAAAGATGGTTGTGGATGGTCTCACTTAACGATAGTTTAATGATTGCACTTGCTAGAAACTGTCTTTGCTCAAGTTTTATTGATTATACAGTTGATAACTTGGGTGCCTCGTGCTTGTACTGATGATCCTTCCAACACACTTAGCACTGCTTGACACTACAGAATACAGTTCTGAAAGAGTAATGACTGTTAATCATGCTGTCTGGTGTCACCCAGAAGAGGAAAGGTTCTCTTTTGAGTCTGGTTTCTCTCAAGGTTTCTTCATGTTATCTCAGGGAGTTCTTCCCTCGTCACCACTGCCTCTGGGTTGCTAATTAGGAATAAATCTATATCTGGATATCTGTAGAGCTGCTTTGTGACAATGTATATTGTTATAAGCACTACATAAATAAAACTGAATCGAATGGAATTAAACTAAATTAACTGAAATAGTTCACTAGGTAAGAGTAAAATCCTTTTCAGAACACAAGTCAATGTTTGGAATCTAGTCACAGAGACTACTAGTGAGATTAGTAAGTAAGCAGATTGTAACTTATTTCCAAAAGTACACTTGAAAGAATATTTCCCATAAGTAATTTTTAAGTAATAAATCTACTTATCTAAGAAAATTCCACATAAGCACATGAAAAATGTGAATGTGAGAATGGACATGTCGGCTATTACATTTATCATTTTAACAGCAGTGTGAACGATACACAGTCTTATTTTCTTCTGATGCTGCTAAAAGTTACCCACTAAATTAGTTAATCAACAGAAATGTAGGAATCTAGGTAACTGTGCCATCTGGGAAACATTCTGACCATTGAACAATAGCTTGAAAGGACACGCCAATTTACTTTTGCAAAAAGACACTGAACAGAATGTTTGGTAAACTCCAGAGTGTATTTCCTATAAATGGGTCAAAAAAGATTTACGGCACTGAGGTCGTTTCCCTTTACTCTTTAAAAGGTATGTCTAACATCTCAACATGACTCCACTTTGTGCAGTTGAAGTACACAAAGTTCACATGCTAATGACACCAGACTAAAGATGTTTTTAAAGGTGAAAATTTTTAAGTCATACAACAACAGACAGAACCATCAAATCCTGTCAAAACATTTGCCTTAGCTAAATTTTCTAGGACGCCTGCTGAAAAATTACTGAACAATTCTGTTAGTGTATCATATAGCTCAATTGCAAAGGATCTGCTGGGACAGCTCAGGTTTTTCTTTGTAGTTATGAGGAAGAATTGCAACATTACTATAAGATTGATTATTTTAAAGATGTGAAAAACATGCGTCACAACAATGTCCCTTGGTATGTTTTGGACCAAGAAGTACGAAAACATAAGACATGTTGAAGCTGACGGTGGCAAAAAAGCAGTCAAGGTGTTTCCTCACTCCTTGCGAAAGGTGTTTCCTTCATTCAGGGCAGAGAGAGGAGCCACTGTTATCCAAAATTGAGAAGACAAACCTGTGTCCTCATCAGTTGCTGAAGAACTGAGTATGTGGACTGAGAGGAAAGTTTGTGACATTTGAGGGGCAGAGTCAGTCTGTAACATACCACAAGGATGCTGTGTACCACACACTTCAAAAGGATTAGAGATCTCTACTTGGGCCCAAAACTTTTTCCTGTGACACTTACAGCTGAAACACAATGAAGCAGGTATAGACCAATAAGCAAAGGCTCACACACAGCAACACACACAGAATGGATGTACAACCTCCACTTTGCCCAATGTAAGCTCCAATCTTTGCTTTTTTATACTAAAAATATTTCCTTTAAATTTTGTTTGTCCACCCCTATACAATTTCTTTTTTTAAAGAAAGCCTATATGCTATCCAACACACACTGTCATACCATTACCACAGTTTTAGTAGTATTTGGATTCTCATAGCCAAGTAAGGCCTTAGCCTGAATTAGTCTCTGGAAGACTAAATGTTAAAGTCAAAGTCATAGTCAAACTTTATTTTTGCTGATATGATCAGGTAACACTGATCTAGGGTCTGCGTGGTTAAAATCTCCAGCCAGGATGAAAAATCCATCCAGGTGTGTTCTCTGTTGTTCACTGATGGCATGGTACAGTGCGCTGAGTGCCTCATTCCTATCGTTGTTGTTAGGACTGGGTGGAATGTAAACAGCGACCAGCAGAATCACTGTGAACTCCCTCGGAATGTAGAAAGGTCGGCATTTGACGATTATAAACTCCATAAGGGGAGAGCAGTGTCTGCAGACTACCACATTATCCCAACACCAAGTATCATTGATGTAAACAGAGACCCCGCCACCGCGGGTGTTACCGCTCTCGGCCGTTTGGTCTGCTCGGGAACGTTAGCTGATCAAGCTGAATGGCGGAGTCAGGAATATTGTCGTTGAGCCACGTCTCCATAAATATAAGGACACAGCTGAGAAGATCTCAGTAGCCATATGTGGTCCATTTTATTGTCGAAAGAGCTTTCGTTGGCAAGCAGGATGGTTGGAATAGCCGGCTTGTGTGGGCTAGCGGTAATCCCAAGCCCCGAAGCTCTTCAGCGTGCGTGGAGTTTAACTCGCAAATAAAAGTTCTGTTTATCTCTAACAGAAACGACCGATTGTAAATGTGCCTAGAGACAGACAAACGTGACGAACACTTACTGAAACACAATGACTTACACGAAGGTAAACATGTAAACACCATATTTTCGGGACTGAGAGGAGCCGCTGCGTCTGCACGTGCCACCATCTTGCATACGTCCATGCGGGGAAATGCTATAAAATGATAAATGTTAAAACTGATAAAATGTTATAAAAGGCCTTTTGAATATATGAACAAGTCTTCTGGGGTTTCCGATTATAGAATATTAACAGGCATCCATCCTCTATAAGATATCTGAGGAAGGACCCACTTCCTTCTCTTGAGCTGTCCTACAACGTGCTGCTAAGCCTTCCCATGTTTGTTTTTTATGTATTCATCAATTACAAAGAAGATTCCAGCAATTTTAAAACAATCACTGTTCCATCCACATTGTTGTGGAAGCTGGAGGTCCTTTGTTGCAGCAGTCCCCAATAAGTAAAGCTGTGCATTTGTCTCCGATAATTCAGGCAGACGGTCTTTTACAATCCTCCTGACCCTGGTCTTGCATCGCCGGTTGTAGATGTTTGTGACACAGGGGAGAGAATTCCTGATGGGCTTCTATGCTGCCCTCACCACTCTTTTACCAAGGTTTTACCAGAACTGGTTAACACCAGGAAAGCATGCAGTCTGGACAACATCCCTGGATGTGTGGCAAAATCCAGACTGGGTAGTGATACAGAATCCAAATTTTAAAACTCCTTTCATTGGCATCAGTGTCAACACAAAAGAAGTGTCCCTTGATCAATGATTCTTTGACATCATACCAGTCACAGCCAATTAACATCCAGAAACCTCTCTGAAATTCTGCAGAAAGACCATCCAGACTAGGTGATTTGTCACTGTTCTGTTTTTGCACAGCTCTTGTTATTCACTAAAAGTCAGCGGCTTTCTAAATCCAATCATTCCTCCTCGGAAACTTGTGGTAGGCTGCACTGTTTCTCTGCCCTGTGTTTACTTGTAGCTGATGGATGTTTCCTCTCTCTAGTCTTTTTTATAATCCAAAAAATAGAGTTGTAGGGGCATCCATATCTTTCAACTGGATGAGAGTAACAAGGTATAGTTATATAGAGACAGCTATAGTAATATAAGGGTAGTCTGACAGGTGCTGAAATAGAACTGGCAAAAAATCTACCCTTATTGCTGGCTTCAACATAGCAATGAACAAGGCCCTCTTGACACATTATTTGAATTTACTTTTAGCCATGTTACTATTTACTGAAGGTCTCTCTCCATAAATCAACAATATTATAATTATTACTACTTCAGGTGAACATGGATGGGGGGGTCTGTGATTTCTGTCTAGGATATGGTCTAAAGTACAGTTATAATCACCTCCTAATACAACAGTACTTTCATGAGAAACTTTTGAAAGTGACTGATAATTTTTTTTTAAAGAAATCTACACATTTATGTCCAAAATGTGGGACTTCTAAATTTAAAAAAAAAAAAAAAACTGTCTTGCCTAAAATGATATCTATGTAAAAATATATTTTCCATTACAATCAATGCCCACACTCTCTCATCTTGAAAAAAAAATCTGCAAAGGACACTCTTCAGGTGCGCTTTAACACCTCATTACCAAAATAAATCTGGAATTACAAGTCAATTCAATCTTATTTGTACAGCTTTACAAAAATATATAAAGCCCGGATATACATTTTAAATTTATAAATTTATCCCTAATGAGCAAGCCAGAGGTGAAGGTGGCAAGGAAAAACTCCCTGAGACGATATGTGGAAGAAACCTTGAGATGAACCAGACTTAAAATGGAACCCATCCTCATCTGGGTGACACCGGATAGTGCAAATGTAAATAATTCCTTTTATAACTGGATACTATATAGTCAAAAGTGCAATTGGGTAACCAGGAACCTATGAGCTTATGAGCAACTTATGAACATGAGCACCAGAGTCATTTCTGAATTCATTATAGTTTTAACCTGAAGTCTATTTTGTTGAAGTTATCAACTGTTCTCCAAAGATGGAGACTTGAGTGCAAAACTGTTTGTAACAATTGCAGTCCTAAGGCTATCCAAGACCTTGTTTATTGTTTTTATGTGGTATCATTTACAGGAATTTGATATCTAATATCAAAAGAGAATGGGCATCCTTGACTGAAGTGATTCTCCAGGAACTACTACAGGAAAGCTGTACTAAGAGGGAAATATCCTACTGGTTTATATGAAAAAGAAAGACACTGAAAAGGATCTAAATTAGAACAGAATATTAAGGAATAGGAGATTTTGATGGAAAATAAACCAAAAGAAAACACTGAAAAATTCAAATAAATGGAACATAATAGAGCTGCAAGCTGTGATCAGCAGGATCACACTCCTTTAAGTAGTTTGGCACTAAGTTTGCAAAGACAGGCCAAAAATCATTATACTAGGTTGCAAAGGTACATTCACGGTACAAACGACTGATCTCCTGGGATTTTCTCAGTTTCTAGAGTATACACAGAATGGTGCGAAAGACAAAAACACTGAGTGCGTGACAGTTCTGTGGGTGGAAACGCCTTGTTGCTAGAGCTCAGAGGAGCTCCACCGCACTACACACTGCCCTCAGTCATTTAGAACAGAGGAACACCTACATGAGAATGCTGTTTGTAAATTACAGTTCAATACCATAGTTCCCTCAAAACCTGGCATAAGCTCAGGGAATCTGGCCTAAATAAATCTTTATGGAACTGGATCTCCAGTTTTCTGACTGGCCACCAGCAGGTGGTGAGGATTGGCTCCAACTCTTCCTCTCCATTAACTCTCAGTACAGGTGCTCCACATGGATGTGTGCTAAGTCATCTCGGCTACTCCCTGTATACTTATGACTGTGTAGTCATGCACAACTCCAATGTCATCATATTTGCTGATGACACAATTGTCATAGGCCTGATCTCAAACAAGGGCCAAATTGTGATGGCTAGACTGGGTCAGAGCGTCTCCAAAATGGCAGGTCTTGTGGGGTGTTCCCAGTATGGAGTGGTTAGTATCTACCAAAAGAGGTCCAAGGAAGGACAACTGGTGAACCAGCGACAGGGTCATGGGCGCCCAAGGCTCACTGATGCATGTGGGGAGCGAGGGGTAGGCCTTCTGCTCCTATCCCACAGAAGAGCTAGTATAGCACAAATTGCTGAAAAAGTTAATGCTGGCTATGATAGAAAAGTGTCAAAACACACAGTGCATTGCAGCTTGCTGTGTATGAGGCTGCATAGCCGTAGACCGGTCAGAGTTCCCATGCTGACCCCTGTCTGCCATCGAAAGTGCCTACAATGGGCATATGAGAATCAGAACTGGGCCAGTGGAGCAATGGAAGAAGGTAGCCTGGTCTGGCCTGATTTTCTTTAATGGCTTACCTGGGGAAGAGATGGCACCATAATTCACTATGGGAAGAAGGCAAGCTTGGCAGAGGCAGTGTGGTGCTCTGGGTAATGCTCTGCTGGGAAACCTTGGGTTCTGGCATTCATGTGGATGTTACCTTGACATACCTAAATATTGCTGCGGACAAAGTACTCCCCTTCATGGCAATATTCCCTAAAGGCAGTGGACTCTTTCAGCAGCAGCAGTTTTGGCAGCACAAGGGGGACCCACACAATATTAGGTAGGTGGTTTTAATATTATGGCTGATCAGTGTAGAATTTCATAACATAGCCACAGTTTTTAAAGAATATCATTCTAAACATTGTAGACTGAATAAAACAAATGTTCATTACTGTTTAAAATATTATACATCCACACAGTACAGAAAATATACAAATCTACATGGAAATTACTGTAAAGTACCTACTGTACTAAATGGCATATGAAAGCCATGAAATAGTTTTCAGGATGCCACCTTCCATGTGGGAAAAATAAGGGACATCCCCATGCCCCAGTGTGAAAATATTCTTTGCTTCTATGGATTAATTATTGTATTATTTCAACAACATGTATAACATCATAAAATAATAATGAATTGATATTGCGTGGATTATTGAGTAGAAAAGGGATATTTTGCTCCTTTTTTGTTTTTAAGCAAAAACTTTAATTATATCATTTATGAATTACAATTTACACCAACCAGCCATAACATTAAAACCACTGTGTAGGTCCCCTTTGTGCCACCAAAACAGCTCTGACCCATCAAGGCATGGACTTCACAAGACATCTGAAGGTGGGCTGTGGTACCTGGCACCAAGAAGTTAGCAGCAGATTCTTTAAGACCTGTAAGTCCTTGAAAACTTTGTCATGTTCCTCAAGCCATTCCTGAACAGTTTTCACAGTGTAGCAGGGCACTTTACCCAGCTGAAAGAGGCCACTGCCATTAAGGAATACTGTTGCCATGAAGTCAAGTGGTCAAATGGCTTTATTGTCATTTCAACCATATACAGCTAGCTAGTACACAGTGAAACGAAACAACGTTGCTCCATGGTGCTATATAACACAGAAGTAGAAGAGACTATGTTTTAAAAAAAAAAGTAAAGTGCACATGCAAACATGTGTAGACAGCACAAGAGAGTACAATGACTACCAAAACAGGACAATAGGCACAGTAAGATACAGTGTTGCGCCGACTAGTACACAGTTTTAGTAAGAAAGTGACTCAGATGTGCAGTAGTGCAAAAGACTAACAATAAAAGTTGTTGTAAATGTAAACATAAGGGATAGCAGCCAGGTAGAGAGTATAAAAAATTATATACAGTATTTTATAAATATTGTGGCAGTGAAAATGCAGGTAGTGAATACAGAGAAGTACAAAAATTGCAAAATGAATGGGATGGTGTTCAGCTGAGTGTGTGTGTTGTCAGTCCAGTCTCTGAGTGTTGAGGAGTATGATGGCTTGGGGGAAGGAACTGTTGCACAGTCTGGCAAATGTTTTGTAGGTACTAACTACTGCATACCGTTAACACCCCACAAGACCTGCCATTTTGGAGATGCTCTGACCCAGTCGTATAGCCATCACAATTTGGCCCTTGTCAAAGTCATTTAGATCCTTACACTTTTTTCCTGTTTCCAACACAACAACTTCGAGCCTAATATAATACATCGTGCCCCAAAAGTCTCCGTATACACGAGAAATTTATACTTGTCTTCCAAAATGTCTTCACACTTGTGTGTGTGTGCTTATTTTTTTTTTTTTTTCCAGATAGCCTTTAAGAATGCCTTTGACAAAAGAGGACATATTGAAATCATTCTCATGGCTAGATCGGGAAGCTGTCGCAAGGTTGCAATGGACTTTAACAGGAAAAATGGCAAGCACATCACACACTACACTGTTGCCAAACTTAACAGATTCAAAAAGACTGGACCAACCAAGAAGTGGAAGTCCACAGACATTCCTTAATGAAGGCACAACTGACGTGGTCCTGGCATTCATAGTCCCCTATGTATGGAGACTTTTAGGACTCCCTGTAGTTAGCCTCATGTTAGCTGACTTTTTTTTGTTTAAGCAAACTTTGCTACCGGTTTACACAATATATTTATTAGCATAAGAGCCTAATTATGGCTAATTTCTTCCATCAGAAGATCATTTTCATATTCATGACCTGTCTCAAATTTAGACCTATTTTAACAGCCCCTTGCATTTCCCAGGCGAACTTTTTTGGAAGACCTTTTTTTTTTTTAAATAAATAAATAAATAAATAAATAAATTAAAAAAAAAAAACAAAAAAAAAACAGGGCAATGATGACGTTGACATGCAATCTCATACAGCATGTGCCCATTGTTCTCTGCCCCATAAAACCGATTTTGAGTTTCTAGATTATTTTTTGTGAAACTGCTTTGAGTTTTATATTATGTTGTATCCTCATCTTATCATCATCAAGGAAAACTTAAATCGAGATTGTTTTGTCACCCAGCACTTGTTGGGTCTGCATGGTTCATTTTAAGACATAAGAAAGAATGTCAGAGTTAACACAGATAATTGTTCCTTCAAGGCACGTATCTTATCTCCTTGTGTATATGTTTCTTTATGTCCTTAGTCTCAATGAGTTCAATATTGAGTAAAACCATTGTTTGTGATCCAAACACCCGGATTACTCTGTGTGCCTTGTAAATTAGATCTTTGCTATTGACACTGTAGTTTGGTTTATGTTTAGATTTAGCTGCCTGCTTTTTGCATGGTTTGCTGAATGTTGTTGATTAACTTAAGTAATTACATCCATATCAGGCAACAGGTGTAGGAATTACATCATTTTTAATATGGACAAAAAGTAAATGGACAATCAATCGTAAACTGAATTGCTATTTTAATACTTGGATGCACATTCTTTGCAGATACGCCTGCCTCCTAGAGGGCGTTCTTGATGTGGCCAACTGATGTGAAGGGGTTTTTCTTCACCAGTGAAAAAATTCTTATGTCACTCAATATTCTGGCATCATTTTTCGTAGGCTTCCAGGCTTTTTGGAGTTTCTGAGTTCACCAGTGCTTTATTTCTTTTTAATATTGTACCAAATGGTTGATTTGACCACACCTAATGTTTTTGCTGTCTCTCTAATAGGTTTGTTTTGATTTTACATCCCAATGATGGCTTGCTTCATTGGCAAAGACAGCTCTATGGACTTCATATTTAGAGTTAACAGCAACAGATACCAGTGTATATAAACCTACATGTTAAAATCTACAAACATGAAATATTCTAGTACTTAATATGTCCACCATTAGTTTTAAGTACTGCACTGATTCTTGGTGTCATCGAGTGTACAAGTTCACAGCATGTTGTCATGTCTATCCTTCTCCACTCCTCCTTGAGTGCCTTGATGGTGGATAGGGAGTGCTGCACAACTTGACTCTTTTGCCAGTTTGAGGCAACTGCTTTGCAATTTTCCTGCACTTTTCTAATAAAAAAATAAGTCATTAAAAGGTAAGCAATTTCACTGCATTTTGAAATTGTTAGCAATTTCACTCCAACTTCCTCAGCCCAATGTTGCACAGCATTGTATTGCACATAAACTGAACATATCTGTATTTCCATACTGTTGCTGCCATCTATCTTTTATATTCTTTCTATTTTTTATGTTTTTTCCTTTTCTAAACGTAAATTCTGGCTTATTTAAATTCTATTTTTATGTCACAGACAGTCATAGAAAGCATTTCACTGCACGTTGTACTGTGTGTGTGACCAATAAAATTATAATTTGACAGCTTACAAAAGATGTTATGAATGTTTCAGGGTTCTTGTTACAAGACCATTCTTATTAAACTTTTCTATTACTTCAGTCACCAGACAATTCTCTCCCATGTGGTGGCACTGTCAGCAATAAATCTGGGAGTGACTCAATGGGGTAAGTACCACTCTTAATTGAACTGATTACACCTAAATAACTATATATGAAAACTGATGCTCACTCATCATCATCATCATCATCATCATCATCGTCATCGTCATCAACTTTACCTACACTCACTGCCTGTCTGGAGGAGATAAGGGCATGGATGAATCATAACTTTCTCCAGTTGAACAGCTCAAAAACAGAA
>CM074921.1:15541773-15556507 GCA_037576815.1 Pangasius larnaudii | reverse complement strand
TAAATGTCTGTGCTAATCTCAGTTGGCAGCTGGTTTTAATTGCTGTATGTTATTATGACTCTTTATGTAGCACTTTGGGATTTTCTTTAAAATGTAAAGTGCTTTATAAATAAAATGTATTATTACCTGTTTGAGTGCAATGGTTCAACAGACTCTGCTAGTCAATAATCCCTCACTAGAATGCCTTGATGATGTTAGAGGTAAGTGGGCAATGGCTAGACTGATTCGAGCTGACAGGACGGCTATGGTAAATAAAATAACCCGTCTTTACAACTGTGTTGAACAGAAAAGCATCTCAGAATGCACAACGCATCTCACTCTACAACAGAAATTGAATGGTCTGACAAACCTGAGAATCTATCAAAATTCATCCCCATCATTTTAGTATCGGCTGACAAAGTCAGTACAATAGCACCAAAATATCACTGCTTATCAAATCTGTGTTTTAAACCTATTCTAGGCAAATCAAGGAATAAAGAGAAGAAAATAGAAGTCATTTGCTCCTCCCAGTCATTTAGCACATGTGCACAGAGAGAAAGAGAAAGACACAGAGAGAGAGAGAGAGAGAGAGAGAGAGTAGTTGAACAACTCTACTCATTTAAGTGTTAAAATCTATTGTTAAAGGAAAAATGTTAATCTGTTCAAGATGTTCAGCAAGTGTACTCACTGGTGAAAGTTCCCATGACCTTCCCTTCCAGTTTCCTGGCCACAGAATCGCAAAGTTGTGAGGCAATGTCAGCGGCTACATTCTTAGCTTCAAAACACAAGACCACATGCCTTTAACTAACTAAATTGCATTAAACACTTATTTTCATCAAAAAGAGTTTGATTAAGATACAAAATAGATATAATCAATAATGTCTTTAAACTTATCAAAAACGTTCCATCATATGATAAAATGTGTGCAGTGTACCATAAAAGTGAAAAAAAAAAAAGTTTCAGGAGATATGTTGACCCTTCTTATGGAATACACTCACTGAGCACTTTATAAGGCACACTATGCTAATACTGGGTAGGGCCTCCCTTTGCTGTCAAAGCAGCATCAATTTTTCATGGCATGGATTCCACAAGATGTTGGAAACATTCCTTTGAGATTCTAGCCCATGTTGACATGATTGCATCACACAAATCCTGCAGATTTTTCAGCTGTGCTTTCATGCCACGAATCTCCACTTCTACCACATTCCAAAATTGGATTCAGATTCTGGTGACTGGGAAGGCCACTGAAGTACATTGAACTCATTGTCATGTTCATGCAACCAGTTTGAGACAAATTTTGCTTTGTGACATGACACATTATCATGCTGGAAGTAGCTATTAGAAAACATGGCCATGAAGAGATGCACATGCTCAGCAACAATACTGAAATAGGCTGTAGCATTCAAGCGATGATTGGTATTAACTGGCCAAAAGTGTGCGAAGAAAACATTCCCCACACCATTACACCAGGACTACCATTACGTCTGGACTGTTGACACAAGGCAGACTGGGTCCATGGATTGATGCTGTTGATGCCAATTTCTGAACCTACTATCTGTGTGACTCAGCAGAAATTGAGATTCATCAGACCAAGTTCTTCCAGTCTTCAACCAGACAGTTTTGGTGAGCCGGTGCCCACTGCAGCCTCACCTTTCTGTTCTTGGCTAACAGAAATGGAACCCAACATCTGCTGTCTTCTGCTGTTGTAGCCCATCCACCTCAAGGTTCGACATGTTGTGTATTCTAAGATGCTTTCTTCTAACCACTCTGTACAGTTGTGGTGATCTGATTTACTGTAGCCTTTCTGTCTGCCCAAATCAGTCTGGCCATTCTCTTTTGACCCTTCTCATCAACAAGGCATTTCCATCTGCAGAATTGTGGCTCACTGAGACTGTTGGGCAAAAAATCCCAAGAGATCAGCAGTTATAGAAATACTCAAACCAGCCCATCTGGCGGTCAAACCAGTCTATCTGGCGGTCAACGCTGATGGTTGATGTGAACATTACCCAAAGCTGCTGGCCTGCATCAGCAGGATTTTATGCACTGCACTGCTGCCAAATGATTGGCTGATTAGAGAAAATTGCATGAATGAGTGGGTGTACAGGTGTTCCTAATAAAGTGCTCAGGGAGAGTATATCATTATGTTCTTTGTGTAACACTAGTGAGAAACCCAAACAAGGACACACAGGTAGTACTGATGCACATATAAGCACATCATGGTTTGGAGATTAATGTGTTACTGAGTGAAGGACAGTTGGCGTACCAATTAGGTGGTCTTTCATCTTCTCCAAAACAGGTTCCATGTCTTGCCGAGTCAGGGTCTTTGAGCCAACCAGACCTTTCAGCACTCCAAACATACCACCAATACCGCCTTTTCTGGCTCTGAGAAAATATAAAACTCACACATGTAAAACCGTTTACATGCATGATAAACATGCTGTCATTTATAAGAGGAATTTGGAATGCAAATGGAGTCTTGTCAGAAAGTATTGGGTAATACCCTGAAGACATTTGGGTTTACCCAATACTTTCTGACAGGACTCCATACTTTCTGTCAGAAAGTATTGGGTAATACCCTGAAGACATTTGGGTTTACATCTAGATGTATTAAACAACTTAGAACACCTTTGGTGGCAGACCACCAAATTTCTAGGTCAGCAAAAGTAGTGTTAAGAAAAATAGAAGATAAAATAGTAGAATAGATAGTGTTAGGTAAATTAACGTAAATAACACTTAATATTTGGTTGCATATCCATTGCTTATTTACACTAATGTAAATATCAGGAAATGAAAGCTGAAATCATGATCCATCGTTTCATATTCATCTTTTGCTCTCAAACTCAAACTTCAGTGTATAAAAAAACAAAATAATTGGCCTTGCTGTTCCATTACTTTTAGTGAGGACTATATATTTTCTTAAATTAACTGAAGAAAAAAAGTTGTATTTATTTTTTGAACATGGCTTTTAACAACAGACACTGTTACAAAGCAGCTTTTCAGAAATCTGGCTGTAGATTTAAATCTCGAAAGAGCAAGCCAAAGGTGACTGTGGAGAGGAAGAATTCCCTCAGATGACACTGACGATCACGGATTTTAAATCATTACAGTATAAAGTTGTAGATGGGTAGAGGCAAAATAGTACTACGTTTGTCTCAAATGAATGTGGAGTATCAGCATATTGTGAATTAGTGTCCTGCAATGAGCCAGGGTGAGTCTTAATGATTTTAGTCACAGTTCACAGCAACATAAGGTGAGTGCAGGAAACTCCAAGCAGAAGTAGAGCATCAGGATCAATCAGGTAGGTCCAGAGAGCAAGAGAAGCCACAGCAGTAGAAGAGTGTCAGGATCTAGCACCAGCATCACATCTGACAACAGGAGTACAGCTCGACAGAGAGAGAAAAAAGGTTGTTAGCTATAAAAGCATAAAATCTCCTATCCTTATAAAAGCAGGAGTGGATGAGACTATTCCATGCTTTATAGGTCATCAGTAATATTTATAATCAATACAAAGTTTTCTGGGAGTCACTGCTGTGTGTCTAAGATAGGGCTGATATGATAAAAAAAAAAATTTGGTTCTAGCAGGAGCTCTGGCTGCTTTATTCTGGACTAATTGGAACATCCAGACAGCAAGGCAGACAACAGCCCAACCTAGAAGTAACTAGTTTTCATTTAATATTATGTAATATAACATTTCTTAGCTCAGCAATGTTTCTGAGATGAGTAAAAATCATCTAGCAATATTATTTAGTCATTAATCAGAGAAGTCTTTCACTGCTGCACATGATGTAATTAAAAGGTCATCCAGGGTTACTGCATAATCATGAAGCTTACTTCTAATTGCAAGCGGTCCTTCTAAAACTGCTTGTATAAGGAATTAAGTAGGAAGAAGTTAGTCAGCATCCACTGTCCAATGGCCTTTACACATTCGTCAAATGAAGCTGGTGTCTGTCATTAGCATAGCAGTGAATGCTAATACCAATTTACAGATAAATTTGCACACAGAGACATTACTGCCCCAAAGTACCAGGGTCTACAGTTTAATTATGAACTTTGATTACTGTCTTTTTAGAGTTTTATATGTTCTCCCAGTTTCAAATGTTATCAGGTTATCTCCCGCTGCCCAAAAAACATGCAGGTATGTGGACTGGCTCCAGTAAATTGCCTGTAGGTGTAAAAGTGTATCTGAATATACAGTATGTGTGCATGGTGCCCTGTGACAGACTGGCACAATTCTCATGCCTTGTGCATGGACCACCAACATTTGTACGCATAGTCACTATTAACACTTACAAACTGCTAGCAATCAGTCTGATAATTTGAGCCAGGAAAGAGCCAACTCCAACAATTTTTTTTCTAGTCTGGTAATTATAATAATGTAATCTATGGTAGAGAAAGCTGCACTGAGACATAGTGCAGTATGTTTATAAATTGTTGCAGTAAATTGATTCTGACTGGTCAGATTAAAATGATGAGGAAGGTGGGTCAGAGATACCATGTGAATAAAATCTGGTTATTTAAATTATGTTTAGCCAAAGTATTTGTTTGGGCATATTAGTTACAGTTTAATCAGTTTAATCCTGATTTAATGGTCAACAATGTGGTGATTTCAAGTGCATCAATAAAGTTCAAGAAATAAGCTTTACAGAATATTTTTATATTCTGCTGGATTTGTGATCACACAAAAAGCCAGCTAGTGTATTCAGAGGACCTTTCGTCATTCTTTCCAAACTCTTTCCGAGGAAATGATTAGCTTATCTATAAACACCTTGGAGTGAGTTTGCCTGGTTGTCTGTCTTGCTGTAAAATACATGATGTCCTTCTAGAGGTTCTGGGTAGAAGTAGGAAGGGCAAAAATATAAGTGGGTCAGATGATGATCTTGGAGGTTATAGTTTTCCCATCAAGTCTCAAGGGAGAATTTTAAATCTGATCTCTCTAATTCCATCTGCATCCTATGCTAATGACACAGGTCCATTGCAAGTTTACACATTTACTTATTCTTATATTATTGTGCATATTTTCTAGTCTAAAATAAACTTTGTAAGTGTTGTTTTTAAAGTACTTACAGATAATTAAGTTAAAAAAACAGTCAGATAATTAAGTCAGTCAGATATTTAAGTAAATTAACCTTCGACTGCCTATTTCTGTCCTTGGTTGTAGTAAAGCAGTGGATTAAGTATTACAATTTTACACTTAGTCCTACTACAGTAACATAATGAGACACCAGCACCCCCAGTGGTGTAGGCACTGGTGCCTACAGTCTGACTATTGTGCAACCATAGCTTTTGTATAAAGAAAATTACAACAACAGTGCAATAACAAAAGCTGCACATCTTAATTTATTCGCTTGCTCATGAATTTGTACAAAATGGCAATACACTTTTGCGGTTCACTTGACTATGTAAATTTTATATCAAAAGCAGGTAGAAAATATGCAAACTCAAAACCTTACAGATATATTTGAAGTTGTACTTTACAATATACAACAGTTTGTAATGAACCATCACTCCCTAGTTGTGCACCAATACCAATACTACTGTCCATAGACAGACACTACAAAAGCAATATTTGCTTTTACAGATGCCAATCACCATCACTGGCATTTGCATGAGCCAACTGTACTCATTCTAAAATTTTCAAAAAAGTATAACATGATTGGCTGGAGGATTCAAACATTCTGTCTCATTGTGTAAAGGGAATAGTGGGTATATGCATAACTGTATCACTCAGTGCTATACGGTAACTGCCATATTGTCAGTGCCACAGTTACCAAGTCGACTGAGAGTTATTTATGGTCAAAAACACATCAGAAGTGTTTTATTTTGGATATCTTAATAACGCAATGGCATGATGGAAGCTGGCCTTGAGTCAAGTTCTAGAGCAGCTATATTGGCCTTGAGTCAAGTTCTAGAGCAGCTAAGATATGTTTTAGGAGGACCTAGATGCCCTTAAGTAAACCTGCAGTAAATCTTATGCATTAGTCAAGTAAATATGAACATATCACACCAATTCTTCAATCATTACACTGGCTTCCCATTTCTGCCCAGATTGAATACAAGGTCTCTCTCCTCACACATCAGTGCATCTATGGCAATGCCCCCACTTACCTTAAAGAACTCCTCACCCCACAGATTTCAGCACGTCCCCTCCGCTCCACAAACACTCGTCGTCCCGACAGCTGGTTTTAATTGCTGTATGTTATTATGACTCTTTTCTGTAGCACTTTGAGATTTTCTTTAAAATGTAAAGTGCTTTATACATAAAATGTATTATTATTATTATTATTAGTCAGTGTTCTTTTCTCTCTTGCAAAAATTGGAGTATCAGTGGTTTGTTGCATACTGGCAAAACTTTGTGCACTCATAGGCTGCTAAAATAGTAATGAACTAGCACATAGTTGTGTTTGTTTGATGCTAAATACACACATGCATTGTACACTTTTATAGGAACATCTGTACACCTGCTCATTTAGTAAGTTATTCAATCAGCCATTCAAGTGTGATCTCAGTGACTTTGATCTTGGCATGATCGTGGAATTCTTCTGAGATGCTTTTCTGCTCACCCTGGTTGTAAAGAGTGGTTATTTGAGTTACTGCAGACTTCCAGTCTGGGCATTCTCCTCTGATCTCTCACCAACAACAACCATGCCACAGTTAACATCACAGAGATCATACATTTTCACCATTCTGATGTTTGAAGAGAACATTACCCGATGCTCTTGACTGCTATCTGCATGATTTTATGCACTGTGCTGCTGCCATATGATTGACTGATTGGATAACTGCATAAATGAGCAAGTGCTCCTAATAAAGCTGACGGTGAGTGTGTGGGGCACACATTATAAGCAAACTACATGCATCGGTGCATGTTATGCATTAGGCTAGAGCACAGCATGCATTTTACACACGTTAAATATGCCAGACATGCCAGTTCTATGCAGAATACAATCTAGAGAATTATTATATAGAATATAATCTAGAGAAATATTACTTTTTAAGATCAATCTCACTGCAGTTTCTTTATACATAAAACAGTCATGCACCATTTTATTACATTTTGCATGAAATGTGAATGTGTAAACATATTGTAACGGTGTTGGATAAAAGTCCCTAAATGTCTGGTACTGTAATTGGATTTGTTTCATGTTTTTTGTTATTTAGTTTACAGGTTTTTTTTCGTTTGTTTGTTTTCTCATAGGGCTCAAGACACTGCCAGCACTCCAGAATGACAATGAAGTGGGGCTTCATATTGTTTGAATGGGTATATTTGAGGGCAGTAAGACAAACAGAATTTTTTTTTTAAAGTGTGGAAATTATCCAATTTTGCCCTCTGAACAAAGTGATTAACCAGTGTAGTCTCCGTACTGTGATACGGCTTAAAGTCTGACTTAAAGACTTCATGTCTATGATTCCTAACCAGTTATGAGGTTAACCCTTTACTATCATCATAGAAATAATGGGGAAGTTAGATATTGGCCTACAGCTTGACATTTAGTTCAAAAGATTTAGGTACATACCCACTGCAAAGAGAGGGATATATTATTTTTAACAGAGATGGTATTTGTTTTTACAAAATGTGTAGGCTGATGATTTTAACGAGGAAATCATGGAAATTAATTAATTCTGGTAGAATGTGGCAAAGTATTCTAATCACCCTAATGATGTGAATACTGTATACTGGTCTAGGTATTCAACTATTGTTAAATAAATAGTCTGATTTTTGTCCACTACATGGAGTTATACCTTGTGATGGTGAAGAAACTTGCATATTTCAGTGAACCTCAGGGATATGTGACCAGGAGATAAATGGCTCAGGGCCAGTCTTGGTGAATGGATCTGAGGAGAGAATGAGACAAAGAGTGATCCTAAAAAACCCCATGAATCGTACAAAGAAGCTGTTTGTGCTTATGCACTAAACAGCTGTTCAGGGAATTCAGCCTTTCTGCACACAGTAGAGGAGCTGATCAACCAGGTTTCTCGTATTCACTCTGTAGAGCTACCAGGGGACATCAGTGCATATGTTTGGAATGACAGATACTGTGCAAGCCATGGATTGTCCACAATAAACACTTCGTTTGAACACATGGTTGCTCATAAGTGTACTTGTTACCAGAGAACCCTGGGTCAAAGGTCAATGATCAATTTTGTAATTGTATCAACAGATTTGTAGCCATATGTTCAGCACACTTGGGTAAATATAGGGGGAAGAACAGTCAACTGATCACCACATGGTGGTAGGCCAGATTTTGCCCAGGTCACCAGTTAGATTTACCTGGTAAACCCAGGGGAGAGTCTTCTATGGTGCATGGGAGCAACTGGCACAAGCTTCAGTGAGAGAATAATTTAACTGCAGCCTCCCAAAAGACTTCACATGTACCATGTAAGGCTGGAGACACTTAGTCTGACTGGACCATGTTCAGAAGCAGCTGCAAGAAGCTGTAGCTGTAAGGCGATTGGTGCCTGTCATGACACTAGTGGACAGCAGTGGTGAGGGAAATCAACAAGTTTAAGAAGGAAGCCTTCCAAGTAATGCTCACGGAAGGAAGTGAAACCATGCACAAACTCTGCTCAGTGTGTATGGGGGAGTGTTACTCTTTACGCAACAATACTGTATCTACTCTACTAGATACCGGTGAGCAATGGTAGGAGCACATTGAGAAATTCCTTAACTCTCCTAAATGGTGTTTAGAGCTGAGGTGGCTGAGGTTAATATGGCAATTATAATCACATGGTGGCAAGGTTGCAGGGGTGGATGAGATTGGCAGAGATGTTGAAGGCACTCAGGGTTATGTAGTTAATACACCTCTTCAAAGTGGCATGGAGATCTGGGGTAGTGCCTTTGGACTGCAATTGTGGTCTCTAATTTTTTCTTTTTTAAACCATTATTATAGGGGAACTCATTTTGCTCAGCTTCTCCCAGGATACGTCTATGCCAGTGTTCTGGAGAGGAGACTATGTCTACTATCTGAAGCTAGGATACAGTAGGAACAAATAGGGTTTCCTTCCAAGCTGAGGAACAGTGGAACAGCTCTTTACTCTTGCACAGCCTTGTGAGGGGGCATGGGAGTATGCTAATTCATAGGATATCAAGACACAGCCTAAGCTTGAGTGGTGTCAGGAAATATCTCTTATTTGCTAAAGGTAATATCTCTGTCATTTGCAGATGTTTGCACATTTTTATATGGTACCCCCCTGTATATGGATGGACAACATGTTTTTTTTTTTTTATATCTGGTATGCCCCTGTATATGGATGGACAACGTGGTGACTCCCACTGTGCAGTTTTTAAGCCCAAATTATACTGAATGTCACCGAGTTATACTGAATTGACTGAGTTTGCACAGTAGGTCAAAATTAGAGCCAAATCATGCACACTAGACACTGCTGGCCAGATGGCATGCCCGTCCATATTGGTTGTGGACATGCTCCTTCATGCTGGAAGTACGCACACACTGAGATATTGCCTGAAGCACAACTTAAGATGTATAGAATGTAGCTCAAAGTGGTAAGTATAACATTATTAATTAATATGTAAAATGCTAAATTATAGTCAGAAAAATATTTTAGAGCTTTGAGTCATGACTGACTGACATTTGCTAGCTAGTTGAAACTGGCTAACCCAACATGTTATTCAAAGTATAACAAACATAAAAGTAAGTACTAAATAAAAATAAGTAGCTAAAGTAATGGACCATCTGAAAACATACTGCTCTTCACGATCCTCATCTACTGTAACTCTGACACTTGCAGTAAGTTACCCATGTAAATGGATAAGTGTACTTTTTTATGAAAAGTGTTTCTATTTCTATCTTTATTAGTGTTTCTATCTAAAGTGTTTCTATGATTGTTCTATTGGTAGAGTATATTTAAAAAGGAGTGACTGGCTAACCTTACCAAGCTACTTCGTGTGTTAGCTAAAGTCATACAGTTAATAGAAAATTGGTATGAAATTTAGTGTTAATTAACTTAGTTTATGCCATTGCTTCGTTCACTCACATTGTTATAATATTAGTACAGTAAGCTAGAACAGACATCAATCAAGAGCAACAAGTCAAACTCTATGCAACGGCATTGATGGAGATACCTTCACTACCAAGAAGTCTAGTTTTTCCTGTAAATAAATTATATAAAATATAAATTAACCTAATTAATATAAATAACCTTAAAATATAATTCAAACATCAAAAAAGCTTTTAAAGAAAAACTATTTCAGACATTTGACCTTGCTGTGAACGTGACCCTGTTTGGATCAATTCCAAAATATAATACTGTGTAACAGTTAATGTTCCTGGGTAGTAAGTATTACTTTCTAATTGCTTTATGCCTCAAAAGTATAGAAAATTGCTATTAATCCCCTCCAACTTTGCTTTAGAGACCAGGACCAGGTATTTTTTTTTCCTATTTTCATTGAGAAAACGAACAAATTTGTATCTTTTTGTTCACATAACGTCAGAAAAACACCAACATATGAATCAAAATTAATCTATAGTTATACAAAAATGACCATAAAAGATTTACAAGTGAGTAGTTTGTCGAGATTTATGATTATATCGTAAATCACTTTCAAGAAGCAGCTCCCAAATGTAGCTTCCCTTCATGTCCTCATTATATTGTCCTTGGTAGCAGAATTCAAAGTCCAGTGTATCCTGGTGGAAGCACTTGCCTAACTCCTCTGAGTATGCTCCCATGTTCTCTTTGAATTTATCAACATGAGCACCAAGGATAAGGACTCAGAGACATCCTGCAGCCCACTGTGCTGCAGTTTCTTCACAAGTGTCTCCATAGTTTTCGACTTTGTGATTGTACCAAGCTGCTTCCTCCTTCCTAGTGAGCTTCTTGGGGAATTATTTTCTTTATCTGTGGTCCGACGGAGACTCTAGCTTTGACTTTTGCCTCAGACACCTTAGGAAGAAAGTCTTGAAGGTACTTGATGGCTGCCAACTCCTTATCTAGAGCTGTTGCAAATTGTTTCATAAGGCCCAATTTAATGTGCAGCGGTGGCATCAGCACCTTTCGGGAAGTCCACCAATGGCTCCCACTTGACGTTGTTCCTCCCCACAACAAAATCAGTCCACTGTGGCCAGTCTCGCCTTTGGGAGTGCGCCTTTGCTGTCCCAAAGACAAAGAGAGCAGGGAAACTTGGTAAAACCTCCTTGGAGACCCAATAGGAATGCCACCATTCTGAAGTCTCCGATGACCACTCAGTCGTACTTATCATACTTCAAGGCGTGCAGCAATGTCTTGCCACTTTTGTAATCATCTTTGAAGTACACTATGTGAGCCATGAGAAGATCTAGGTACTTGATCCCATTATGGAGCAACATGGCTTTGCCCGTTTTCTCAATGAAAAAAAGGTAAATTTCAAAATACCAATGTCCTGGTCACAAAAGCAATGTCTGAGGGGATTAATAGCCATTTTCTATACTTTTGTGGTATAAGCAATTAAGAAATAACACTTACTACCTAGGAACAAAAAAAAAAAAAAAAAAAAAAAAAAAAAAAAAAGAAATGTGTTACATTGTGTAATCCGGTCATCTGCTGGTTATAAAGATAATTCTTCATAAATACAAACATTCACTTGTTCTTGAGATATTCTGCTAACAAGAACCTCAGACAGATGCACAACATGGACACACGGCCTTGAGTTCTTGAACATTAACATGTATGTAACATCTCTCCATGGCAAACAGTAAAAAATCTATTGAATTAAAACTGTTTTAGACATTTGACTTAATTTCATCTGGTTACAATGATAATTCTATATAAATTCAACATTCAACCACTCATTCTTGACAAATCACACTAACAAGAATCTCATACAGAGAGATGGACAGACAACCTGAGCACATAATGCCTCCTCAACTAAGTGGTAATAAAAACTGCTATGAACTCCCCATTGAGGGTCTGTTAGAACAGTTTCCAGCATAACAAGACATGGCTTTGCTACAGAACTGTCAAGAGCTTCAGGTGAAAAGATAATTTGTAATGTAAATTAAAATGCAGTGTGCCTCATTTTCCATTCACTGACATGGGAATGGGTATGGTTAAAAACCGCACTGCAATCGGTCATTTTGGCTTCATTTTTACACCCATTATGACATCCACCCTTACATACAGTCATTGATTCAGACCCTTGACTAAGGCACTCCAAATTGAGCACAGGTGCATCCAGTTTGCTTTAATTATCTTGAGATATCTCTAGAACCTGACTGGAGTCAGCCTGTTGCAAATTCAACTAATTGGACATACTCTGAAAAGCACACAAGTGTGTAAGTTTCCATAACTGACCGTGCATTTCAGACCAAAAACCAAGAGATGGGAGAACCCACCAGAAGAAAAACCATCTCAGGCTCCATCAATCAGGCTTTAATGGTAGAGTGGGTAGACCACATGTCAAACACAAGACCTGCAAGCCAAATCCAGCCCATGGCCAATGTACCACATTCAGGGTCACATCTCACAGCACTGAAACATTGGTTAAATCCTATGTAATTACACTCATATTTAAAATGATTCAGAAGTAGGTCATGTGTTCCCTGAATTCTCCTACACCACCCAATTGCTATGCTTCCTCCATTAGTTCCTGGAGCTGCCCACATCAGATTTTTCACAGATGCTTCCCTACAAAGCCAAAAATGGACCAGCACCCACCTCCCTTAAAGCACTTATCACACCCCACACTGCACCTCGCTCCCTCCAATCCTCCAGCACTACTCGACTGGACCCACCATTTCTCAGGGTACAAGGAAAGCATGCATCAAGGCTCTTCTCTGTTCTGGCAACTAGGTGATGGAATAAATTTCCCCTAGATATTCGAACATCTGAGTCACTGGCTGTCTTCAAATGATGATTAAAGAACCAACCTCTTCATGAAGTACTTAAATTATCACTTTATAATTAAAAATTTCTTCTCGTCTTTTTGCACACCATAAGGCCTCCGCAACAGGTTTTTTTATTTAGTTTTTTTTTTGACTGATGGTACTCTTAGTCCATGACCTAGCGAACCAGTCTCAGGACATACTCATCGATAGAGACTTCAGAGCACATCTTTACGTCGCTCTGGTTAAGGGCCTCTGCCAAATGTCATAAATGCAAGTTGAGCTGGCGAAATTAATTTTGGTGGGATCAGGAAATATACAAAATAAAATCATGATTGTTTTCCTGGCACTATCTACCATCAAACAATCATTCCAAACTAATAAAGTTGTCATAAAATACCTTTTTGACAGTTCCCCTAAAAAAATTATAGGATGTTTTTCCTGAAAACATCCTATTCTAATCTCAAAGCCCAGACAGATTTTGTTAAATAAGTAAAAACAAAATTATATATTTCGATTACACCCCTTTAGGGTCTCACAAAAATGCTGATGTGGCCTGGGCAGAATTTGACTAAATAGAAACCATTCCCGGGTAAACGGTATATGGAAGGCACTTTAAGGATTCTTAAAGTTTGAGGAAAAGGATTCTCTGGTATGATCTAACAAAAACTGAACTCTTTGGGGTGGACTCCAGTGGCTACATCTGGTGAAAACCAGGTATGGTCATCGACTGTCTAGTACTATGCATTCCTACAGCATCATGCTATGGGTAGGGAGGCTGGTCAGAATTGAGGGATGTAGAGATGTAGAATGTAGCCAAGACGTCCTTGAAAAAACTTGCTTCAGAATGCAAACGAGTGCAGACTGGGGTGAAAGTTCACCTTTCAACATGACAATGACCCAACGCAGACAGCCAGGTCAAAGCTGGAATGCCTTCATGTCTTGTGTACTAATGAATATTGAAGTCTCCAATGATTATTGCTATTTCTGTTGAAACAACCGGATTCAAGAGGAAGTCTTCAAATTCCTGGAGAAATTCAGAAAAGCGCGTATTATAAATAGCTGCGATGCCATCTCCTTGGCCAATTAAACAAAGGCGGTGTAAATAGGCAGACCCAGAAAGACTAGCAACCTATAAAGCTACTTACTCATTTTGTCGTCTCCAAGTTTCTGTTAACCAAAATACACTAAATACATGATCAATTTTATTTATAATTACCGCTTTAGATGTCTGGGTTCAGATAATTTGCTGCGCTAACTTCAGATCGAGGGTGCTATCTGTGTTTTTGGTATGCTCTAGCGCCAACTCTGGATTATCACCAAAATCAGTGTTATTATAAGCCTTGTTATGTTGTAAGAAATGAGAGCAGCACCACCCGGAGTGGGATAAATACTGTACCACAGTTTAAAAAAATAATAAAAATAATAAAATAAATAAAAGTTAGACTTACTTACTTCTCTAAGATTACATATAATGTCTGGCACATCATATAGCAACTACAGCAGCTGGTGCCCCTAAAGGCGTAGCTAATTTTATGTGTTGTAAAATACACAGGAGTAATGCTCCTGTGGCGAGTCTTTAACTTTGCAACTGAGAGTCCAGCTGTGAGGTTTCAAATTAGTTGGGGAGCTTACTGTCTCTGTCTAATCTATACCCCTTTCATCCACCAGACCTCTCTAATGTCTGATTGTATATGTCTAATCTATGATCTCTATCAGAATGGCTACTAGTCTACACTTCTCACAAGTAAAACTATTACTAATGATGGAAAAATCACTAAACACCTTGCACTCATCATACTAAATAAGGTCAAAGTTGGCCATGCCATAATATTGAGGATGTTACTTACATTTACTTTCACTTCGACGGTGGAGTGGCTGGCTGCCTTATGTCCCAGGGTGCCCTCATGTCTGTGTTAGCTTCTGGCTCTCCCTTTTAG
>CM074921.1:15528377-15541673 GCA_037576815.1 Pangasius larnaudii | reverse complement strand
TATTTTTTGTGAATCCATTTATTTCTGTAAAGCTGCTTTGTGACAATGTCCATTGTTAAAAGCGCTATACAAATAAAGTTTAATTGAATTAAAATTGAACTTCCTAATAGAGGATTTGATGAGAACAGCCTTTGGTTGCTGCCTTTAAACATAGCAGTTCTTTTGAAAAAAAAAAAATGTTGTGGTAGGTGAAAAAAGGGAAGAAAATGCAGCAGCTGATAAAGAATAAAACAAAGAGCAAATACATTCCTAGCAAAACTGTGGAAAGGTTTAAGTGCAGAAATAGCGAGAATTTCCCAGCAAATAGATTTGAGTTAAAGACAGGAAGCTGCTTTGAGCTCTTCAACAATAGTGTGTTTACTTGCCTTAAAAAATCAAATCACAGTGTGTCCTGAGGTACTGAATGAAGTCTATTTGAATCTCAACACTTCCAGTATTTTAAAAGCCTCACCCTTTTCTGCTGACATCAAGATTCACTAACATGTCTTTTTGTTCCTCCTCTTCCTCATCCATATCCTCAGAGGACTCATAGTCCACATCTAGCAGTTGACCCTTCATAGAGCCCACCTGGATTTGCTGAGTGGGGGGAAAAAAGAAGAAAAAAAAAAAAAAAAAAAAAAAGTTTCCATAATTTCACAGTTCACAAACCTACTTTGTCTGAACTGAGCCACTTCAGTGCATTTTGTGGATATTCGGGATGAAGGATTATCATAAGTCACAAGAGGGGACTCTCAAATTGTGCCTAACAAACCAATTAAACTAAAGTCAATAATTTCTTGTCTACAAAGTGCACAGTAAATGGTATATGCAACTGATAAAATGGCTGAGGAGTGTAGCTTGATACTTGATACATTTTGACCTGATACCTACTGTTTCAGCTGGAAACTCCTCATCTTGCACTTGGTTATTAAATGAACTCTTGTTATTGGTTCCACTGTAGTCTAGGTCTTTGGTGCTTGTACCACCCATATCCCAAATTCTTTTCTCCTTCCCCTTTGGCTTCTGGGGTTTAGGGGATTTACTGTCACAAACATGTAAACAGAGCAGTTACTTTTCCACAGCACATATACAATTGCAACATGGTAGACATTCATTTATTAGCTATTATCTTATGCTAATGTTCACTCCTGATCTTGTTTGGCATAGCTAAAGGTTTGGTCCACTGTAGCTAAAGAATCATGTTACTGTATTTTGATCTCCAGATATAGTCATGGGAAAAAGAAAGTACACCTTCCCTTTAGTTCTATATTTTTATTTGTCAAAAAAAAATTGCGTGGTCCGCACCAACTTCTATAAACAAACAAAAAAACCCTGATGACCCCCCCCCCCCCCCCAAAAAAAATAAATATATATATAAATAAATAAAAAAAACCACAACAGATTTCAACACGTAGTCATTTTTTTCTTAAAACTTAAACCAACATTCAGAAACCATGTGGGGGGAAAAAAGTTCTTCTTTCCAAAAGGATTATGGCAGCATGATTTAGGTTTGCAAAATTGCATTTGAATAAACCATAAATGCTCTGGAACAACATCCTTTGGACTCACGAATCCAGGGTGGAGATGTTTGGTCATCATGCACAGAGCCATGTTTGGCAAAAACCAAACACAGCATATCACCACAAACACTACATACCAACTGTCAAGCATGGGGGTGGAGAGTTGATTATTTGAGCTTGCTTTGCAGCCACAGAACCTGGGGAACTTGCAGTCCTTCAGACAATGATGAACTCCACTTTATATCAGAATATTCTTGAGACAAATATGAGGCTATCTGTCCAGCAGCATAAGCTGGGCCAAACTTGGGTCATGCAACAGGACAGTTATCCCAAGCACACCAGCAAATTGACATCTGAATGGCTAAAGAAAAAAATCAAGGTGTTGGAATTGAGAAGACCTCAACCCCACTGAGATATTGTGGCGGGAACTTAAGAGAGTTGTGCATAAACAAAGGCCCTCAAACATCAATGAACTGAAGCAATGTTGTAAATAAGAGTGGGCCAAAATTTCTCCAAAATGATGTGAGAAAACTGGTAACCTCCTACAGAAAATGTTTACTTAATGTTATTTTTGCTAAAGGCAGTTTTACAGGTTACTGCATTACAGGGTGTACTTTTTTATCCTACCTTGTTTCTGAATTTTGGTTTACTTTACTCTGGAAAAAAAAAATACATATTGTGGTTTGTTTTTGTTGTCATCTGAGGTTATTTGTTTTTTATAGTAGCTGGTGAAAACCACACAATTATTTAGGCCCTGATAAATAAAAATATAGAACAGAAGAAGGGTGTATTTTCTTTTTCTCATGACTGTATGTTTTAGTAATAAACAAAAGTTCTTTTTTTTTTTACTTGTTTGTTGATTATAAAATTAATTAATTAATTAATTAACATTATGAGCAGAATGAGCAGAAACTGACATGAATTCACTTAGAAATTCACCTGCTCCCTTGACAACAGCAGCACAAGATAGTACTTTGTATCCCATATAACCAAGATGTACATACTTAGACTTTTCTGTTCGTCCACCTGCTTGCCTGCGGATAAACTCAGCAAGGTTCTTCTGAATGATCTCCTCCTGGCTCAGGCCCTGATTCCTATTCTCCACTGCCTTCTTAGAGCTGGCCTGGGAAGGCTCAACTTGTTCCCCTCCTCCTGCTCCTGCTGATTATCAAGATGAGGCATGGCACTCTGGTCTAGGATTATCATACCACCATAATTTTGAATTCCATAAGCCTAGTATTATACAATGCCTGATAGCAAAACAATATGGCAAAAAAAAAAAAACAATAATAAAGCATTTATCATCTGACATTCAACAGTTTTCAAAAATCATTTTGTAAAACATTTTGTATTTATATTTTTTGCATATGTTGAATAAGGCTGCAACAACTAGTTGACAAAATTGATCAAATTTGATAGAAATAGATGACAATGAATTTCATTATCAATTAATTGGTCCGTGTTATGAAGCATGCTGTGGGGTGCTATGTCACTTCATTGAGACTAAAAATTATTCAATGGAAATGACAGAAAAACCTCCTCTAAAGTATGGGAACACTCCATACACATCATACTCCAATGCTGGTCTCATGACATAAATTGTGTTTAATATTTAATTACATTCACCAAGGACAGAACACCTGTACACTTGTTAATTCATGCAATTATCTAGGTCAGCTAATCCTGTGGCCGCAGTGCAATGCATAAAACCATACATGCAGATACGGGCCAGCAGCTTCAGGTAATGTTCACATCAAAAATTGAGGAAAATGTAATCTCTCACGGCATGATTGATTGTGCCAGACAGGCCGGTTTGAGCATTTCTATAACCCCTGATCATTTGGAATTTTCAGGCACAACAGTCTCTAAAGAGAAAACATCCAGAGAGTGGCAGTTGATGAGATTTGTTGATGAGAAATGTCAACGGAGAATGGCCAGAGAATGGCCATTTTCTGTGGTTTAAGCTGACAGAAAGGCTACAGTATCTTAGATAACAACTCTGTACAGGTATGGTGAGCAGAAAAGCATCTCATAACGCACATTAACCCTGGAGGCGCATGGGCTACAACAGCAGGAAAAAACGAGAAAAAAGCTGAGGCTGCAGTGAGCACAGGCTCACCAAAACTGGACAGACGAAGATGGAAAAAATGCAGCCTGGTCTGATGAATCTTGATTTCTACTGATGCGGTACGGTCTAAATCAGGTGCCAACGGCAAGACATTTAATAAACACATTAACCTTAAGAAGAATTTTCATTGTGCACCTTGTTATCCTTATTTTCACGAGCACAGACATGAACAGTGCCTCCAAATGGCCAGTGAGAAGGTAGTAGTGGGTCCCGACCATAACCTTTTGTGACAACAGCTAAGTGGTAACCCTATCAAATGCCTGCTGAAATCTAACTGGCCAATGGCAGCTACGTTATTCATGAGGGTTGTACTATTCATGTTTTTGCACGTTAAACATAATGCTGATTCTGTGATTAAAATTTGACTTTTGGGCCATTTAGCCCTGCCCTCTACAATTTAAGATAATTTGCACAACCTGCAAAAACTACTATTGCATACTTGTCCTAGGTATTTAGCCCTATCCACAAAAAAGGTGTCAAAATTATTCGGAGTGTGAATCTTAAAAATTATCCAAAAAACTTTGAAAATTGCAAACAATATGGCTCAACTCATGAGTGCTTATATGGACAAGATTCTGAGGTCATTTACAAAGTTTGGGGCATGGTCATACATAGGGGGCAGTTAACTGTTGAGATATCTGTTTCTCAGAATCCCTTGGTCACACTGATTTGAAATTTGGTATGCTGCATCTAGGTGCTGTGCTATTTGATCAATATTTGATGAAGACCCAATTAGTTAAAACAAATCAGCCATCAGCCAATCAGATTTCAGCAGGAATTTGAGAGAGTTAACACTGAGCTATTGTCACAAAACTTGAAAGGTAGGTTTCAGTTGGGACCCACTTTAAGGGATGCAAATTGGCCATTGGGGGTGTTATTCATGTTCCTACACATTAAAAGAAGCATGATTCTTGTAAAATAAATTATGATGTTAGTATATTTTACGTTATTATATTTCGTGCATTTGCATGAAACTTTAAAGTTATGTACAGAACATAATTCTGAGGTCATCTGCAAAGTTTGGTGTGTGGATGTAAAAAGGAAGCAGAGATAAAGTTAGATAGCTCTTTCTCAGGAATCATAAGTCCGAATGAAATTTTGGTATGATGGATCTTTCATACTCTGCAAAATGAAAATTGAATCTAATCTAATCTATGTAGTAATGTGTAAGTGGATTTTTGATAATGACTTCTTTGCTTGAACATGGACGCCAATGGCCTATCAGATTTCAGCAGGTATTTGACAGGGTTACCACTGAGCTATGACATGAAACATGGACAGAATGTAGTACTCTTTCCTGATACTCAGGCAAGAGAGATGAGCCCACTCAGCCTAATGGTGGCACTGTAGTGAAGCTTTTCACATTTTGGCTCATATCCAGAATACCGTCCTATAAATTGCAATTTATTGGGTTCTCCCAAACAAAAACACCTCAAGAACTACTTAGCTCTGCCCACTCAGAATTTAATCTAATTTGGACATTCTTTTGAGAACTTGTTCTGGGATTTTCATCTTCACAGTTTTGGTGTCAGCAGAGCGTGACCCTCAATATTTAACATTTATCTGACATGTGTAAACAATATGGAAACCACATATTTGACATGTGTAAACAATATGGAAACCACATGTCAATCAACAAGGCAGAGCCTAATTTACTCAAACCGCTCTAAGTCTTGATTGTTTGCATGGATTGAACCATATTGATTGTTTGCATGAAACATACCATATATACAGAAACAGATTCTAATGTCATTTGCAAAGTTTGAGGTTTGTCATGCATAAGAGGCAGAGCTACGGTCAGATAACTGTTTCTCAAAAACTGCACATCTGATCAAGCTTAAACTTTACTGCATCTCTATGCTAATCTATGCTAAGTGGGTGTTTGATGACTGCCTAATTAATTTTTAAATAATGACTGCCATCAGCCAATGGATGATGTAGGCATGTGACAGGGTTAACATTGAACTATCAATATAAGTTCAGGTAGTGACCCAGTAGTAATTGACGCGATCTCACTTAAATTGGCCACTGTGGAGTGCGATTCATATTTGTGCACACAAAAACAATCTCTTGGGAAATATGGTGATGAAGAAATTTTTTTTAGTTGACTTGATTCTACTTGATTCTATTGCTGACACTATAGAAAACTACCTTTTGGACCATTTAGCTACACCCACTCAAATTTATGACAATTTGCATAATATATGAAACCTATTTTTGCAAACTAGTATTGGGATTTTTGGCCAATCTTCACAATTATAAACAATACAGCCACCACAGGTCAATCAGTTCTAAGGAGGCAGGGCTGGTTTACTCAAATAGCTTTAATTCACGATTGGTCATAGGGATTTGAACAAAACTGGAAAAATTGTTCAGTACACATCTGAAGATGTTGCAGCATGGTCATACACAGGGGGTGGAGTTTAAGTCCAAATAGCTGTTTCTGAAGAACCATAAGACCGATCAAGCTGGAACTGGGTTGGGTGCATCTATGAGTAAGTCGATTTTTCATGATCTCTAATTACTGAAAAATACACTGCTGCATGCAACCAATCAGATTTCAGCAGACATTTCACACAAGTAGCATTGATCTATGTCTAGGTCCGACGCCCCCTCGACAAGTTTCCACAAAATGCCTTGACCAAACGCCCTCTTCACAGTCAAAGCTAGAAATGGACGTCGTGGACTTTAAGGTGGACATTCTGTCGTCTCTGAGAGCGGATATTTCTGCCGCTATCAGGTTAGAGTTAAAGAATGCCCTTACTGAAGACTATGATTTTCTTAAAAGTGAGTTGAAGGAGGTCAAGTCTGAAATTGCAAACAACATGGTGGCTATGCGCTCCAACATGGATAAAATGAAGGCCACCATCAACGATATGGAGGAGGGCCTGTCGACATGGTTGGGTGAGGTCAAGGAGCTGCAGGCGACCGTAGCTGAACTTAAAAAGGAGCTGACTAATCTGGCGGAGAAGACTGAGCACATCGAGGGAAGGAAGCGGAGGTACAATATTCGTATATAATATTCGTATTGTGGGTGTTGCGGAGGAAACCAGCTCAAGCTCCACTGTTTCAGTTTCCAAGCTACTGAAAGAAGTGCAATATCTGGACAAAGATATCCTGATTGACTGTTCAAGGCCTTATGCCCAGAAAGCCTAACGGAAAACCCCGGGTTATTGTCGCAAAACTTCATTACTACCAGGACCGTGTTGATGTATGGGTTCGTGAACAAGGCCCATTTTGATACAGAGGAGAGCCAATAGCCATCTTTCCAGATTACTCCGCAAGCGTCGCCAAAGCCGTCGAGACATCCGCTACGGGATAATGTTCCCAGCCCGACTCCAGATTTCATATAATGGAGACAACAAGGAATTCCAGAATCCGGAGGAGCCAATCACTTATGTAAAGAACACCATCTTAGCAACAGAGGTTGGAAAGTTATGTTGCACTCACACTTCTCCTGAACAGATCTCTTCCCTCGAGCAGAGGCCATCATGTGGAACTTTTGACAGATAACTATGTTCAAGTGACTACTCTTACTGGTTGTCTTTATTCATATAGTGTTTTAAGGGGTGCCATTAGTCAGTTGCGTCCCTTTTCATCACCGCGTAGGTACACATCTCTATCAGTAATACTGGTTCCCATGGTTTTATATATATATATATATATATATTTCTTTATGTATATAAACACTGCTTTACTGCTATCATTGAAAGTTACTATGGCTTGATGCACCTTTGGTTTTACCTTTTTGTGGCACCAAGTTGTTCCCCGCTACCAACATCTAATGTGTGGCTTACTTAGCGAAGGTGTGTTGCAGTCACCATGTTCATTTAGGTGACAGGGTCCAGGGACCCGCCAGACCAGCAATATTTTTTGTCTTGTTAGCTGCCTTACATGTTTTAATTTTTTCTGTTTTTAAATTTTGGAGCTTATTCACTGCATGGTCTCCACTGCATTTTCTAATGGCTGATTCAAATAATCCAGGAAAGACAACAGGTTGCCTGATCAACTTTGTAAGTTGGAATGTCAAGTCTTTAAATCATTCTGTGAAACATAGAAAGGTACTTGTACATCTTAATAATCTTAAAACTGAAATCGCCTTCCTCCAGGAGATACATCTTCGCACCACTGACCAGTTCAGACTCAGAAGTGGATTGATAAGGCAAACATTTCACTCTAATTTTGGCTCCAAGGAGCAGCTATCTTAATTAGTAGAAATATACCATTTGTGATGTCCAACTTAGAATCAGATCCTTCAGTACGCTGTGTTATTGTAGTTGGTCAAATGTATGGATTCCCAGTTATTTTAGATTATTATTAATATTTACACACAAATTGGGATCATAGTGCTTTTTTTCAGTAATAATCTCTCCTGAATCCCTAATATGGATAAACATCATCTCATCCTAGGAGGGGACATAAACTGTGTACTCTCTCCAAACTTAGACCGCAGCTCTTCCAAAAACAATGCCCGAGTCAAAAGCAGCTCAAGTAATTCAACTCTACCTCCAGGAATATGGCGTTACTAATGTTTGGCGTTTCCGGAATACTACATCTAGGGGCTATTCCTTTTACTCCTCAGTCCATAAGACATTCTCACAAATAGATTATTTCTTTATTGAGGATAAACTTCTCCCAAAAGGTGGCTACTTGCGAATATCAGTCCATAGTTATCTCCGACCATGGCCCCTTGACCATGGAGATGTACATACCCAGGATTGAACCAGGTCATCGCCCATGGAGGCATAAATTTTATTAAATCTGAAATAAAATTCTTTTTTTTTACCCACAATCAGACCCAGGGAGTGCCATACTCAACCATATGGGAGTCACTGAAGGCATACTTAAGGGGCAGGTTATTTCATATAGTGCTATGCAGAGAAAAGTTAACACGGAACGACTTAGGCAATTGACAGATAATATTTTAAAATTAGACATGAGATATAGTCATTCAACCTCGGACGATATCCTTAAACAATGCCTGACACTTAAAACTGAATTTGATCTTCTTTCAACACGCCAAGCAGAATATCTTTTGCTAACGTCCACGCATGGCTACTATGATCATGGGGAGAAGGCTCAAGACAAGGTTCTCCGATGTCCCCGCTATTGTTTGCGATTGAACCCTTAGCGTTAGCAATACGGCAGAATATTAATATTAAAGGAATTTTTTAAAGGTGTTATACTAAAGGATATGCATCTAAGCAGTAAAAAGTGCAATATGCTGGCCTTTTACACTTTGTTGGCCAGGCGACTCATCCTTTTTAGATGGAAAGGTTCTCTTCCCCCTGTGTATTCTCACTGGATTAAAGAGGTCATGCAATATCTTCTCTAAGATATTCTCTTCAAGGGCCTGTTTTTAAATTTTATATTTGGCAGCCTTTCTTGACATAATAAAATGGAAGCAAATAATATAATCCCATAATATGTTGTAAATCCCTGTTTATTTATTTATTTATTACTAATTTATTCCATTTACTTCATCTTTTTTCAGGTGAATATGTAAGGTGAATATGCTGGTTGTTTGTATTTTGTTTGTACTTTATATACACTCTGAAAATGTTCAATAAACCGACCCTGATCAAATCGTAAGTCATAGAGATATCAAAATTTGTCAACAGTTAGTACTCCCTCCTGCTACTCAGGCAAGCGAAATGGTGGCACGATTGCACAGGGTTTTGTGTTTTGGTCCATATCTCATGAACTGTGAGTCCTACAAACAATTTTTCCCCACTGATTCCTTGGGCTCTCCCAAACAAAACACTCTCAGGATTTAGCTCTGAGGGTTAACTTTTTTGTTAATTTGTATAATATGCAAAACCCATTTTTCAGAATTAGTCCTAGGATTTTTGACTTATCTTCACAAATTTGATGTCAAAATACTAATTTACTCAAACAGCTGTTACTCATGAGTGCTTATTTGGATTGGCATTTGAAAGGCATGTACAGGAGAAGATTCTGAGGTCATATGCAAAGTTTGGGGTGTGGTCATATAAAGGGGATGGATTGTTGATGTTCATCAGGCTGAAAAAGGTTACAAAACCATCTCTAAATGTTTTGTACTCCACCAATCCACAGTCAGACAGATTGTGTACAAACTGAGGAAATTCAAGACCATTGTTACCCTCCCCAGGAGCAGTCGACCTACAAAGATCACTCCAAGAGCAAGACTCAATAGTCCGCAAGGTCACAAAGGAACACAGGGTAACTTCTAAGCGACTGAAGGCCTCTCTCACATTGGCTAATGTTAATGTTCAGGAGTCCACCATCAGGAGAACACTGAATAACAATGACGTGCATGGCAGGGTTGCAAGGAGAAAGCCACTGCTCTACAAAATAAACACTGCTGCCTATCTGCACTTTGCGAAAGATCACATGGACAAGTCAGAAGGCTATTGAAAAAATGTTTTGTGCACATGAGACCAAACTTTTTTGGTTTAAATGAGAAGAGATATGTTTGGAGAAAGGAAAGCACTGCATTCCAGCATAAGAACCTTATCCCATCTCTAAAACATGGTGGTGGTAGTATCATGGTTTGCACCTGTTTCGCTGCATCTGGACCAGGACAGTTTGCCATCACTGATGGAACAATGAATTCTGAACCTTGAACCTTATGAATTATCCCAGCAAATTCTAAAGGAAAATGTCAGTACATCTGTCTGTGAACTGAATCTCAAGGGAAAGTGGGTCATGCACCAAGACAACAACCAAACCAAAGAATGGCTAAAGAAGAATAAAGTTAATGTTTCAGAATAGCCAAGTCAAAGTCCTGAAATAATAATCCAACAGAAATGTTGTGCAAGGACCTGAAGCAAGCAGTTCATGTGAGGAAACCCACCAACATCCCAGAGTAGCAGCTGTTCTATACTGAGGAATGGGCTAAAATTCCTCCAAGCCAACATGCAGGACTGATCAACAGTCACCAGAAATGTAACAAGGGTCACACCAGTTACTGAGATATGTTCACAAACTTTCAAGCACCACTGTAGCTGATTCTCAGGAACTGCAAGTCTGATCGAGCTGAAATTTGGTATGGTGCATCTAATCTGTAAGGGTAATATTGACAAAGACCTACAAACATGGCCACCATTGGCCAGTCAGGATTCAGCAGGCATTTGACAGGGTTACCATTGAGCTATCATCACAAAACTCGAATTAGGTTTGGGTAGGGATGTACTTGTACTCAGATTGACCACTGGGGGCGTTAATTATGTCTGTGCACACAAACACATCACAAATCTTGGAAAATAAAGTATGCAGTGAAAATTCTTCTTCAGCTTACTTTTGTTGCACAAACTCCACAAAAGTGCCTTCTGGGCCCTTTAGATGCACCCATTTAGTTTTGTAATAATTTGCATAACATACGAAACCTACTTTTGCAAACTTTCCAAATCATGGCAATCCAAAAATCCTTCACAATTGTGGTGTCAAACTACCTCGAGAGTGTGAAACTCAATAATTACCAAAAATGTAATCAATATCATCACCATACATCAAGTGGAGCTGGTTTACTCAAACAGCTATAATTCATCAGTTATAAGGATTTAAACCAAACGTGAAAGACATGTTCAGGACAAGGTTCTGAGGATGTCTGCAAAGGTTGGGGCTTGGTCATTAAAAGGGGGCAGTGTTGGGTTAAATTAGCTGTTTCTCAGGAACCAAAAGTTCTTTTAAGCTGAAAATGTCATGTGCTGCATGTTTCTGCTAATTTATGACTGAAGTTTTAATAATCATTTAATTACTTGTAAAACATGGCCACCAACATGAGATTTCAGCAAGAATTTCACACAAATCGCATTGAGATATCGTCACAAAAATTGATAAGTCGAATGCACTCATGAACTATCTCTCATGAACCCTACAAACAAAATTCTATTTCCCAATGATTCCTTGGCTTCTTGTCAACAAAAAAAGACCTCAAGAACCACTTAACTTTACCCACATTGATTTTTTTAATTTTTAATTTTTTTGCTATTTTGCGTAATATGTGAAACCTACTTTTGCAAACTAGTCCTAGGATTTTTTGACTGATTTTGACAAATTTGATGTCAAACTACTCGGGAGAGTGTGAAACTCAAACATGATGACATTTGTAAACAACATGGCCATCACACGTCTATCAGCAAGGCGGAGCTTAATTTACTCAAATGCTGTAACTCATGTTTGTGTGCATTCACACAACTTGAAAGGCATATACACCTTAACAGTTATCATAATTAGCAGAAACAGACATTTGTAAACAATATGGTTACGTCAATAAATTCTAAGGAGGTGGTGCCTCAGTATTACTGAGGTAATACGCAAAGTTAGGAGGTGTGGCCCTCCACTGGGCAGAGCTAAGACAAGCTGACTCTTTCTCAAGAACTGTAAGTCCTGTAAATTTGTATGCTGTATCTAATTTGTAAATGGATTTTTATAAATGGATTTGCTAATTTCAGCAGTTATTTTATAGGGTTAGCATTGAGCTATCATCACAAAATTTGATAACTATGTTAATCTATTGTCCTTTTATGTTTTTTATAAATTGGCAAGCAGTGGGCACGTTGGGGAGCTAATTGTGAGGTTTGATTTTACTCCACAGTGTGAGAATGTGAGAAACAGGAATGTGAGAAACAGTGGAAATGGAATGTTTTTGATTGAACCAGGCCTATTAACTGCAGTGTATTCTTTTGAGTTGTGCCACCTTCTCATTTTCTAGCTGCATTGTACATTTACAGTATGTTGATATTTTATCCATCTTTCCTGCCCTATCAGGGGTCATTATCTCATGCTACTTTGGCCAAAAAAATATGTAATAGAGATACTTTGTACCTATTTTTACTGTATGGACATAATTTATCACAGTATTCATTTCAATTTTCAATTTATTTATAAAGCACATATAAAACAACTTTCATTGACCAAAGTGCTGTACATAAATCATAAACCTAATTACAGCATTTAAAAAATAAAATCCATATAACCTTAAAACAACCCAATCACCTATCATTAAAAGCACAGGAGAAAAGATGAGTTTTTAACAGACATTTAAATTCAGACACTGTAGAAGCAGTTCTGATAGATAGAGGCAAAGTGTATCTCCCCTACATTTTAGTCTTGTTCTGGGAATCCACAACATATGTGTAGTCTGAGATCTGAGTGATCTGACAGTATTGTGGACAGTAAGCAACTCTGAAAGATATTAAGGAGCAAGACAATTAACAGCCTTGTACACAAAAAGCAAAATTTTAAACTCAATATGGTACTGCAACGGTAACCAGTGCAGCGATCAATACCAGATTGTTTTTGGTCTCTGCTCTTGTAATTGTTAGCTACTGCTTACAGCCAACATACTAGGGCAGCATCTTTTTGCAGCAGGTAACTGATCTCACATTACAATTTGTGGGCAGTTTCTGTGCATGTTCTCCCCATGTCCATGTGTGTTCCTTCTGGGTTCTCCCGTTTGCTTCCAACTCACAAAAACATGTCAGTAGGTGTACTGCATATGAAAAATTGCCCCTAGGTGTGAATGAGTGTATATGAAGGTGTGTATTCCTGCATCATGCCCAGTGTTCCTGGATCCATGCATTAAGAGCCAGGGGGTGAAAACTTCTGAACAGAATGGAGATGTGTACATTTTTCTTATTTTGCCTAAATATCATATTTTTTCATTTAGTACTGCCCTTCAGA